>LR738709.1:628138819-628167612 GCA_902687465.1 Secale cereale | reverse complement strand
CAAAAAAATCATACATCAATACATCCATATATCCATGCATCATATACATACATCTGCAATTACATATACATATATATATATATATATATATATACAACATCCATATATACATATGCATCAATTAATGAACAAAAAAAAGCAGAGCAGAGCAGAGCAGGCCGGGGCGGCGGCGGCGTGCGGCAGGGGCGGCGGCGGGGGGAAAGGGGCCGGAGTGCTCACTGCTGGGCGGCGACGGTGAGGTTGGGGCAAGAGGGCGACGACGGCGAGGTCGGGGCAGAGGGTGGCGACGGCGAGGTCGGGGCAGAGGGCGTCGACGGCGAGGTCGGGCAGAGGCGGCGACGGCGTCGACAGCGAACTCGATCGACGGGCAGCCTGGCGGCGTCGGGGGCAAACTGGCGATGGAAATCTAAAAATTTCCCAAGTGTTGCTTATATAGCAAACGATTTGGTCCCGGTTCGTAGCACCAACCGGGACCAATGCACCCTTTAGTCCAGGTTCGTCGTACCAACCGGGACAAAAGGTCAGTTTTTAGCAGCCCAAAGGGCGGGAAAAAGAGGCCATTGGTCCCGGTTGGTGGCATCAACCGGGACTAAAGGTGGGGATTGGTCCCGGTTTGTTTGACGAACCGGTACCTATGCCACCCTTTAGTCCCGGTTCGTGGGACCAACCGGGACCAATGACCTCGCACAGCCGCGGTGCGGTGGGAGTTTAGTCCCACCTCGCTAGCTGAGAGACGTCGCGACCAGTTTATAAGTGCTGCTGCCCCTTCTATGTCGAGTTCCTCTCTAATGCAGGCCTACGGGCCTAAACACAACGCATCTGCCTGTGGGCCTACTGGGCCTTCCACGGGCCTGAATCTTGGCCCATGGGTGGGTTTCTAGTCGTATTCAGGCCGTGGTGGCCCAGTAGGTGACATTTTTTTATTTTGTTACATTTTTTTCTTTGTTGCTTTATTTTTTTATTTTGTTTCTACTATCAAAAGAATACTTACTGTTGCTATTTTTATTTATTTCATTAAAGTTTATTTATTTTACTTTATTAAAGTTTATTTTGTTTCCACTTATTTATTTTATTTTTATTCTACTTATTTATTTTATTTTATTTTTTGCTTTTTTATTTATTTTATGAAAATTCTATTTGCTTTTAATGTTTCGAACAGAAAATACATTGATAATTTGATAAAAGTTTTCCAGTTCATTCTTTTTTATATTAGTTCATTCTTTGAGCTAAATGACCCTGAAATTGAAAAGCATTTCAAATGAACTCTGAAAAGGTTGAAAGTTGGCATGGTATCATCATTTCACCCACATAGCATGTGCAAAAAAGTAGAGAGGGTTACGGCAAAAACTGGATGCACTTCATGTACAAAACGGACAATCTCTTTCGAGGTATCAGGGTTGCAGACGAAAACTCGTCTGTTACAAAGGGTTTTCATTTTTTTGAACTTATTTGAATTACAGACTTTTTCTGTGTTCAAAATGCACCATTCAAAGCCACATCATCAATTTTCAACCATTTCTGACTTCATTTGCTATTTTTCATGCATTTACTGAATTTTTTGAGCTAAATGACCCTGAAATTAAAAAGCATTCCAAATGAACTCTGAAAAGGTTGAAAGTTGGCATGGTATCATCATTTCACCCACATAGTATGTGCAAAAAAATAGAGAGGATTACGACAAAAACTGGATGCACTTCGTGTACAAAACGGACAATCTCTTTCGAGGTATCAGGGTTTCGGACGAAAACTCGTTTGTTACAAACGGATTTCATTTTTTTGAACTTATTTGAACTACATAGTTTTTCTGTGTTCAAAATGTACCATTCAAAGCAACATCATCAATTTTCAACCATTTCTGACTTCATTTGCTATTTTTCATGCATTTACTGAATTTTTTGAGCTATAAGGACCCTGAAATTGAAAAGCTATAAGACCCTGAATGCCTGTCTTGCCCTCCACTCCCACGATATATAATTAAGCGTGTCAAAAACCATTACAGAACATCATGGATAGATAAGTGATCAAATTAATATAAGTTCATCATCACATGCCTTTCAAAGTACATGCATATCTCTAGAGCATCTAATTAAACCATACATTGAAACTATGTAGACCATTTCAACGCAACAACAAATGCGATCATAATCGCAACTAAGGTAACAATTGATCCAATGGCATAATGATACCAAGCCTCGGTATGAATGGCATATTTTCTAATCTTTCTAATCTTCAAGCACATGGCATCCATCTTGATCTTGTGATCATCAATGATATCTGCAACATGCAACTCCAATATCATCTTCTCCTCCTCATTTTTTTAGTTTTTCCTTCAAGTAATTGTTTTCTTCTTCAACTAAATTTAACCTTTTGACAATAGGGTCCATCTTGATCTTGTGATCATCGATGACTTCCGCAACATGCAACTCCAATTCCATCTTCTCCTCCTCCATTTTTTCAATTTTTTCTTCAAGGAAATGTTTTCCTTTTCAATAAATTTAACCTCTCCACAAGAGGGTCGGTTGGAATTTCCGGTTCAACTACCTCCTAGACATATAAAAACATCTATGTCAGGTTGGTCGGCATAATTGTCATAAACACTAAAACAAATAGTTATAAATTAAAGATAATATACCACATCTGTATCGTAGACAGGACGAGGGCCAACGTAGGCAGATATCAAAACCATCGCTTTATATAATAACAAGCAATAATAAACATAAGAAAATTAGACAAATATCTATCTAAAGCAATAATAACAAGCAATAATAAAAGTAAGAAAAGCATGGACAGAACAAGAGGCTCACCACGGTGGTGCCGGCGACGAGATCGGCGGAGGCGATCGACAGCGGTGAAGATGGGTACGGGACGTGACAGACCGCTAAACCTAGACAAATCTCGGAGAAAATGGAGCTTGGAGTTCGAGCTTCGAGAGGAGAAAAGCTTAACTAGTGTGGCTCGGGCATTTCATCGAACACCTCATGTGCATAGGAGGTGAGCTAGCTAGAGCACCACAAAGCTCCCCCCTGGCCGGCCAGAAAAAACAGAGTAGTGGAGTGGTGGGGGAGGGGTATTATATAGGAAACTCATTGGTCCCGGTTCGTATCAGGAACCGGGTCTAAAGGCAACCCATTTGTCCCGGTTCCAGACAAGAACCGGGACCAATGGGTGTGGGCCAGGAGCGAGGCCCATTGGTCCCGGTCCGTGCCTGAAACTGGGCCAAATGGGTCCTCACCAACCGGGACAGATGCCCCACGAGGCCCGGCCGGCCCCCTGGGCACACGAACCGGGACGTATGCCCCCATGGGTCCCAGTTCGTGAGTGAACCAGGACTAATGGGCTTGCCAGGCCCGAACCAAAACCCTGTTTTCTACTAGTGAACACTCTATTCCACACAGTGCTATGTCCATGGCTCACGCTCATGTATTGCGTGAAAGTTGAAAGGTTTGAAAGAATAGAGTATGAAAACAAGTGCTTGCCTGAAACCGGGGTTGTGCATGATATGAATATTTTGTGTGACGAAGAGGGAGCATAGCCAGACTATATGATTTTGTAGGGATAACTTTCTTTAGCCATAGTATTTTGAGAAGACATGATTGCTTTGTTAGTATGCTTGAAGTATTATTATTTCTTATGTCAATATAGACTTTTGTCTTGAATCTTTCAGATATGAACATTCATGCCACAATTAAGAGAATTACATTGAAAACTATGTTGGTTAGCATTCCACATCAAAAATTCTGTTTTTATCATTTACCTACTCGAGGCGAGCAGGAATTAAGCTTGGGGATGCTTGATACGTCTCCAACGCATCTATAATTTTTTACTGTTCCATGCTATTATTTATGGTGTTTTGGATGTTTAATGGCCTTTGTTCTACACTTTTATATTCTTTTTGAGACTAACCTATTAACCCAAAGGCCTAGTCCAAATTGCTGTTTTTTTTCTATTTCAGGGTTTTACAGAAAAGGAATATCAAACAGAGTCTAAACGGAATGAAACTTCGGGAGAGATATTTTTGGAGCAAAATACGCACGGGAGACTTGAGAACCACAGAGTAGGGCACACGTGGCGTCCACGAGGGTGGGGGGCACGCCCCCCTACAGGGTGCGCCCCCTGCCTCGTGGGCCCCACGTTTGGCCTCCGGTGCCCTCCTTCCTCCTATATATACCTACGTACCCCGAAACCATCAGAGACGGAGAAAAAACCCTAGTTCCACCGCCGCAACCTTCTGTTCCCGTGAGATCCCATCTTGGGGCCTGTTCCAGAGCTCCGCCGGAGGAGGGATCTACCACAGAGTGCTTCTACATCATCATCATCGCCTCACCATGAGTTGTGAGTAGTTTACCACAGACCTTCGGGTCCATAGCGTGTATCTAGATGGCTTCTTCTCTCTCTTTGGATCTCAATACCAAGTTCTCCTCGGTCTTTGAGGGGATCTATTCGATGTAATCTCTTTTTGCGGTATGTTTGTCGAGATCCGATGAATTGTGGGTTTATGATCAAGATTATCTATGAGAAATATTTGGTTCTTTCTGAACTCTTTATGTATGATTATACTATCCTTGCAATTCTCTTTGAATTATTGGTTTAGTTTGGCCTACTAGATCTATAGTTCTTGCAATGGGAGAACTGCTTGGCTTTGGGTTCAATCTTGCGGTGTCCTTTCCCAGTGATAGTAGGGGCAGCAAGGCGCGTATTGTATTGTTGCCATCGAGGATCAAAAGATGGGGTTTATATCATGTTATTTGAGTTTATCCCTCTACATCATGTCATCTTGCTTAAGGCGTTACTCTGTTCTTATGAACTTAATACTCTAGATGCATGCTGGATAGCGGTCGATGTGTGGAGTAATAGTAGTAGATGCAGAATCGTTTCGGTCTACTTGTTTCGGACGTGATGCCTATATATAATGATCATGCCTAGATAGTCTCATAAGTATTCGCTTTTCTATCAATTGCTCGACAGTAATTGGTTTACCCACCGTAGAATACCGCTATCATGAGAGAAGCCACTAGAGAAAACTATGGCCCCCGGGTCTATTCTCAACATATCAATCTACAATCTACTTTACTTTTCCGCTTTTACTTTCTGTTCTTATATCCAAAAATACCAAAAATATCAAACTATCCTATCTATCAGATATCACTTTCGTAAGTGACAGTAAAGGGATTGACAACCCTTTATCGCGTTGGCTGCGAAGTTCTTATTTGTGTGTGCAGGTGCGAGGGACTCGCGCGTGGTCTCCTACTGGATTGATACCTTGGTTCTCAAAAACTGAGGGAAATACTTACGCTACTGTGCTGCATCACCCTTTCCTTTTCGAGGGAATACAACGCAAGCTCGAGAAGTAGCGGCATGGCCTGTTTATCAGGGTTAACTTGCCTCCTGTTCGGATGTTGTTCCCACAGGGTCTTCATTGTTTTTGGCGTCATCCGGAGTATTATTTTCTCCGGTGCGAGTGTTGCTGTCTTTTGAGCGACGTGACTTAGAACGACGTTTAGGCCGCCGGCGTTTGGGCTGTGTCTAAGGAGGTTTATTCTCAACTGGATCCTCTTTGTCATCGTCATCAGCTTTTTTAGGTGTATCAACCATGTACACATCGTATGAGGAAGTGGCCGTCCATCGCCCAGTAAATGGCGGGTTTTGATCCTGCTCCTCATCGTCATCGTCGTCCATGCCGTCGATGTCTTCGGAACCGTAATCAAGCGTGTCAGTTAAGTCCTCGACAGTGGCTATGAAGTGGGTGGCGGGTGGGAAGCAAAATTCTCCGTCGTCAGCCCCTAGTTCGAACCGGACATAGTTCGGCTGTGAGTCCCCTGCCAAGGACAGGTTTTTAAACGAGTTTAGCACGTCGCCCAGGGGCGAGTGTTGGAAGATGTCTGCGGCGCCGAATTCGAAAATCGATAACCGATCCAGCTCGGTGTCCGCATGCGTACGTGGTTCGGAACTTATAGCTGGAGACGAGTCCGGAGCCCCGTGACGCAAACATTGCCAGGTGTTGAGTCTGTGTGCGGCTCCAACGCCGCGGACTCTGTGGCCTCGGATGGCACAATCTGCTCCGGATTTAAGGCCGTTGCAGCAACAGGATCCATCTCCTGGATGTGATCCGATGACAGATTTAAGTCATGTTCATCAGAGCGAAGGGGAGCGATCGCCTCGGTCTCAAATCCGTCGAAGATCAGGTCTCCACGGATGTCCGCAACGTAGTTCAGGCTTCCGAATCTGACTTGATGGCTAGGGGCATAGCTGTCGATCTGCTCCAGATGGCCAAGCGAGTCGGCCTGCGGTACGAAGCCGCCGAATATGAAGATCTGTCCGGGGAGGAAGGTTTCTCCCTGGACAGCATCACTATCGACGATTGATGGGGCCATCGAACCTTTCGTCAAGGGCACAGTGGAACTCTCAATGAAAGCACCAATGTCGGTGTCAAAACCGGCGGATCTCGGGTAGGGGGTACCGAACTGTGTGTCTAAGGTCAATGGTTACACGAGACCGGGGACACGATTTTTACCCAGGTTCGGGCCCTCTCTACGGAGGTAATACCCTACTTCCTGCTTGATTGATCTTGATGAATATGAGTATTACAAGAGTTGATCTACCACGAGATCGTAATGGCTAAACCCTAGAAGCCTAGCATGTATGACTATGGTAATGAGTATATCCTTTCCGGACTACTTCCTCCGGTTTATATAGACACCGGGGGGATCTAGGGTTACATAGAGTCGGTTACATAAGAAGGAATCTTCATAGTTGGTCGCCAAGCTTGCCTTCCACGCCAAGGAGAGTTCAATCCGGACACGGGTGTAGTCTTCGGCCTTCATGTCTTCATAGCCCACCAATCCGACCCATTGTTAATAGGCCGGACGCCCGATGACCCCTTAGTCCAGGACTCCCTCAGTCAGGAAGTCGTCGTGCTATGGCCCCATAGGACCAACGCACCAGAATAGTAACCATCGCCGATGAATAAAGTCATAGATCAGAAGGGTCAAACCTGTAAACACCCAAACAAAAACGAAGCAGATCCACCGAATACCAGCACCGACCGAATCCCACGAGATTCGACGGAGACAAATCTCCACACGCCCTCCGAGGATGCTAGAGGCACCATCAGGACGGGGATAAAATGTGAGAGACATTATTCCTACTAAGAGACATCGCCACCGTCACACAACCCTAACCAAGACGCTGAATCTAACAAGAACGAGAATGGGATCCCTCCCGTCGACGGGGGGCCGAGATCCTCCGCACCTCGATGGCCTAGAGGCCATCGGAGATGGGGCGAATCGGCGGCGGCACCGTCGGGAGGAGAAGACTTTTTCTTGTAGAGGAGGAAAAAGATGGAAGAATAGAGCTAGCTCATTTTCTATCTTTCAGCTATTAATATTCTTACACGACCTATAAGGCTATAAGTAATCAAATATATTATTGTGAAAAGTTATATTTTCACTGCAAAATGTATGTGTGTATATAAAAAAACACGGAGAAAAATAAAGTTGATGCATGATTTAATTAACAAATTACGGCATTGTATGCATGGTAGACTTTTTTTTAGGTTTTAGTGTTCTTTTATGCTAAAAAAAAGATTCCATTTTATGATCACAACCATCCCTATGTTTTCTAAGTTTTTTTTGTAACATAGATAACCGCTCTAAGTGTTATCTCGTGTTTAAAAATAATAATAGGATATAGTCCTATACTTTTTACATTTGAAATATACTAGATTGTGGCCATTGTCCTCTTTGTAAGCAGGAACAAGTATCCGAGATGCACCTCTTTTTCATGTGCCAATTCACCATCCGCCTACGGAACATAGCAAATGAGTGGCTACACTTAGAGAACATCGACACCTCCACCTGGTACCCTGAGAGATCCGGCAAGGATAGCCGAGTAAACCGTTGTGACATCTCCACTCCCAATAAGAAGGCCATGGCATCTCACGATGCTCATTAGTTGGTCTGTTTGAAACGAGAGGAATGCATGTCTGTTCATCCACAAGGTCATGCCGCTCGGCCCCGATCTTGCTCAATTTCGTCAAATGCGAGGCTGGGCTTTGGATCGACGCGGGAGCAAAAAAGATTGGGGACCATTATGCCGGGAGAGTAATCATTTTTCGTTATTCGTGGTCTTGTAAAAATAGTCTATTCTCTTGATCTCCTCTTAATTACTAGATGAGGCAAATCCTTTGCCTCCATTTCAATTAAAAAACATTCATGTTAGTTTTGTCTTAAAGTCATTTTCTATAAACTTTGATCAAGTTATAGAAATCTATCAATACCTACAGCACTAAATAAATACGATGTGAAAACGTATTTCATAGTGGATTCAATAATATTGATTTGGTGAAAGTCAACTTGTCTTAAAAATAATATACAATTTCAAAAGTAGTGCTCTCGTGCATTTGCTCGCTAAGTCCTCTCAGAGCTGATCCATGACACCCTATCTTCATGTACGGAGGTGGCCGAGTGGAATCATCTAGAAAATTGGTTGTGTCCTTTATGTGTAGTGCCCGAGACCGGGACACATATTTTCTTCTCTTGCCTGGTGGTGGCACAATTCCTTTGGAGTTGTGTCTGGGTGCTCTAAGCCTGAGTGGCAGGCCATGGATCTCACGGATTTCCTTGCCGTCTAGGCTACCGACGGTGTAGGAGGAGTCACCTCCTATAGCTCGGTTTCACTGCGCTCGTTTGGACCCTTTGAACGACTCGTAAAAAATTTATTATCGAGAAAGTATCTTTTGTAGTTGGCTGCTCACTGTGTTTAAATTACTCACCGTGGCGGTCGCTCGCTAAGCGACATGATCTGGGTAATCTTGAGGCGATGATCAAGTCTTCGGGAGGTTGCCCGTTTCCTTACTCCCTTTTAGCTTGCTACCTCGGGCATGGCCTCCAACTTATTTTGTACAGTACTACTTTGTAACAAATTGTTGAATTTTAGATGTTGTTTTATCTGTAAAGCGAGATAAAAGCCTATTTTGATTGAACTATAACGCAATGCGTGCTATAGATCACGTCAAGGTGACGTCAACTTGTAGATTGTGTCACCGTCACAAATGCGCTAGGCAGCCAAAACGGTCGCACTGCCAAAATATGGATGTCCGTGCAGTAGTTCACATATGAATCTGCGTGTATCCGAACGATACGAATATTACTCTCTTTTTTCCGGGTAAACGAATATTACTTTTCACATAGACAGTCAACAACATCGCATGCATGAGACCATCGCATCAAGTATGCGTGCGATGTTCTCCATGCCGCGTAGTCGAAAAGAGTAAGAATAAGAAACATGGCTACGAATTTCTGATGAACTCCCACATGTGACTCTACTCTTGCGGTCTACGCATAGTATACTCGAGGATATATAGGTCATCGCAAGTCTTCTCAGAATCAATATCTTAGTGACACTGGCCAGATTAGCCTCATTCAAAAGAAAATGCTAATCCAAGGTGAGGATGCTTGGACGTACTAATTGTCTAGCAGGCAGATCACCTGCTCTCGCTTAATTTCCTTCCTCCTAGAAAAGAGTCAAAGACTAATCCAAAGAAGAAGAAAATGAACGAAGCAAAGCTACGTGTACCTACTACTGTACGCTTGAACGTAATCCTTAGATCATGCAGCTGCTCGTTTTCCTGCGTCAGCATTTATTTAGCAACAGTGCGAGAATCCAAGTCGTCTTGGTCTGCCTGCCGCGTACGGGCGATGTAGGTGGAGTCTCTATGCAGTTGCTGGAAAGGAGAAGGAAATTTTCTACCGGCCTCCTCTTCCTCGACCACCGTCTCGGTCGCAAAGTCGGCGCGCGTCAACGGAAAGGGAGTTGAAACTGGTCAAGTCTTCCTTAGAATGTGTGCATTCTTCGTCAGAGTACACAAAAGCTACTAGGTACAATGTACCACAAAAATAAAAAAGATAGTACATTAATATACCACGAGACCGTAATAAGGTTTTTCAATCCACCGCACACCTTACATTAGTTCCCTCGACCTCGAGTCGCGGGGTGTGCACGTGCGAACATGCGTGCATCGACACAGGACTCACGCGTTTGTGTCTTGCCACCTTTGTGTTTTCTTTTCCTTGAGCGGGTACTACCACCTTTACTTGAGGTCCACGCACGTACGGGCAGAGTTCCGTAAATTACTAGTGTGTTCGTGGTATACCTGGCCAAACCTCGGGCAGGCCCGGGCCTAGCCAAGCCCTAGGGGAAAAACGTAGGCCCGAGCCCGCCCCGGCCCGACCATCGGGCCTGTTTTTTGGGTCCGAGTCCAGCCCGAACACGCAAAAGCCCGAAGGGCCTCGGGCCTTTGGCCGGGCCCCTTCAGAAAACACAAATTTGATGGGCCTGGCCCAGCCAAAGGGCTCAAAATCTAGGCCCGAGCCCGGCCCGGGAGCTACGTCGGCTGGGCCGGGTCGGGCTTTTTCGGGCCGGGCCGGGCTGTCCATGGCCAGGACTAGTTCGTGGTGTGGTGGAGATTGCACAACAGTTGCGGTTGGGACTTTTTTTTGCTGGTGATAAATTGTACTTCCCCCGTCCGAAAATACTTGTCGGAGAAATGGATAAAAATGGATGTATTTAGAACTGAAATACATCTAGATATATCCATTCCTCCGACAAGTATTTTCGGACGGAGGAAGTAGTATGTATTACTCAAATTATAGTGTCCATACAATCAGTGAGAGCTAGCTCAACAACAACATCTAGATCAAAATCAGCCAGGTCATGGTTCATCCTTCTAATCTGGCAATCTGGCAAAACTAGCTAAGATGTTGCTAACTTTATTTTTAAGTCGTACTCCTCCCTCCCTCCTCCCTCCCTCCTTTGAGCGAGCCCTCCCTTCTCTGCACTGGTGGCCACTCCGGCCCCGGCGGCCACCTCCCCCTCCTCCTTCGTCCGTTGTCCGCTCCGGCGCCGGCGTCCACGATGGTGGACCGGGTCTCCCTTTCCGCGGCGTCCTCCGACACGTTGTCGGGTTCCCCCCTCCTCCAGCCTCCCCGCGCCCTCGCTCGATGCTTCGCTCGCTCCAGGTGGTCCCTGATGTGGTAGGCACGGCGCGTGGGCCGCTCCTCCAATGCGCGGCTTACCGTCCGGCCACGCCGCCGGCGGCAGGGCCCTCTGGCTGGCAGACCAGGCAAAGCCGGAGGGGCCTTCCTCGCGCCCTCGCTCCCCTCCCTGGCAAGATCGGCGCTTTCCTCGCCGGCAAGACCGGCGCTCCCCTCCGGGCAGGTGGCCCAACATCCTCCCCTCGTCCAGGCCTCCGCGTGGCCGCATTCCGGCAATGCTCGTTGGGTGCTGCTACAACTGCGGGAGTGAGAAGCACATCTTCGCCATGTGCTCCAACCCTCCGTTGTGCGTGCGTTGTGGTTTGGAGGGCCACATTTCCAGGGATTGCGGCCTGCCCCGGTCCCGTCCCCGCAGCTCATCTCCGGTGGATGTTCCGCGGCAGCCGCCTACTCTGCGCCCCCGCCCCCCGGTATGTGCGATGCCTCCGTCATCGATCATGCCGGAAGCGCCTTTGTCCGGCCCTCCTCTGTCACCCTGCCGCCGCCGCCGCCGCCTGGCCCGTCGCCGGTCGGGGCGATTTGTCTCGGGGTCCCTTGGGCCAAGCTGGTGCGGGAGGAGTCATGCGCGAGTGTGGCTGGTTCGGAGTTCGTGGTGCCATTTGCTCCGGCGCTGGGGGGGCCTCCTCCTCCTCGTCGGCGGCCCCGCAGATCTTGGTGGATGAGCAGGTGGATTGCTGCTTCATGGAGTCCGGGCCGGACCTTTGCGCCCTCGAAGAGGAGCTGGCGCGTGCTGTGGTGGTCTCCGTCGTGGGTTCTCGGCAGGCGGCGAGCTTGGCGGCGGCTTCGGTTGTGTTGGTGGAGGAATTTGAGCTGGCGCCACTCGACGTGTCAATCCGCGAGTTCTTCCCGGAGGAATTCCTGGTGCTCTGCAGGTCGATCCACATCAGGAATAGGCTTCTCCGGTGTGGCAGGGCGGGCACGCCCCGGTTCGATCTGCATGCCCATGTGACGACCATCTCCATGCCGTTCCTGGTTCCCCTGGCGCTCTGGGGGTGCCGGCAAATGCATGGAACAGGCGAACGGCCGAGGTTCTCCTGCATGGTTAGGGCATCGTCGTCAAGGTGGTAGCTACTATGGAAGCTCGAAGCGACATGGCCGGCTTTGGGGTGTGGCTACGTACAGACGACCCGACGCGGATCCCATCCCGGCGCATCCTCGTCATCAAAGAACCTAGGAGTCGCAGTTCTAGGGCCGTGTGCTCTGCTAATGCCGCCGATGCGCTTTGGTACCAAGTTTCCATCGTCTAGGAACGGCCGCCGGCGAGCGTGTCGCCCCCACCGCCGCCACCCTCACCGCCGTTTGATGGTGGGGGCGATGGTGGATCAGGGGTGGACTCTTTTGGCGGTCGTGACTCAGTGGAATCTGGTGGTCAGGCCCGTCGCTCTCCGGTGGCTAGAGGTGCTCCGGCAGCTCCCTCGGCAGCACCCATGCCTTCTCCGACGCGTCAACGAAACGTTCAAACTGATCAACAAAGGCATGTGGGCCGTGGGGGCCATGGCGTGGCTAACACAGTGATGGCAGTCGTCAAAGCAGGTTCACCAGGTGCTCTTAGTTCGGCCAATGTGGATGGCCCAATGGAAATCGATCAGGTGGGACAAAATGTCGACACTTGGGCGCTGGCCTCTGCGGAAAGTGGTACGGGGCCGCTTCGGTATAACGTGGGCCTCTCCTCGGTCTGTGGTTCCATGCATATGGACAACAGGGTTGGTCTTCCAGTATGCGACCCAGCCTCCGTCAACCAACCAACCCACAGCGGGATCCGTGCGATGCCTGCCCTTGTCACTTCACCTGCGGTGGGCCTTTCTTCTCTGCGTGTTCGGATTGGTAGCCGAGATTTGAATCTAATCCACGAGGATACGACATGCACCCCTACCGGCAATAACTTCACCTCGAGATTGCCGCCCGCTATGGACGAATGTTGCAGGGCCAGCTCGGTGACAGCGCCGCACGCCTCTCTCTTGGATCCGGTGGAGAGCGGGGTCACCTTGCATGCTGAGGACGTGCATGCATGCATGCAGGATGGGATGCACCCATGCTACCCGTAGCTGGGCATCCAGGACTGGGTCATTGTTAGCTTATCGGATCGCCACTCTTCCCACTATGAGCTTGTCGCTCCAACCCACTTACCCAACCCAGCTCTCGCCGCAAGACCAAGTCGCTCTACTTTGCTCTGAGCTCAGGCAGGTGCTCTCCCCTCTGCTTTCCCAACCCAAGTCACGTGAGCTACCAAAGAAACAGAGGAAGCCAAGACAAAAGAGACCGCCTGTTTCCACCCCGCGGCGTAGTGTGAGGCTTGCCAAGGGTGGCTGCGCTTCCAAGGCGTCCAAGCAGCAAGCGGTACTCATCCGGAAACTCTGCCTTGCCAATGAGGGCGACGTGATCTCAGACGAAGCGCTGCAAGCCTATGTTGACTTGTTCGACAAACCCCTAGTGGATAGCCATATCCAGGCCATTCATGCCTTGTTCGGGTAGGACGCTTCGACCCTTCACTCATGGGAGAGGAGGTAGACGTGGTGGTGGGCCAATAGCGCCTCCATGGATGGTAGTATCCCGGTGGGTTTCAAATATGACATCACAAACCCCGAAGATACTGGTGTGGAACATGTGCGGGCTTAACTCCCCGGCACGTCGTAGTTTGGTTTACCAGGTAGTTCTTTCTGCCGCTGTCAGCATCGTGTGCCTGCAGGAGACAAAGATGGAGGTGATGACGAGCGATGTTGTAAAACAATGCCTTGGAATAAATTCGAGGATTTCTACTATGCCCCCGCGGTTGGTACACGTGGTGGCATCTTGCTAGCTTGGGATAGAACGGTGGTGGTGGCCTCAAACCTGCACGTACCGGCTAACACTCTAACCGCCCTTTTCGAGCAAGAAGGGGTGCCTTTTCATGGTTTACGGGTGTTTATGGCCCGCAAAGTGATGCGGACAAGGTGGAGTTCATGCAGGAAATTCAGGACATTCGGGATCTCCATGTGGGCCCTGGATGGTTGCAGGCAACTTCAACTTGCTAGTGAACCCCGAGGACAAAAACAACAACGCGGTTAATCGAAGGATGATGGCATGGTTCCGAGCTCTCCTAAACAGGCTCGCACTAAAGGAGTTGTATCTAAATGGCAGGCGGTACACGTGGTCAAATGAGCGGAGAAGCCCCACCCTCGAGAAGACTGATCACCTCTTTGTGTCCAACTGTTGGGAAGACATCTTTCCTCGCCATGTGCTGACTGCCTTGGGCTCGGCTATCTCTGATCACTCCCCACTCTTGGTGGACCTGGTAGCGGATTTTCAGTTGGGCCGCCGCTTCCGCTTTGAGGCATTCTGGCCCAAGGTGGAAGGTTTTTTGGACGTGGTTAGCTCTACGCGCGGCGGAGCGAGCACTTCTAGCTGTTTCGCTTGCTTCTTTCTTATTGTGGCGGCTATTATGGTGTGGCTGAAATGAACGAAAAGCGAGATGATTCAAATCGATTGATAGATGGTCTGATCTGTTCTGATAGATCGAAATGTTTTCTATCAATAATAACGGTTGACCTCTTTATATCGATTGATGATACAAGATATATATCTATTCTTGATCCATCAGAAAGAAATCGCTATGTATCTGATTTTTTTTCTACATCGTATGTACAACGCCCAAGCGTTTGGCCAGCTCAGTTCTATTATCCATCGGTCCAATGCACTGGCTACAATGGAGTGATCGCCGGATTGGGAACATTCGGCTACAAATTGCCATTGCATTGGAAGTAATTGGGAGGCTTGACAAGGCTATGGACACCAGGCAACTATTGCATCGTGAGCATGGTCTGCGGAAATTGTTAAAGCGGAAACTCCTGGGGCTCTGTTCGCTTGAGCGCACGATTGCTCGACAGAGATCGCGGTTACTGCAGCTAAAGGAACGCGACGCGAACACGGCTTTTTTTCAAAAGCACGCAAGACATAGGCAGCGGAAGAGCGTGATCACCACCATGCAGCATAATGGCGCAGTGCACACTGGTCAGGAAAGTATCGCGGAGGCTGTGGACGTCTATTATTCTAGCTTTCTCGGAATGGCGACACCCCGGCTTGCCACGGTCAACCTGGATCAGCTTGACCTCCCCCAGTTGGATCTCGCGCACCTGGAGGTGCCATTGTTCGTTGAAGAAGTGGAAGGAGTCCTCAAATCCATGCCGCTTGACAAGGTACAAGTCCCGGACGACTTTACAGGCGGGTTTTTTTGACATGTTGGCAGACCATCAAGGGAGATTTCATGCGGGCTCTTGAGCAGTTTCACTCTGGCGATATGAGAGGTCTTGCGGTTGTTAACAAAGCACTAATCTCTCTCCTCCCTAAGTTACATGGAGCGGTGGACATCAAAGACTTTAGGCCAATAAGCCTTATAAGCGCGTCGGCTAAAATTCTTGCCAAGGTTTTGGCCACAAGGCTTGCTGTGGATCTGCCACGGTTGGTGGGGCTGCATCAAAGTGCTTTCAATCAAGGTCCTCTCTTCACGATAATTTCATGTTGGTTCAGTGTACGGCGAGGCGATTGCATTCTTTGAGAAACCCAGCGGTGCTACTCAAGCTAGACATCACCAAAGCCTTTGATACAATCAAATGGCCCTTTCTCCTCCAGGTGATGAGGAGGATGGGATTCGGACACAAGTGGATCTCTTGGATATGTGGACTCTTGGCAACCTCGTCGACGCGAGTCATGGTTAATGGATCGCCAGGCAGGTCTATCCTGGCTTGTCAGGGAGTGCGGAAAGGGGAGCCCTTGTTCCCTTTTCTCTTTATTCTATACATGGAGCCACTTCGGGACATCTTCCAGTATGCCACAGAGAAGGGTCTACTCGCTAAGCTAGCAAGAACTGGGCTACGGCAACGGATCTCTATGTTTGCAGCTGATGTGGTCATTTTCTTCAAACCAAATGAGCTCGAGGCATGAACTTGCCATGCCATCTTGCAGCTGTTTGGGCAGGCTTCTGGGCTAGTAGTCAACATGAACAAGAGCATGGCGCTTTCAATTCGATGCTCCCAGGATGAAATGCAACTTGTTACAGATGCTCTGGGCTGCACAGCTGCACCATTTTCGTGCAAATATCTAGGGCCGTCGCTGACTCTTAGAAAAGAAACTACAGCCTAACTCCAAGCTCTAGTGGACAGGGTGGGAGACGAGTTACCTCTCTGGAAGGCGGCTATGCTTCCAAAGAGTGGACGGTTGCTGCTCATTCAGTCAGTATTGTGTGCAATCCCAGTGCACTCTATGATGGCCTTAGACCTGCCGGCGAAAACGATCTTAGCTCTAGTCAAGATCTGTCGTGCCTTCTTATGGTCAGGAAAGAAGGAGGCGAACTGTGGGAACTGTTCTGTGGCTTGGGAATCTGTCTGCAAGCCTAAATGGGTCGGCGGCCTCGGGATCCCCAACCTGTAGTGGCTGAACAAGTCCCTTCAGGCCAGATGGTCGTGGTTGCAGAAGTATGACAAGGACATACCCTGGAGCGAGTTTCAAATTAAGGTACCTAAAGAATCTCTGGCACTAGGGCATGCGGCAGTTAACATTTCTGTGGGCGATGGGACATCTGCCCTCTTCTTGGAAGACAAGTGGCTACAGGGCTGTCGGGTGCGCGATCTGCCCCCCTAATCTATGCCAGGATCTCGCCTAGAATCAGAGGATCGAGGACGGTGGCGAGCGCACTTGAAAACAACAATTGGGTGGGTGACATTGGTCCAGACCTCCTGCCAGCTGCTTTGCTTCAATTCTTTCAGCTCTGGTCATGTGTGGCGACGATGCGGATGACGGTGGGAGTGCGGGATGTGGTTTCTTGGAGCTGGGAGAGCAATGGCCAATTCTCTGCGCGATCGGCTTATGCTGCCCAGTTCATGGGGCTCGAGGTGTCGCCAACAGCGGCTTTCACCTGGGGATCTTGGGCGCCCCTTCGGTGCCGCTTCTTCGCTTGGCTCGCACTCAAAAATAGATGTTGGACTTCAGACCGGCTTGCTAGTCAAGGCCTTTCCGCCTTCTCGGTAGTGTCGGAAAATCCGGCATGTAAATACACCTTGTACATATAACACTTGGGAGTCTTCCCATTCCTCTTTAATGAATGATGCGCATGCTTGTGCGTATTCGAGAAAAAAAATCATACTTGAAGGGTGGCCACTAGCAGTACAGAAAAGACAAACGAAGCCGTGTATCTTTCATACACGACAAGCCATTTCAATCACTACTCAATATACCATCCTCTTTGCAAACCTAAAAGTTCATTACGACAAGCAAATTTAGATGTAGATTTTAAATAACATATACATAGTTTTAATCTTGCTTCGCCATATCGTTCATGTTTTGTTACCGCATTTGCAAAATAATCACGAAAGATATTGCATCAGTTATAGAAAAAGAATAACAAAGTGGGGCACTAGTAGAAACGAAGTAACATTTGCCGCAATGTATACTAACCGTGGACAAGATATCATCAACACCAAAATGATGATGAACAGGACGAAGATTATCAGGTCCTTCATCCCACCAAACCCGATCTGACCTACACCCTTGTCTACTCCATCATTGCGCTTTGCTCTGAGCTCGAACTTGGAGTAATGATCCTTTGCCTGCTGCCTAGTTCGAAACCCTTTATAGGAGCAATTGTCGTAAAATATTGAATAATGGTCTACTTTGTTGCTGGACATCTTGAAGAAAAGGGTGCTCTCATACCATTACCATTGAAGCCAAAAACATGAAAGACTTACAGAAAATTAAGCGTTCTTGGCCTAGAAAAGAAGCAATCCAGCTCCGAGGTTCGGCGTCGCTATCGAGATCGGCGGCCCATGTGCTCTCCGGCCGAAAATCTGTGTCGTCACCGTCCGGTCTAAGAGTCGCCCGGCCGCCGCATTTTGGGGGCTTGGCGTGGACCCCTGCCGCCGCGCTGGGTGACGCCCCTGCCAGTGGTGGGTCAATTCTTGGACACGGCCAGTTAGAATCCCTCCGCGGCAAGCTGGCAATGCCCGCCGGTGTCGGATGCTTCGCCGAGATCCGACGTCGTTCGGCTGCCGGGTCCGGAGGCGAGATCGCAGGGAATTCAAACTCAACTATCATTAGGCTTTGGGCCCATGCATGCACACCAAGATACGGGCCAAGATGGATTTTCTTGGGCCTTTCTGAGGATGCACATTAAGGCAATCTGTGCAGGTTTTCGTAACCAGCAGGCCGCAATCACAGCAGGTCCTTTCACCGCTTCGTCCTCGTCCTCGTATCCTGACGTGGATCCTTCGATCGCTGCCAAGCCTCTGCACACCTTGCGGACGCCGTCTCCAACTCCGGCATCACCTCCCTGCGTCGGGGTCGCACGCTCCTATGTGGCCGTCGCTGCGACGTTTCAGCGCCCCATGGCGGGCGTTCCTCCAACAGCACGTGGTGCCGCAACCACGGGAGGGCCAAACCCTCGCCCACCACCAGCCATGGGGCTGACTCCTGCTCCTTCACGTCGTCCGGCGCATGCGCCGGGTTACTCCGGTCCACAACATCAGTAGTAGGGACAGGCACTGGTCTACAACTATGCTCCACCAATTCCGCAACCCCCTGTTTACATCCAAGGAGGGCAGTACATCTCTTCGTACGGTACGGTCGTTGCCGGAGGGCAACATCCCATGTACGGGGCTCCGTCGACTGGGGTGTCCGTGTAATGCCCAGTATGAGATTATACCTCCCACGTGTCGAGGCATGACTTAGAGGCATAATATCATACTAGAATGATCTCAAGAATGGTATCTTTGCACAACTCATGTAAAAGAGGGATGAAATTACAAAAGAGTAGTTGGCTTACACTCGCCACTTCACACAATGCATTACATAAACATTCATCATCCAAATAACATCAGAGTCCGGCTACGGACGAAGATCCAAATGAAAGATACCATAATTAAAGCAACACAAGGCCTGATCGCCCCTAGTAGGAACCACTACCGATCATCGAAAAACGACACATACATACGGCCACTCTCTTCATCAAACTCCCAGTGAAGTTCTGAAACATCTCCTGGACTATTCTCAGTGGTACCTGCATATGGTATTGTAGTATCTGTGAGCCACGAGGACTCAGCAATCCCATAACCATGGGTATCAAGACTAGCAAATCTTTATGGGTAAGGAGAGGTTAAGTGGTGAGGTTGCAGCAGCGGCTAAGCAATATATGGTGGCTACCTTACGAGTACAAGAGTAAGATGAGCATCTACGCAAGCGGTCGCAAACTAGTAATGATCGCTAAAGATCCTGAACTACCTACGAGTCAAACATAACCCCACCGTGTTCTCTTGTCAAAGTGAAAAGAGACAGTCACGGTTACTCACACAGTTATGTGTTTTACTTCGGATCCTCTGTCAAGTTTTCTACAACCGCACATTAACAAATTCCAATCTGCCACATAACCGCGGGCACGGCTTTCGAAAGATCATAACCCTGCAGGGGTGTCCCAACTTAGCCCATCACAAGCTCTCACGATCAGCAGAAGTAATAATAATATTACCCCTTATCTTCGGGACAATCCAATCAGGCTCGGTATCCAGGTGCATAAGACATTTCGACAATGGTAAAACAAGTCCAGCAAGACCTCCCGGCGTGCCGACACCCTGATAGTAGCCGCGCGTATCTCGTCTCAGGCCACGTCCGGATGAGCACTACGTACAGCAACCGAAGACCGCAGATTACTGGGTGGCACCGCAAGTGGCTGTAGTTTGGGACCAACACCATCAGCACTGGCCCCCTGTATGTAGAAGAAATCTCGGGTAGAGCTAACTCCCTATGAAATTAATTAATTAATTAAGTTTTTATTATGTTGCAAATTAAAACCAATGTTGGCCCTTGCTGGAGAAGTTTTATTCAAAGACGAACTGTCAAGGGGTCCCCATATACCAAACTGTGTAAGGAACGCAAAATCAAGGAACATAATGCCGGTTTATCGGCTCCTAAGGTGGCATGAGTGGAACAAAACACCGAGCAAAAGGCCAAGCCTTCCACCCATGCTCAATATATAGATGTGTTAATAATAATAAGATATATTGTGATATTCCAACAACAAGATCCAACATGGATCAATCTTCATCTTCACCTACAACTAGCAATGCTATAAGAGGGGCTGAGCAAGCGGGTAACATAGCCAAACAACGGTTTGCTGGGAAGGTGTCAAAGGTAGGGGTTTCATGGCAACAAGGAGAGGCTGACAACAAAAGATAGGTAGCGCGGCATATAACGATAGCATCGAGACTTCTAGCATTGGCAATGATAGTAAAGGTATCCAAGGGGATGGTCATCTTTCCTGGGATTCCGCAAAGAAGAAGAACAAGTCCATGAAGTAGACGGAGCAACATAGTCGAGCGAATCCTCGCAACTCCGGAACGGAACCGAAGCTAACAAGAGAAGCAACCGGAAAGAAGCAAACAACACGGTAAACACACAAGCATAAACATGGCATATGATGCACAAACAAGTATGATGCATGTCCGGTTTAAATATGCATGGCATGGCAAAGTGCACAAACAAATACTACGAGTTAAGTGGGGCTCAATATGCAACGAGTTGCATATTGACGAAACACCACATTTTATTTATTTAGTTGACTCTCGTTTATTTACAAGACAAGATTAGATGTTTGTTAACATGTCAAGGGGTGAAGCAAAAGTAAACTACCTATCTAGGCAATTTAAATGGGGCCGGAAACAACAAACAACAATTCCGGAAAAACCCCATGTGCATATTTTGAATTTGGTACTGTTCTGCCTATTACCACATTTTAATGTTGTTAAACAACAAAACAAAGTGCACCATGTTAATCTACACATTTTTTCACCCCACTTACATATAAAGTTTATTAAATTTGGAGCTACGGTTATTTAGTTATGAATTAAATCATTTTAGCATGTTATTTAAACAAATTAATGCAAACAACAAGTTAAACATGTTTAACAGGGGTGAAAGTGGCATATTATGAAACTAGACAAAATTCTGAGCATTTTACATATATAAAGTTTTTACATATGATGCACTGTTTGTGAGTTACTAAATGCATGAAGTAGAGGGACTTTGCTGTAAATATGCAATTCTGGATTATTACAAAAATCGTAGGATCAGGAAAAAAAGGATTGGGCCAAAACTGGCACGCAGGCCCAACCTGAGGGGGAAGGAGGGCGCTGGGGTGGTCTCACCCATGGGCTTCGGACCATCAGTGGAGGAGGCGGAGGCATTGGCTGGGCCAGAGGCCTTGGGGCGCGCTAGGCCAGGCCCGCCTGGCACCGCACGCAGCTGGCTAGCGCGGCTGGGCGGGGCGATTGGGGAACGGTCGAGCGGGCGAGGCATGGTCAACGCTCGACCAAGGAGGGGGTCGACCGGTCGAGGCAGATCAGGGGATGGAGCGATGCTCGATGCAGACGACGCAGGCAGCGAAGGCCTGGCATCTTCGTCCTCGCGCAGAAGCAGGGGAGGCCGGCGGCGGGCCTGGGATGCGGCGACGTGCAGCGGGGACTCACGGCCGGCGGACAAAGAGGCACGACACGCAGGCAAGGTAGGCGAGGGCGCTTGGGAGCATCTTCTCCCTTGAGCGTGGCGACGGCCGACGGATGAAGTTGGGGAGGCTAGCCGAGTGCGGAGGTGGGCGACGGGAACCGTGGCGGCGTGACGGCAGGGAGGCAGGGACTTGGCCGGCGAGGAGGATCCTAGCCAGCGACGTTCGAGGCGGATCAAAGGCAAGCCGGCAGCTTGTCTTGGGACGCCTAGCTCCATGGGGATGGGGACGAGGGCAGTTCCTCGTGGCTGCCTGTGGTGGTGCTCCTGTGGCCGGCCGGTGCTCGGGCGCCACGGCTGCAGGAGGTGGACGAGGGGAACCAGGGGATGCACTGGCCGGTGGGAGAGATCGAGAGGATTTTTGGATCGGGGGCGTGGGCATCTGGATCGATGAGGAGCAGGTGGGGGATCGAGCGCTGGTTGGTGGGGAGGAATGGAGGATCCCGAGGTGGGAGGTGATTGCGGCGGCGGCAGGGACAAACTCCCTAGAAGTTAGGGTTAGTCTAGATTAGGTATGAGGGTGGTTATATATAGGGAAAAAAGGACTACGGCTAGACCCTTCGATCAAAATCGGACGGTCTGAGATAAATAGGTTAGAAGGTCCAAATGAGAAAACATAGATGTTTTAGGGATGTTTGGGGATGATCCGGACACATCGGTAATGACAGAGTGGATCGGGTTCGGTCATGTTTCGGACGTGCGTGATGGGGTCTGTGCGTTGTGAATAGATGTTAGGCGGTCACGGACAACTGCGTGGTTGGACCGATGAAGAGAGAGAAGAAGCAGCCCGACATAGGTCTCCGGAACACTGAAAACGTCCGATGCTTAAACCGGCTATAATGCCGCCATATGTTTAATGGTTGGGCTATCAAACGAACTTCGAATCCGACGAAATTTGACAGGCGGTCTGTCTACACTATAATAAGACCGCACGCCAAGTTTCAACCCATTCCGAGAACATTTTCCGGCCACTTATAAAATAAATATTCGGATGTGCCGCGGGCGCGTGCGAGTGTGTCTGGACTCAGAACGGACAACGGAGAGAACTGGGGAGCCCGAACGAATGCAAGTTTTGAAAACATGCTGATGAAATGCACATGATGACAAGGCAAAGTGCAACACGCAAGCAAATGACATGGCAACGATGACGAATAACTGGCTGACACCTGGCGCATCGGTCTCGGGGCGTCACAACTCTCCCACACTAACAGAGGATCTCGACCCGAGATCCTGGAGATGGCATCGGATAAAACGGAAAAGGAAGAGGTAAAAACAAGTTGCTTCTTTGACCAACGAGTGAAACCATGAACCTTGAGAGGTTGAACAATTTAGAAAGAAAGAATACAACGGAGATGAACGAAGTTAAGAGCACTCTGGTAAAAAGGATGAACAAGGAACATTATGAGAACCTTGTAGGTTGAAAGACATGAAACAAGAGCTTACGAACCAAAAGAATAAGAAACTGCAACGGTATAGCCAAGGAATAAGAATGACAGAATTTGGACACCACTCTATCGGAAAAATGGAAGGAATTAACATGAGCTTGAGAAGATCGTATGATCTTTGATGAAAGCGACACACTGCCTCCGGAACAATTGAAAGAATGGCACCAGGGGTAAGAAGGATTCAGACAGCACTCGGGTTGAAAATAGAGGCAAGACTTGATAGGAAGAGAGAACTTGAATGGAGGACACAACACTCCTGTTAAATGGACTGGAAAGGACAAGAGCATGATCTTGATATGACAAGATGATGGTTCGAAGAGAGCAATATCACAAAGCCTCGGGAACGAAAGAATAGATGCTAGATCAATGAGAGAAATGAACGAAGAAGGAAATGATAACTTATCCCACAACCGAATTTGAAAATCATCCTTACGAAGAAGGGTTGAACGGAGTTGTTGGAAATTCAATAACGAAAAAGAATAAGCTTGATGTGGGCTTATGGAAAACATCTCAAAACTTGAGGTGAAATTCTGCCACTAACTTAAACAATTGATTTGATTGAGAGTAGCAAAGGGATGAAAAAAAATTCTTCCACCAAGATGATAAAGAGATAACTTGGATCATTGATAAACACCACAATAGCAACAATCCTTAGGGGAAAGCTTTTAGGTGAGACACAACCCAAGATAACCCCAACGAAGAAATTGACGGGATTAAATATCTCATTCTTGATAACTTGTGAATCATGAAACATGAAGGAAATTGTCAAGAATGACATAACACCACCTCAACAGAAAAAAGGTAGAAATAATTGCACTTCGGAATGCAAGAAGAAGAATGCTTGAGCTCCAACAAGAATCTCGAAGAACACTGAGGATGAATTAAGTCATGATGAAGCATCATGAAGAACTCCGGTAACAAAAGGATGATAAGATTAAGATTCAAAGCTTGCAATGATTTAGATGGAGCTTTGAAATGATATAATTGAAATAACTTGGAGCTCCGGAATACAAGATGAACAACTAATAATTTGATATCATGGATGAACTTCATACAAAGCAATTAAATCACGTTGAAGAAATAAGAATAAGAATTATGTCATGCTTATCCTTCACCAATTTAAATTGATGACAACCAATGGATTTGGCATACTACTTATTCTTGTTGCAAATAATTAAAGAGAGATCTCGCACAAACTTGAGAAAGTATTCAACGAATCACCGGTAGGATTATGAAAAGAACAAATGAGTTGATACGATAACAACGGAAGAGTAATCTTGAATGAACCACCGTAAGAATATGGAGACAAACGAAGAAGCATCAATTAAGAATAGTTGGAGGACGAATTAGAAAACTGAGAACGAAGAAATCTTCTGAAATGATGGCCTTCGGAGGATCACAATGGGAAGAACTCAAGAATTGCTCTGAAGGGGCATGAAAACAATTCCCACAATCGAAAACAATTATGAGGATGGCATGAAGCTAGAACCACGAATCTTCAAGAGAACGGGCCAAGATTTAAGAGAAACTCTTCTTCGGTCTTCACATTTTGAGAAGAACGACGAGAATACCATGAAGAATGTCGAGATGCTCCGGACGAATGACAAGAGGAAGGTGGAGATAAAGATGAAAATATTTGGAAACAATCTTGGAGAATGCATGTGACCGATGGAAATCATTCTTACGTCACACTTGAAAAGAATTTCAGAATAACTCCGGAAAATTAAAAGAGTCAGGTAAGATCCTGGGAAAAGACCTGTGGGTTAGGGCCCACTCAAAAGAAACACCGTTGAATTTATTACTTGAAAGAGGGATTGCACCGGTTGAATTAAATGGCTTGAATGAGATAACAACCTCAAAACAGTTTGAACAGAATAAGAATGGAAACACGAATCTTCCGAGATATCTTCAGCACTCCGGAGAAGAATTAGGGAGAGTTGAATAAATAAGAGAGCCTTGGATAAGAAATTACAACATGGGAAAACATGTGAAACAAGAGGAAGAGATGTGATCACACCGAAGCTTGAATTACATCCACCGGAGAAGAAATGAGAACGGAGAATGATAAACTTGAATCTTCCTGAGGATCTTCGCGAGAATTCACCGGATGAAACATTAAGAAGATTGATGAAGAGGCATCACAAGAATATAAAGACACTTGATTAAGGACTCTGGCTCCATAAAGAAAAAGGGTGGGAGGGTGGTGAAAAACAAAGACAACTTGGGATGAATGAAACAGACACCGTTGAGAAAAACCAAGAATTGGTCTTGCACAAATTGAAAGGATCACGTTAACTTGAAGAGAAGCACGCCGGTTGAAAAGAATTTAACATGACAATCTCGATGATTAAGAAGGACTAGCACTCCCATTGAAATATGAGAACACTGATTAGGAAAGGTATGGAATCAACATTTGACATCGAAGCAACCCGAATACCAGAATCAAATCAAAACAGCGGATAGATATGTTGCAACATAATCTTCACAAAATCATTTCAATAGAGAATTGAACGAATGAATTCCATAGTTTAATGGTACAACAATCTTCTCGAGAAGCCACTTGGGAGAACAAAAGGTAAATAAAAACAACAAGGAGCATATGGAACAAATACAAGATAGAAGCTTCGTTCCACATGTTCGTGCTGAAAGCTCATGGAACGTGTTACAAAAGGGTTTTGCAATCCCCGGATCAGCATAGCCAAGGACCCTTTAAGATGCAACTCCCGATCGGAACAAACGCCCATAAAACTACTTCACTCAATGTAGAACCCCGAACTCCATATCATGCATTCGTTGGCACTACAAGAAATATGTCAACTTATGACCTTTTGTTAGTGACCCTGGAAGAATTGGTCATAGATCTATGACCATTTCAGACCAATTGGTCAAAAGCTGTTCGGGGGGCTCCAAACCCTAAACTATAACGACCATTTTGGTCAGAAAGGTCATAATTTCCTTACACGAAATGGTCATAAAGCAGATAGCACTGGTTCGCTGCCTTATTTCTAGCTGATCATGACCAATATAGATGGTCATAACCTTGTAAATTGTGGTGGGTTGCTACGACTAGGCGCCACCTCATCAGTTTTGCCTATGTGTCATGTCCATGTGGCAGTTTTTGCCCTAGGTTGTGAAGCAACCTATATTTCTGTCATTCCCAAAATTCCCCAAAAAATCTCATAAATTCTTTGGGTCATACCTTCGTCAAATATGTAAAAAACCTTCCTTGCCTAGTTCAAAAATAATTCAAAAATATTCATTTTACTATTCTGTTCAAAAAAACACTTTGTGAAGGAAGTACCACTTTGGCATGTCCAAATGGTATCCATTTTCTACAGTGCTTTCCTATGCCCAAATAACTATCCTCCACCAAATGCCAGCTCAATCCATTCATTATTTTGAGCCCATCTTCAACATTCGTATTTATGTCCAGTGTGGTACTTTGCAAAGCAAGTACCACCTAGACTCCTCCTTTTGAGCTGAAAATTTGTGAAGACGGTCTTCTTAGTAACTGATCATCCTCAACCAAAACTCACGCCCATTAGCCATGTGCATTTCCCGTACCGCTAATCAAACACTTGGCTGCTAATTCATGTTTGAGCATTGATCGGTCTCCTCGTGAGAATCTTATGTTGTAATTTTCTTCCTAGCACCTACCTGGGGAGTGGCCAACCCACTAGACATGCCTAGGCCGCCCAGAACACATGGCAACGCCACAGTCACGCGGTGACCACGCGGCGGGCATGCGAGTTTACGCGCTCTAGAGTTGGGGCCCTCGACCACCGCCCAAACCTCGACGTATCGCCACCAAACCATGTATTTATGATTAAATAGGTACTTATGTAACTAGAAATGATTTTTGGAAAAAATAAATAGCAAACTATGAGGCAGCCACAGTTCAAATTTGACCCGCTTCCAGCTGAATCGGCGGAAATTTGTCTTTTTCAGGAGAGGTGGATCAAAACTTTTTACACCCAACCATTTTGTCAATTGTGCATTAAATATGTCCTAGTATTTTAGAAAATTGATTTGGTCAAAATTTTCAACAATTATTTGGGAGGTCCTTCACAAAAAAACCTCCTTTGGGGCACTCGAAAAATGGAAAATGATTTTTTCGTCCAAAGAAAATGAAAACTTCCTTAAGCAATATTGTTTGCCATTCCAAGATGCACCCTTGTGCACAATATGAGATCATTGAAACAAACTATGCTATGAATGTGGCCATAGGATTGATCATTTGGCTTGAAAGCCATGAATCTTCACACATGATAGCTCATTTCTGAGAACACTTTTTTAAAAGAATTGCCGTATTACAAGTTTATTATTTTTCCTGGTAACTTGGTCATATATAATGACACAATGCGAAGGTTTTCCAATTTTTTGATTTTTTTTGAATTTTTTATGCCCGTTTCAAAATGCGGACAAAACGGCGGGAATGACCGTTCCTAGCTAGTAGTTGAATCTTGGAATTTTTTTGGTGTTTCTCTGATTAAATAGATACTTATGTACCTAGAAATGATTTTTGTAAAAAATAAAGAGCAAACTACAAGGCAGCTACAGTTCAAATTTGACCCGCTTCCAGCTGAATCGACTGAAATTTGTCTTTTTCACGAGAGGTGGATCAAAACTTTTTACACCCAACCATTTGGTCAATTGTGCATTAAATATGTCCTAGTATTTTATAAAAATGATTTGGTCCAATTTTGCAACAATTATTTGGGAGGTCCTTCACAAAAAAACCTCCTTTTGGGCACTCAAAAAATGGAAAATGAATTTTTCGTCCAAAGAAAATGAAAACTTCCTTAAGCAATATTGTTTGCCATTCCAAGATGCACCCTTGTGCACAATATGATATCATTTGAACAAACTATGCTGTGAATGTGGCCATAGGATTGATCATTTGGCTTGAAAGCCATGAATCTTCACGCATGATAGCTCATTTCTGAGAACACTTTTTTTAAAAGAATTGCCGTATTACAAGTTTATTATTTTTCCTGGTAACTTGGTCATATATAATGACACCATGCGAAGGTGTTCCAATTTTTTGATTTTTTTTGAATTTTTTATGCCCGTTTCAAAATGCGGTCAAAACGGCGGAAATGACCGTTCCTAGCTAGTGGTTGAATCTTGGTATTTTTTTGGTGTTTCTCTGATTAAATAGATACTTACGTACCTAGAAATGATTTTTGTAAAAAATAAAGGGCAAACTACAAGGCAGCTACAGTTCAAATTTGACCCACTTTCAGCTGAATCGGCAGAAATTTGTCTTTTTCACGAGAGGTGGGTCAATTTTTTTTACACCCAACAATTTGGTCAATCGTGAATTAAATATGTCCTAGTATTTTATAAAATTGATTTGGTACAATTTTGCAACAAATATATGGTAGGTCCTTCACAAAAAAATCACTTTTCGGGCACTCAAAAAATGGAAAATGAATTTTCCGTGCAAAGAAAGTGAAAACTCCCTTAGGCAACATTGTTTGAAATTCCAAGATGCACCATTGTGCACAATATGAGATCATTTGAACAAATATTTGATAGGACTTTCACAAAAAAACTCATTTTGAGCACTGAAAAATGGAATGAAATTTTTTATCTTGAATCGATCATGACCAATTTATATGGTCATAAGGTCATCAAATGGTTTGCTACGTTCTGATTGGACCATGAGCATATTACGCGGATCACGCATCAACCACCGTTGGATGCTTCCGGATCCAACGGCCCAAACCCACCCGAGCCGAAACCCTAAGTCTGTCCTCATGGACATTTTCCACCC
>LR738709.1:628079954-628138393 GCA_902687465.1 Secale cereale | reverse complement strand
TAGGCCAGCCTCGCCGGTCGTCCCCTCCCAACCCCGGTCGCCCGCCCGCCATGTCCGCCGCGCAGCTCCTCCGCCACTCCCGCAAGGTCCGTGCTCCGTCCCCCTCCCCTTTCCCCATCTCTCCCCGACCCCCCTGATCAGCCGCCGCTCCCGCGGGCCAGTGAGCGGGCAGTGGTAGTAGGCAGGCAGGCAGGCATGCGCGGCGCGGCGCCGTTTTCTGATCGGGAGGGGGGATCCGACGCCCTGGTGCCGCGATTTCCGTCGGGCGTTACGCGCCACGGCAGAGCCCGAAGATTCGGGCAGATATATTCGATTTTGTTACCATGATTGGTCCGTAGTGCAATTCTACAAGCATGGATCGGTTGGTTCGTTTTTGAATCGGCATAATTAGAGGTGGTCTGGAGCTTGCTTCGGTCTAAATTGTGGATCACCGGACTAGTTGCCCTCGAATTCATGGCGCTCCTTCCTTTTATCTGCTAGTTTTAGTGCATGGTACTGCTGTAGATTCCTTCTCTTGATCGTGTGTCACTCAGAGTGGGCTGCCGCCACGCCACACACACTTGGACCGGTTAATTGCGCCCTCTACGACTGTCGTCTCTCATCTCTGATGTTAGCTAGTAACCGTGTAATAACCATGGGTTACATTCCTTGCGCATCTGATTATCTGTCGCTGTGTTTAAGTTGTGAACATACCATTGGCTAACTACCTGTGACTTTGCTGTCTGCTTTTGGTAATGCAGCTGCGGAGCTTGCGGAGTGCGGTAGATTGTGAGCGCACCAGCCTTGCTCGCTACTTCTCTACTGGTTCTGGGTCCTCTGCCATAAAGGAAAATGGTATGCTTGTCCCTCGCCATTTCTTCCAGTGACCAGTGATTACTGTGCCTGAAGGAAATATGCCCTAGAGGCAATAATAAAGATGTTATTTGTATTTCCTTATATCATGATAAATGTCTTTTATTCATGCTAGAATTGTATTAACCAGAAACTTAGTACATGTGTGGATACATAGACAAAACAGTATGTCCCTAGTATGCCTCTACTAGACTAGCTCATTGATCAAAGATGGTTATGTTTCCTAGCCATAGACATGAGTTGTTATTTGATCAACGGGATCACATCATTAGGAGAATGATGTGATGGACAAGACCCATCCGTTAGCATAGCACTATGATCGTTTAGTTTTACTGCTATTGCTTTCTTCATGACTTATACATGTTCCTATGACTATGAGATTATGCAACTCCCGAATACCGTAGGAACACCTTGTGTGCTATCAAACGTCACAACGTAACTGGGTGATCATAAAGATGCTCTACAGGTGTCTCCGAAAGTATTCGTGGTGTTGGCATAGATCAAGATTAGGATTTGTCACTCCGAGTGTCGGAGAGGTATCTCTGGGCCCTCTCGGTAACACACATCACAATAAGCCTTGCAAGCAAAAGACTAATGAGTTAGTCACGAGATGATGTGTTACGGAACGAGTAAAGAGACTTGCCGGCAACGAGATTGAACTAGGTATAAACATACCGACGATCAAATCTCGGGCAAGTAACATACCGTTTGACAAAAGGAACAACGTATGTTGTTATGCGGTTCTGACCGATAAAAGATCTTCGTAGAATATGTAGGAGCCAATATGAACATCCAGGTTCCGCTATTGGTTATTGACCAGAGATGAGTCTCGGTCATGTCTACATAGTTCTCGAACCCGTAGGGTCCGCACGCTTAACGTTTGATGACGATCGGTATTATGAGTTTTTGAGTATTGATGTACCGAAGGTAGTTCGGAGTCCCGGATGAGATCACGGACATGACGAGGAGTCTCGGAATGCCCGAGACATAAAGATTGATATATTGGACGGCTATATTCGGACACCGGAAGTATACCGGAAAAGTTTCGGATTTATCGGGAATGCCGGAGGGGGTTACCGGAACCCCCTACGAGAGGGGATGGTCCATAGTGGGCCTAAAGGGTGAGAGAGAGACAGCCCATAGGGCTGGCCGGCGCCCCCACCTAGGAATCCTAGTTGGACTAGGATTGGGGGGGCGCCACCTCTCCTATTCCTTTCCCCCTTCTTCCTTTCGGTGAATCCTACTAGGAATAGGATTGCAATCCTATTCCTAGTAGGACTCCCTCCCTAGCCGCACCAGGAGAGGTTGGCCGGCCTCCCTCCCCTGCTCCTTTATATACGGGGGCAGGGGGGCACCCAAAGACACACAAGTTGAATTGTTTTAGCCGTGTGCGGTGCCCCCCTCCACAGAATCACACCTCGGTCGTACCGTCGCGGAGCTTAGGCGAAGCCCTGCGCCGGTGAACACATCATATCTGTCACCACGCCGTCGTGCTGACGAAACTCTCCCGTGAAGCTCAACTGGATCAAGAGCTCGTGGGACGTCATCAAGCTGAACGTGTGCTGAACGCGGAGGTGCCGTACGTTCGGTGCTTGATCGGTTGGATCGCGAAGAAGTTCGACAACATCAACCGCGTCACTTGACGCTTCCGCTCCCGGTCTACGAGGGTACGTAGACACACTCTCCCCTCTCGTTGCTATGCATCTGGTAGATAGATCTTGCGTGATCGTAGGAAAATTTTAAAATACTACGTTCCCCAACACGACCACTGCAGAAGATAGAGAGAAAATGAAAGTCATTCCCTATGCCTCAGCCATAGGATCTATCATGTATGCAATGCTGTGTACCAGACCTGATGTGTGCCTTGCTATAAGTCTAGCAGGGAGGTACCAAAGTAATCCAGGAGTGGATCACTGGACATCGGTCAAAAACATCCTAAAGTATCTGAAAAGAACAAAGGATATGTTTCTCGTATATGGAGGTGACAAAGAGCTCGTCGTAAACGGTTACGTCGATTCTAGCTTTGACACTGATCCGGATGACTCAAAGTCACAAACCGGATATGTATTTTTATTGAACGGTGGAGCTGTCAGTTGGTGCAGTTCCAAGCAGAGCGTCGTGGCGGGATCTACGTGTGAAGCGGAATACATAGCTGCTTCGGAAGCAGCAAATGAAGGAGTCTGGATGAAGGAGTTCATATCCGATCTAGGTGTAGTACCTAGTGCATCGGGTCCAATGAAAATCTTTTGTGACAACACTGGAGCCATAGCCTTGGCGAAGGAATCTAGGTTTCACAAGAGAACAAAGCACATCAAAAGACGCTTCAATTCCATCCGCGATCTAGTCAAGGAGGGAGACATAGAGATTTGCAAAATACATACGGATCTGAATATTGCAGACCCGTTGACTAAGCCTCTTCCACGGGCAAAACATGATCAGCACCAAGACTCCATGGGTGTGAGGATCATCACTTTGTAATCTAGATTATTGACTCTAGTTCAAGTGGGAGACTGAAGGAAATATGCCCTAGAGGCAATAATAAAGATGTTATTTGTATTTCCTTATATCATGATAAATGTCTTTTATTCATGCTAGAATTGTATTAACTGGAAACTTAGTACATGTGTGGATACATAGACAAAACAGTATGTCCCTAGTATGCCTCTACTAGACTAGCTCATTGATCAAAGATGGTTATGTTTCCTAACCATAGACATGAGTTGTCATTTGATCAACGGGATCACATCATTAGGAGAATGATGTGATGGACAAGACCCATCCGTTAGCATAGCACTATGATCGTTTAGTTTTTTCTGCTATTGCTTTCTTCATGACTTATACATGTTCCTATGACTATGAGATTATGCAACTCCCGAATACCGTAGGAACACCTTGTGTGCTATCAAACGTCAAAACGTAACTGGGTGATCATAAAGATGCTCTACAGGTGTCTCCGAAAGTATTCGTGGTGTTGGCATAGATCAAGATTAGGATTTGTCACTCCGAGTGTCGGAGAGGTATCTCTGGGCCCTCTCGGTAACACACATCACAATAAGCCTTGCAAGCAAAAGACTAATGAGTTAGTCACGAGATGATGTGTTACGGAACGAGTAAAGAGACTTGTCGGTAACGAGATTGAACTAGGTATGGAGATACCGACGATCGAATCTCGGGCAAGTAACATACCGATGACAAAAGGAACAACGTATGTTGTTATGCGGTTTTGACCGATAAAAGATCTTCGTAGAATATGTAGGAGCCAATATGAACATCCAGGTTCCGCTATTGGTTATTGACCGGAGATGAGTCTCGGTCATGTCTACATAGTTCTCGAACCCGTAGGGTCCGCACGCTTAACGTTTGATTACGATCGGTATTATGAGTTTATGAGTTTTGATGTACCGAAGGTAGTTCGGAGTCCTGGATGAGATCACGGACATGACGAGGAGTCTCGGAATGTCCGAGACATAAAGATTGATATATTGGACGACTATATTCGGACACCGGAAGTGTTCCGGAAAAGTTTCGGATTTAACGGGATTGCCGGAGGGGGTTACCGGAACCCCCTACGAGGGGGGATGGTCCATAGTGGGCCTTAAGGAAAGGAGAGAGGCAGCCCATAGAGGCTGGCCGGCGCCCCACCTAGGGATCCTAGTTGGACTAGGATTGGGGGGCGCCACCTCTCCCTCTTTTCCTTTCCCTCTCTTCCTTCTTTGGTAGTTCCTACTAGGAATAGGATTGCAATCCTATTCCTAGTAGGATTGCACCCTAGCCGCACCATAGGAGGGCCGGCCGACCTCCCCCCTTGCTCCTTTATATACGGGGGCAGGGGGGCACCCAAAGACACACAAGTTGAATTGTTCCAGCCGTGTGCGGTGCCCCCCTCCACGGAAACACACCTCGGTCATACCGTCGCGGTGCTTAGGCGAAGCCCTGCGCCGGTGAATACATCATATCCGTCACCACGCCGTCGTGCTGACGAAACTCTCCCGTGAAGCTCAACTGGATCAAGAGCTCGTGGGACGTCATCAAGCTGAACGTGTGCTGAACGCGGAGGTGCCGTACGTTCGGTGCTTGATCGGTTGAATCGCGAAGAAGTTCGACTACATCAACCGCGTCACTTGACGCTTCCGCTTCCGGTCTACGAGGGTACGTAGACACACTCTTCCCTCTCATTGCTATGCATCTGGTAGATAGATCTTGCGTGATCGTCGAATTTTTTTAAAATACTACGTTCCCCAACAGTGGCATCATGAGCCAGGTCTATGCGTAGATGATATGCACGAGTAGAACACAATGAGTTGTGGGCGATACTAGTCATACTGCTTACCAGCATGTCATACTTTGCTTTGGCGGTATTGTGAGATGAAGCGGCCCGGACCGACATTACGCGTACGCTTACGCGAGACTGGTTTCACCGTTACGAGCACTCGTTGCTTAAAGGTGACTGGCGGGTGTCTGTCTCTCTCACTTTAGCTGAATCAAGTGTGGCTACGCCCGGTCCTTGTGAAGGTTAAAACAGCACATACTTGACGAAACATCGTTGTGGTTTTGTATGCGTAGGTAAGAACGGTTCTTGCTAAGCCCGTAGCAGCCACGTAAAACTTGCAACAACAAAAGTAGAGGACGTCTAACTTGTTTTTGCAGGGCATGTTGTGATGTGATATGGTCAAGACATGATGAGTTATACGGTTTTGTATGAGATGATCATGTTTTGTAATGTTATCGGCAACTGGCAGGAGCCATATGGTTGTCGCTTTATTGTATGAAATGCAATCGCCATGTAATTGCTTTACTTTATCACTAAGCGGTAGCGATAGTCGTAGAAGCAATAGTTGGCAAGACGACAACGATGCTACGATGGAGATCAAGGTATCGCGCCGGTGACGAAGGTGATCATGACGGTGCTTTGGAGATGGAGATCAAAAGCACAAAATGATGATGGCCATATCATGTCACATATTTTGATTGCATGTGATGTTTATCTTATTATGCTTCTTATTCTGCTTAGAACGACGGTAGCATTATAAGATGATCCCTTACTAAATTTCAAGGTATAAGTGTTCTCCCTGAGTATGCACCGTTGCGAAAGTTCGTCGTGCCGAGACACCACGTGATGATCGGGTGTGATAAGCTCTACGTTCAAATACAACGGGTGTAAGCCAGTTTTGCACACGCAGAATACTCGGGTTAAACTTGACGAGCCTAGCATATGCAGATATGGCCTCGGAACACTAGAGACCGAAAGGTCGAACGTGAATCATATAGTAGATATGATCAACATAAGATGTTCACCATTGAAACTACTTCATCTCACGTGATGATCGGACATGGTTTAGTTGATTTGGATCACGTGATCATTTAGATGACCAGAGGGATGTCTATCTAAGTGGGAGTTCCTTAATATGATTAAATTGAACTTTAACTTATCATGAACTTAGTCCTGATAGTTTTTGCATATCTATGTTGTTGTAGATCAATGGCCCGTGCTACCGTTCCTTTGAATTTTAATGCATTCCTAGAGAAAGCTAAGTTGAAAGATGATGGTAGCAATTACACGGACTGGGTCCGTAACTTGAGGATTATCCTCATTGTTGCACAGAAGAATTATGTCCTTGAAGCACCGCTAGGTGACAAGCCCCCTCCCGCTAATGTAGACGCTTTGAACGTCTGGCAGTCGCGGTCTGATGACTACACGATAGTTCAGTGTGCCATGCTTTACGGCTTAGAACCGGGACTTCAACGACGTTTTGAACGTCATGGACCATATGAGATGTTCCAGGAGTTGAAGTTAATATTTCAAGCAAATGCCCGAATTGAGAAATATGAGATTTCCAATAAGTTCTATAGCTGCAAGATGGAGGAGAATAGTTCTATCAGTGAACACTTGCTCAGAATGTCTGGGTACTACAATCATATGACTCAACTTGGTTGCAAAGTTGACGAGGATAGTGTTATTGATAGAGTTCTTCAATCACTGCCACCAAGCTATAAAGGCTTTGTGATGAACTATAATATGCAAGGGATGCAAAAGACAATTCTCGAGCTCTTCGCTATGCTCAAGGCTGCGGAGGTAGAAATCAAGAAGGAGCATCAAGTGTTGATGGTTAACAAGACCACTAGTTTCAAGAAAAAGGGCAAGGGAAAGAAGGGGAACTTCAAGAAGAATAGCAAGACAGTTGCTACTCCCACGAAGAAACCTAAGTCTGGAGCCAGGCCTGAAACTGAGTGCTTCTACTGCAAGGGGACTGGACACTGGAAGCGGAACTGCCCCAAGTATTTGGCGGATAAGAAGGATGGCAAGGTGAACAAAGGTATATGTGATATACATGTTATTGATGTGTACCTTACTAATGCTCGTTGTAGTACCTGGGTATTTGATACCGGTTCGGTTGCTAATATTTGTAACTCGAAACAGGGACTACGGATTAAAAAAGATTGGCTAAGGACGAGGTGACGATGCGCGTGGGAAATGGTTCCAAAGTCGATGTGATCGCCGTTGGCACGCTACCTCTACATCTACCTTCGGGATTAGTATTAGACCTAAATAATTGTTATTTGGTGCCAGCGTTTAGCATGAACATTATATCTGGATCTTGTTTGTTGCGAGACGGTTATTCATTCAAATCAGAGAATAATGGTTGTTCTATTTTTATGAATAATATCTTTTATGGTCATGCACCCTTGAAGAGTGGTCTATTTTTATTGGATCTCGATTGTAGTGATACACATATTCATAATATTGAAACCAAAAGATGCAAGGTTAATAATGATAGTGCAACTTATTTGTGGCACTGCCGTTTAGGTCATATTGGTGTAAAACGCATGAAGAAACTCCATAGTGATGGACTTTTGGAATCACTTGATTATGAATCACTTGGTGCTTGTGAACCATGCCTCATGGGCAAGATGACTAAAACTCCGTTCTCCGGAACTATGGAGCGAGCAACAGATTTGTTGGAAATCATACATACCGATGTGTGTGGGCCAATGAGTGTTGAAGCTTGCGGCGGGTATCGTTATTTTCTGACCTTCACTGATGATTTGAGCAGATATGGGTATATCTACTTAATGAAGCACAAGTCTGAAACATTTGAAAAGTTCAAAGAATTTCAGAGTGAAGTAGAGAATCATCGTAACAAGAAAATAAAGTTTCTACGATCTGATCGTGGAGGAGAATATTTGAGTTACGAGTTTGGTCTTCATTTGAAACAATGTGGAATAGTTTCACAACTCACGCCACCCGGAACACCACAGCGTAATGGTGTGTCAGAACGTCGTAACCGTACTTTATTGGATATGGTACGATCTATGATGTCTCTTACCGATTTACCACTATCGTTTTGGGGTTATGCTTTAGAGACAGTTGCATTCACGTTAAATAGGGCACCATCTAAATCCGTTGATACGACACCTTATGAACTATGGTTTGGCAAGAAACCAAAGTTGTCGTTTCTTAAAGTTTGGGGCTGCGATGCTTATGTGAAAAAGCTCCATCCTGATAAGCTCGAACCCAAGTCGAAAAAATGTGTCTTCATAGGATACCCAAAAGAGACTGTTGGGTACACCTTCTATCACAGATCTGAAGGCAAGATATTCGTTGCTAAAAATGGATCCTTTCTAGAGAAGGAGTTTCTCTCGAAAGAAGTGAGTGGGAGGAAAGTAGAACTTGATGAGGTAATTGTACCTTCTCCCGGATTGGAAAGTAGTACATCACAGAAAATTGTTCCAGTGATTCCTACACCAATCAGTGAGGAAATTAATGATGATGATCATGAAACTTCGGATCAAGTTTCTGCTGAACGTCGTAGATCAACCAGAGTACGTTCCGCACCAGAGTGGTACGGCAACCCAGTTCTGGAAATCATGTTACTAGACCATGATGAACCTGCGAACTATGAGGAAGCGATGATGAGCCCAGATTCCGCAAAATGGCTTGAAGCTATGAAATCTGAGATGGGATCCATGTATGAGAACAAAGTGTGGACTTTGGTTGACTTGCCCGATGATCGGCAGGCCATCGAAAATAAATGGATCTTCAAGAGGAAGACCGACGCAGACGGTAATGTTACTGTTTACAAAGCTCGACTTGTTGCGAAAGGGTTTCGACAAGTTCAAGGAGTTGACTACGATGAGACTTTCTCACCTGTAGCGATGCTTAAGTCTGTCCGAATCATGTTAGCAATTGCCGCATTTTATGATTATGAAATCTGGCAAATGGATGTCAAAACTGCATTCCTGAATGGATATCTCAAAGAAGAGTTGTATATGATGCAACCAGAAGGTTCTGTCGATCCAAAAGGTGCTAACAAAGTATGCAAGCTCCAGCGATCCATCTATGGACTGGTGCAAGCATCTCGAAGTTGGAATATACGCTTTGATGAGGTGATCAAAGCATATGGTTTTATACAGACTTTTGGAGAAGCCTGTATTTACAAGAAAGTGAGTGGGAGCTCTGTAGCATTTCTAATATTATATGTGGATGACATATTGTTGATTGGAAATGATATAGAATTTCTGGATAGCATAACAGGATACTTGAATAAGAGTTTTTCAATTAAAGACCTCGGTGAAGCTGCTTATATATTAGGCATCAAGATCTATAGAGATAGATCAAGACGCTTAATTGGACTTTCACAAAGCACATACCTTGATAAGATTTTGAAGAAGTTCAAAATGGATCAGTCAAAGAAAGGGTTCTTGCCTGTATTACAAGGTATGAAGTTGAGTAAGACTCAATGCCCGACCACTGCAGAAGATAGAGAGAAAATGAAAGTCATTCCCTATGCCTTAGCCATAGGATCTATCATGTATGCAATGCTGTGTACCAGACCTGATGTGTGCCTTGCTATAAGTCTAGCAGGCAGGTACCAAAGTAATCCAAGAGTGGATCACTGGACAGCGGTCAAGAATATCCTGAAATACCTGAAAAGGACTAAGGATATGTTTCTCGTGTATGGAGGTGACAAAGAGCTCGTCGTAAACGGTTACGTCGATTCTAGCTTTGACACTGATCCGGATGACTCTAAGTCACAAACCGGATATGTATTTTTATTGAACGGTGGAGCTGTCAGTTGGTGCAGTTCCAAGCAGAGCGTCGTGGCGGGATCTACGTGTGAAGCGGAATACATAGCTGCTTCGGAAGCAGCAAATGAAGGAGTCTGGATGAAGGAGTTCATATCCGATCTAGGTGTAATACCTAGTGCATCGGGTCCAATGAAAATCTTTTGTGACAACACTGGAGCAATAGCCTTGGCGAAGGAATCCAGGTTTCACAAGAGAACAAAGCACATCAAAAGACGCTTCAATTCCATTCGCGATCTAGTCAAGGAGGGAGACATAGAGATTTGCAAAATACATACGGATCTGAATGTTGCAGACCCGTTGACTAAGCCTCTTCCACGGGCAAAACATGATCAGCACCAGGACTCCATGGGTGTGAGGATCATCACTTTGTAATCCAGATTATTGACTCTAGTTCAAGTGGGAGACTGAAGGAAATATGCCCTAGAGGCAATAATAAAGATGTTATTTGTATTTCCTTATATCATGATAAATGTCTTTTATTCATGCTAGAATTGTATTAACCGGAAACTTAGTACATGTGTGGATACATAGACAAAATAGTATGTCCCTAGTATGCCTCTACTAGACTAGCTCATTGATCAAAGATGGTTACGTTTCCTAGCCATAGACATGAGTTGTCATTTGATCAACGGGATCACATCATTAGGAGAATGATGTGATGGACAAGACCCATCTGTTAGCATAGCACTATGATCGTTTAGTTTTACTGCTATTGCTTTCTTCATGACTTATACATGTTCCTATGACTGTGAGATTATGCAACTCCCGAATACCGTAGGAACACCTTGTGTGCTATCAAACGTCACAACATAACTGGGTGATCATAAAGATGCTCTACAGGTGTCTCCGAAAGTATTCGTGGTGTTGGCATAGATCAAGATTAGGATTTGTCACTCCGAGTGTCGGGGAGGTATCTCTGGGCCCTCTCGGTAACACACATCACAATAAGCCTTGAAAGCAAAAGACTAATGAGTTAGTCACGAGATGATGTGTTACGGAACGAGTAAAGAGACTTGCCGGTAACGAGATTGAACTAGGTATGGAGATACCGACGATCGAATCTCGGGCAAGTAACATACCGATGACAAAAGGAACAACGTATGTTGTTATGTGGTTTTGACCGATAAAACATCTTCGTAGAATATGTAGGAGCCAATATGAACATCCAGGTTCCGCTATTGGTTATTGACCGGAGATGAGTCTCGGTCATGTCTACATAGTTCTCGAACCCGTAGGGTCCGCACGCTTAACGTTTGATGACGATCGGTATTATGAGTTTATGAGTTTTGATGTAACGAAGGTAGTTCGGAGTCCCGGATGAGATCACGGACATGACGAGGAGTCTCGGAATGTCCGAGACATAAAGATTGATATATTGGACGACTATATTCGGACACCGGAAGTGTTCCGGAAAAGTTTCGGATTTAACGGGATTGCCGGAGGGGGTTACCGGAACCCCCTACGAGGGGGGATGGTCCATAGTGGGCCTTAAGGAAAGGAGAGAGGCAGCCCATAGAGGCTGGCCGGCGCCCCACCTAGGGATCCTAGTTGGACTAGGATTGGGGGGCGCCACCTCTCCCTCTTTTCCTTTCCCTCTCTTCCTTCTTTGGTAGTTCCTACTAGGAATAGGATTGCAATCCTATTCCTAGTAGGATTGCACCCTAGCCGCACCATAGGAGGGCCGGCCGGCCTCCCCCTTGCTCCTTTATATACGGGGGCAGGGGGGCACCCAAAGACACACAAGTTGAATTGTTCCAGCCGTGTGCGGTGCCCCCCTCCACAGAAACACACCTCGGTCATACCGTCGCGGTGCTTAGGCGAAGCCCTGCGCCGGTGAATACATCATATCCGTCACCACGCCGTCGTGCTGACGAAACTCTCCCGTGAAGCTCAACTGGATCAAGAGCTCGTGGGACGTCATCAAGCTGAACGTGTGCTAAACGCGGAGGTGCCGTACGTTCGGTGCTTGATCGGTTGAATCGCGAAGAAGTTCGACTACATCAACCGCGTCACTTGACGCTTCCGCTTCCGGTCTACGAGGGTACGTAGACACACTCTTCCCTCTCGTTGCTATGCATCTTGTAGATAGATCTTGCGTGATCGTAGGAAAATTTTAAAATACTACGTTCCCCAACAGTGCCTCCGTGATCTGTTTTAGAATAAAGTTGGAGATGCCCTGTGTGATGACGTACTATTGCTATAGCTCTTATGTTACCCATGCATCTAAGTGTCCTGTTATTGGCTACTTGTGCCTGTGCTTGCTGTTTGATATTGGTTGCCCCAGATCCTCTAGAAGACCATGCATGCTTCTTTTTTTGTCAGTCAGCTTGGGGTATAACAAACAGTAGTTTATCATGTGCAGGGTCTAGTACATGGGCATAAATAAGGTGTTTTCTTGATGAATGAGTCCTGGTCTCTAAAGTGGCGATTATATTTTTTGTCTCTAGCTATTACATAAAATTGTTGTTTGCTGCCATTTTGTTAGTCTGCTTAGTATGTTTGCTCCCATTTTGTTAGTCCGCAGAAGCAGTACATGGAAGTTTGCTGCTGGCGGGGTACATCTTCATGTGGATCGGCGAGACCAGGCCCGAGTGCTTCAGGTACATCTTCTCGGCGGGGGAAGATGGACGCCGTCTCCCGGATCAGGCGCAGCGGCGCGCTCTTCCTCTACAACTTCCACGCCAAGTACCTCTACGGGCCCTACCGCGCCAAGACGGTGCGCGCGCTGCTGGTGGGGCTCGGCGAGGACGACCACCGAGAGGGGCTGCGCAGGACGCCCAAGCGCGTCACCAAGGCCTTCCGCAACGGCACCCGAGGTATAACCCGTGGATCCATTCCCCGCGCTGTCTAGAGTCGTCAAGCACTAGAGCGACGCTGTTTGTGAAATGTCAGTACTTGCGTAATCTGACTAGATTATGATTTGGGTGGTTCTCTTTTGGTAGGACTTTTTAGATGTATTCTTTCTTTCGTAGCAAGTTGGTGGTATGTAAGTACTTGGTAGTATGTCTCTTGATATAGTTGGCTCTTTCATATTGTGTTGCTAGTCCAGATACTGGAATCTTAGGTGCTAGGTTGACTTGCTGGTTCATGGTTGACTGCTATTTTTAGGATTTGGGAATCATTAGTGGGATCAGATGGCACATTGCTATTGCCAAAAATAGTGCAATGTCGTTTCACTTGTATGACATACTCTCGCACCAAGTCTTGGTATATATATGTTGATCCCATGTTGAACCTGAGCTCAATTATTTTGGGAAATACTGAGACATTAGATGGCCTATCATCATCTATACGTAGCTGTTAGTTGACTTATTGTTATGTATAAGCAGCTCATCTGGCGGCAGTGCTATTGGTTAGTATTTATAAGAAGTCATACTGATCATGAAAAATATGCCACAGTAAACTTTGAAACAATACTGATAACAGTTTCACACAGTTGTGCCCTTTTATATTGCTTGCTCTCACTCAATAGGCACCATTTGTCCATTTCTGTTCCATATCTCTTACCCTCTTGTTAAGTAATTAAGTCTTGAACTACTTGAATCTTTAATGTGTTGTAAATCTATGCTTGGTTCTATATGTGAAGGTAGACACTATCTTTGCTGCTTGTGTCTTGAATAAATAAATGCAGTTATGTAATTATGATCTAAAATGTCACATATGTGACCATTTGTGCCGCCGCCGTCGCTGTGCCGGTTGGAGGTGTTGCTACTGCATCTGACGGAGCTGCAGCTGCCGCCCCAAAGGGCAACCTTCATCGGACACAACCCCATAGTAGCGCCTCAAGGTTCTGTGCCCCATCGCCCCTCTTTCTAAATTACTGAAATGAAAATGGCTAGGCCTGATGTGCCTCTTGTATCTATTGCTCGATTTGTTATGATTTGATTCACCAAGAGTGATTCTTCTACTGTCTTGTAGTATGGTTGAATGGAACAACGAGGGATCTTTCTAATTTAGTTATTGCTAGAATAATTCATCGACTTGAGATATGATGGGAAGTTTTGCATGTCCTTGCTGAAGAAGATAACAAAGGAATTTAATTGGATGATCCTTTTCATCGTGCTTAATTAGCTGTAAATGTGCCCCTCTTACTGAATAAGATAAGAATCCATATGTGTTATGCAAAATTAACTTTGTCATCTTGTAAGCGCTCTAGGAAGTGTCCTTGCTGGCTTAATTTACAACATCCATTCTTTACTTCGTCCGTGTCATTGTTGCTTACCCCTGGGAGTATTTTTAACTTGAAAATCTCTAGTGAACTGCCATTTGGAGTACATTTGCATGCTCTATTATTCTTGGGTTACTCCATCTTGCTCTATTAAGTAAAATTTGATATGTGGAGTACCAGCAGTAAGCTAGACCCTCCATCTTGCTTTTTACATAGTCAAAGCTACTCCAAGTTAGCAGCACTACTGTTAACTTCTCAATGTGCTTGGATTACATTTACCTTGTAGTACTCCAGTACTCCAGTAATTTTTCTTAGAGTGGCGTGAATATGGTAGTGTAATTGTAAAGTCTAGTCCTCATTTAATTTGTGTAATTGATTGCCTGCTTGATGATGTTCTTCTAATGCTCTTCGAATGCTCTTCTAATGTTCATGATGTCCGTTATTATATACCTCTCATTGTAGGATGGCAAGTTGTGGCAGCAGATGTACATTGTAGGATGGCAAGTTGTGGCAGCATGTCTAGTAAGAGAGAGCAATGACATCCATTGTACTGTTCGGTTTAAAAAAGTGCATTGTGCTGTTATGATAGTAGCAGATGTACATTTTCTTATTGTATATTCCTGTGTAAGGAAATGTATTCCTGAGATGATATTTTGTGTTATGTAAACCTGGGAGATGTGTTATGTGAAGTGATATGATGGTTGATTTGAATTTGACCTGGATTTTTCCTAATTTGAATGAAATAATGTTGGATGTATGTGTGATTGGGCTAAAGTCAGCTTGGGCCGAACTGGACAAATAATTCGGTCGAAAAAGGCCACATCCCAACAAGCATAGAACAGTTTTAAAAATGAAATGAAAAGGGTCTTACAAAAAAAAGAAATGGACTGCAAAAAGGCTGAGGGCCAAAAAGATTGCATGAATCTCAAAAACTAAAAAGGCCGAATTGTTGGGCTAGGCCCATATAGCTTGAGAAAATTAACAGAAATATATAAATTAAAAAGGCCGAATTGTTGGGCTAGGCCCAAGTAGAAAACCGAATTGGACCGGGCTGAATCTTGTGCCACATCAGCTTGCCACGCTGGATGCCTACGTGGCCTGGGGAGGCTGCTAGTGACCAAAACACGACAGTAGGCATATTTTGGTCATAAACGTCTATGACCTTCTCACAGAGAAGGTCGCTATAGTCAGTTTATGACGGCCAGCTTTTGACCTTATGTTTTTTGTCACAAAAAGGTCACAAATGGAAATTTGTGACCATTCAGTGACCAATAGTGGTGGTCACAAGTTGACATATTTCTTGTAGTGTGGAAGAATGCCTACGAGCTACTAGATGAACCCACCTATTAATTTCCGAAAGTTCCCAGTTATGCAATCAGGTGTTGGGCATACAGGGGAAGCATCGCGCACTCAACTCTAATCCTACATCTAGCGGTATCCATCCTTCAACACATAACCAGTTATTTCTGGAAACCGTTTACCTCGGACCTTCGAAACGCATCTGCTATACAAGCTATGGCAATACTCCCGAACTACCTCCCCAGTACTGGGTGATGTCGGGGTTATCTTACCACTAACCGCATAGAAGAGTTTTCGATGTCGGCTGTCTTAAGTATTCCAGAACTGCTGCGATAGATTTTCGACGACAACACCTCGGAGCTCAACTCCCCGGGACACTACCACAACCCCTAAATGACAGGAGGCATCGAGAACAATGTTCTCATCACAAAGACATCGGAACAATCCAAAGAATACTCGCGTGATCCTAAAAAAAAATTAGTGAATTTTTGAGGGTAGAAGAGATAGAATATCGTCAGGAGTCCTCACCAGAGTGATAAAGGGAAGATGAGTAAAAATAAATCCTACTCTTCGATATATATATAGGACTCAAAACATTTTCATGTGTGTGCCTAGACTCAACCGTCAACGATTCGATCAATCAGCGGGGGCTCCTAGGTCGGAGAAGGCTCTGATTACCAACTTGTAATGCCCAGTATGAGATTATACCTCCCACGTGTCGAGGCACGACTTAGAGGCATAATATCATACTAGAATGATCTCAAGAATGGTATCTTTGCACAACTCATGTAAAAGAGGGATGAAATTACAAAAGAGTAGTTGGCTTATACTCGCCACTTCACACAATGCATTACGTAAACATTCATCATCCAAATAACATCAGAGTCCGGCTAAGGATGAAGATCCAAATGAAAGATACCATAATTAAAGCAACACAAGGCCTGATCGCCCCTAGTAGGAACCACTATTGATCATCGAAAAACAACACATACATACGGCCACTATCTTCATCAAGCTCCCAGTGAAGTTCTGAAACATCTCCTGCACTATTCTCAGCGGTACCTACATCTGGCATTGTAGTATCTGTGAGCCACGAGGACTCAGCAATCCCATAACCATGGGTATCAAGACTAGCAAAGCTTTATGGGTAAGGAGAGGTTAAATGGTGAGGTTGCAGCAGCGGCTAAGCAATATATGGTGGCTACCTTACGAGTACAAGAGTAAGATGAGCATCTACGCAAGCGGTCGCAAACTAGTAATGATTGCTAAAGATCCTGAACTACCTACGAGTCAAACATAACCCCACCGTGTCCTCTTCTCAAAGTGAAAAGAGACAGTCACGGTTACTCAGACAGCTGTGTGTTTTACTTCGGATCCTCTGTCAAGTTTTCTACAACCGGACATTAACAAATTCCAATCTGCCACATAACCGCGGGCACGGCTTTCGAAAGATCATAACCTGCAGGGGTGTCCCAACTTAGCCCATCACAAGCTCTCACGATCAGCAGAAGCAATAATAATATTACCCCTTATCTTAGGGACAATCCGATCAGGCTCGGTTTCCCGGTGCACAAGACATTTTGACAATGGTAAAACAAGTCCAGCAAGGCCTCCCAGCGTGCCGACACCCTGATAGTAGCCGCGCATATCTCGTCTCAGGCCACGTCCGGATGAGCACTACGTACAGCAACCGAAGACCCCAGATAACTGGGTGGCACCGCAAGTGGCTCTAGTTTGGGACCAACACCATCAGCACTGGCCCCCTGTATGTAGAAGAAACCTCGGGTAGCGCTAACTCCCTATGCAATTAATTAGTTAATTAAGTTTTTATTATGTTGCAAATTAAAACCAATGTTGGGCCTTGCTGGAGAAGTTTTATTCAAAGACGAACTGTCCAGGGGTCCCCATATACCCAACCGTGTAAGGAACGCAAAATCAAGGAACATAATGCCGGTTTATCGGCTCCTAAGGTGGCATGAGTGGAACAAAACACCGAGCAAAAGGCCAAGCCTTCCACCCATGCTCAATATATAGATGTGTTAATAATAATAAGATATATTGTGATATTTCAACAACAAGATCTGACATGGATCAATCTTCACCTGCAACTAGCAACGCTATAAGAGGGGCTGAGAAAGCGGGTAACATAGCCAAACAACGGTTTGCTGGGAAGGTGTCAAAGGTGAGGGGTTTCATGGCAACAAGGAGAGGCTGACAACAAAAGATAGGTAGCGCGACATATAACGATAGCATCGAGACTTCTAGCATGGCAATGATAGTAAAGGTATCCAAGGGGATGGTCACCTTGCCTGGGATTCAGCAAAGAAGAAGAACAAGTCCATAAAGTAGACGGAGCAACATAGTCGAGCGAATCCTCGCAACTCCGGAACGGAACCGAAGCTAACAAGAGAAGCAACCGGAAAGAAGCAAACAACACGGTAAACACACAAGCATAAACATGGCATATGATGCACAAACAAGTATGATGCATGTCGGGTTTAAATATGCATGGCATGGCAAAGTGCACAAACAAATACTACGAGTTAAGTGGGGCTCAATATGCAATGAGTTGCATATTGACGAAACACCACATTTTATTTCTTTAGTGGACTCTCGTTTATTTACAAGACAAGATTAGATGTTTGTTAACATGTCAAGGGGTGAAGCAAAAGTAAACTACCTATCTAGGCAATTTAAATGGGGCCGGAAACAACAAACAACAATTCCGGAAAAACCCCATGTGCATATTTTGAATTTGGTACTGTTCTACCTATTACCATATTTTAATGTTGTTAAACAGAAAAACAAAGTGCACCATGTTAATCTACACATTTTTCCACCCCACTTACATATAAAGTTTATTAAATTTGGAGCTACGGTTATTTCGTTATGAATTAAATCATTTTAGCATGTTATTTACACAAATAATGCAAACAGCAAGTTAAACATTTTTAACAGGGGTGAAAGTGGCATATTATGAAACTAGACAAAATTCTGAGCATTTTACATACCTAAAGTTTTTACATATGATGCACTGTTTGTGAGTTACTAAATGCATGAAGTAGAGGGACTTTACTGTAAATATGCAATTCTAGATTATTACAAAAATCGCAGGATCAGGAAAAAAATGATTGGGCCAAAACTACCACGCAGGCCCAACCTGAGGGGGGAAGGAGGGCGCTGGGGTGGTCTCACCCATGGGCTTCGGCCCATCAGTGGAGGAGGCGGAGGCACTGGCTGGGCCAGAGGCCTTGGGGCGCACTGGGCCTGGCCCGCCTGGCACCGCACGCAGCTGGCCAGCGCGGCTGGGCCGGGCGATCGGGGAACGGTCGAGCGGGCGAGGCATGGTCAACGCTCGACCCAGGAGGGGGTCGACCGGTCGAGGCAGATCAGGGGATGGAGCGATGCTCGATGCAGACGACGCAGGCAGCGAAGGCCTGGCGTCTTCGTCCTCGCGCAGAAGCAGGGGAGGCCGGCGGTGGGCCTGGGATGCGGCGACGCGCAGCGGGGACTCACGGCCGGCGGACGAAGAGGCATGACGCGCAGGCAGGTTAGGCGAGGGCGCTTGGGAGCATCTTCTCCCTGGAGCATGGCGACGGCCGACGGATGAAGTTGATGAGGCGAGCCGAGTCCGGAGGCGGGCGACGGGAACCGCGGCAGCGTGACGGCAGGGAGGCAGGGACTTGGCCGGTGAGGAGGATCCTAGCCAGCGACGTTCGAGGCGGATCAAAGGCAAGCTGGCAGCTTGTCTTGGGACACCCAGCTCCATGGGGATGGGGACGAGGGAAGTTCCTCGTGGCTGCCTGTGGTGGTGCTCCGGTGGCCAGCCGGTGCTCGGGCGCCACGGCTGCAGGAGGTGGACGAGGGGAACTAGGGGATGCTCTGGCTGGTGGGAGAGATCGAGAGGATTTTTGGATCGGGGCGTGGGCATCTGGATCGATGAGGAGCAGGTGGGGGATCGAGCGCTGGTTGGTGGGGAGGAATGGAGGATCCCGAGGTGGGAGGTGATTGCGGCGGCGGTGATGACCCACAACCGTAAGGGATCTATTGCAGCGTTTTCGATAAGTAAGAGTGTCGAACCCAACGAGGAGCAGAAGGTATTGATAAGTGATTCTGAGCAAGGAATAACTGCAAGCACCGAAAGATAACTTTTTAGGGGTTTTCTTGATATAAGCAACAGGAAAGTAAAAGCGAGCAAAGTAAAAGGCACTGGAGAGTAACAAGTGGCCCAATCCTTTCTGAGCAAAGGAGAGGCCTAGCAACTGAACTTATAAAGGCTAAAGTGTTCTTGAGGACACACGTGAGAGGTAGTCATGTGCTTTCGTCATATTCCGTATCGGTACTATGTGATGTGTTGATAAGTGTTGAGTGGGTGGATCTATGCTAGTACACCCTCTAGACTAAGATGAGTGCACTCTTATGATTACACACCTTGCAAGCATCCGCAAATACAAGATAGTATTTAAGGCAAAAGCCTAACCATAGCAATACGATCGATGATCCATTGTTCCCTTGTGCAAAAGCGTGCGAACTGGGGTTCAGGTTTCTGTCACTCCGACAACCCACCGTAAGCATTCTTTGTACACAATGTATTCCCCTAGGTCCTTAATAAGGCGAAGTGTTGAGTGTTCGACTCACACAACACCACTAGGAAAATAACAACACAACTTAAGTATCAAACAACACATATTACTTCAACATCATATGACTACTAACAACAAGACTTCTCCCATGTCCTCAAGAACTAAAGTAACTACTCACAAGACATAAAAGAGATCATGATCAGTGGAGATAGATGGATGATAAAAAATCTGGACACAATGATATTTCTCCAACAAAACTCAATAGCATTCACCACAAAGTAGTAATCAACACCGATAGAGTATAGAGGATAGATACTACGGATTACAACACAAGTTGCAATTGTGAGATGAGATTGGATGAAGATGGAGATGGTGCTGATGTTGGGGATGATGTTGATGATGATCTCGATGATCCCCGTGACGATGGTGATGACGATGGCGATGATCTCCCCTTCCAGGAGGTGATCTCCCCGGCGGAATCTGCCCGCCGGAGATGGCTTTTCTTCTCTGTAGGTTTCCGCCACGGAGCGGCGGCGGAACTCCGTAAACTCTCCCCTTTTTAGGGTTTCTGGATGACGAGGAGTATATAGGCCAGAGAGGGGAGCCTGGAGTGGGCCAGGGGCTCCAGGCGCCCTCCCGGCGCGGCCAGGGTGGGGGCCGCGCCAGGTGGCCGCCTGGGCACCCTGTGGCCCCCTCTGGTTGCTCTTTTGCGTATCTTCGTGATCCTTCTGGAAAATACCCTCCGTCGATTTTTAGGTAATTTGGAGGTATTCTTCTTCAGCAACTCAGCGTCCACTTTTTACCGCTGAATCCTGCGTCTGCTGCTTCGGCACCGGAAAGTTGCAAACTGTGTAAAATAGGCCAAAACAACATAAGAACATCATCGTAATGTGAAATATATCAATGAATAAGGATGAATTACGATATAAAATAGTGATGCATTTTGGACGTATCAACACCCCCAAGCTTAGACCTCGCTTGTCCCCAAGCGAATACTGAGCTCGGTAAACCTGTCCACAAGTTTAGAGAGTGAAGTGTCGATAAATAGAATACGGACAAGAAGCATCACAGTTTCTTCACCAAACTCAAATATCCTCAACAACAATCTTCAACTCATAAGGCCCTTATAAAAGAGTGGTAACACTTATAATCGAAAGTAGGGCTAAGGAAACTCATCAAATCATGGCAAACATGTCCTTTGGTCAAAGAACAACTAATAGCTTTTACTTTTGCTCTTTCTCTTTTTGTTTTGATGAGATTATTTGAATCTTTTGAAAGAACATGTTATTAGGCAAGAAGTGAAAGTGTTAACACAAAGGAAGATGTTTGCTTTAGCTGGGCTTGACAAACAACTTACTTATCAAATGATAATGTCAACAAGGATATGATATGACAAATCTTAATGCAACTTTATATGAATGAATCCTCGTCAACATCAAATGTCTGCTCTCTTTAAGAATAGAAGGAAGTAGGAATAACTGACTCAACCTAAAACTAAGAGATAGGCCCTGCTCTAGGGAAGTAGGGAAAACTCATGTGCTATCCTTAAATCAAACAGAATGAAAACAAGTTTTGAGAGGTGCATGATTTGTCAACGAATGCTAATAGATAACTCAATTACTTCTCGAACTGGACAAGTTTTGAGGAACGGCTCCCGCACGGGGACGATCACATCCCATTAATCTCCTTTGTTTATTACTGCCAAAGTTTTCTGATTTCTCATGAACAAAGCGTGAAGGAGGGTTTGTTTGCTGTATTATCTTTTATGAGTCGGGCGCACTCATGCCAGTTCCTCCTCGTATTAGGGGTTTGCATATTAGACATGCAATCCCGGGGTAAAACTTGTCCAACTTAAAAAGATCATTAATTAACTACTACTTCCTCATGAGCTAAAACAGGGGCACAAAATAGAAGATTTTGAACATTTAAGGATAACACATAAATTCTATACTTTAGGAGGTGGTAGTGGAATACCACGAATAGGAAGGTATTGGTTTAAGGGTATGGATGCACAAGCAGAATTCCGCTTAGTACAGAGTTTAGGCTAGCAAAGGCTTTGAGAGAACAGACAATTGATGATGACTAAGATGCAAAGCAATATAAAGCATAAACATTAAAATAAGCATAACACATTAAGTTGTCTTCCTTGTCAGCATAACACTTCAAGCATAATAACATAAAGGTTTTGGCTATGTCGCTACTTTAAGAAAATCATGCTTGTTGTTATGACCAAAGCTATGTTTGCCAAGATTAAATAAAGTTTTCAAAGCCATACCTAATATAAGGTCAATACTCCCCATAAGAATCATCATATAAGGTCGATTGCGTGAAGAGAATACCGAGTGCAGCAAAGGAACCAATAGACTTCTCATTAATATTCCATCATAGACACTCCACACTCACGGATACAATCTCTCCACAGAAGGAGTGATAGACCTCAATGCACACACCTATTTCATATAATAACCTCTCCCTAGACATGATACGACTCTACTTGACTCTAAAAGACAAAAGATAAAGATAAAGATACCGGGCACTCCCCCAAGCTTGGAACAAGCCAAGGGGATGCCATTACCCAAGGAGATTTCACTCCTCATTCTTGTTGACGCTGATCACGTAGTCCTCGGCGAAGCGCTTCCATGGAAGGGGTTCTCCAGTCTCATATGAGAAGTTTGTCTCCTGAATCCTGCATGCAGCACCCATACCCATGCGCATAAACCTTAGTTCATACTCACAGTTCTAGTGATGTAGATCATAAATTTGCCCTTGGAGCTCTTCAATTCTTTCTTTGCTGAAATGTTAAACCTGGAGGCAAATACTTCGCAACGATAAAATTAGCATAATCTGCAAACCAAGGATCGGAAAGAGATTGTACTTTTACAACGGCAAGTTGCTCGTCTGGAAAACTGTCGTTGACTGGGATGGGATCATGCGGTATATCTTCCATCCTTGAAAGATTGTCCGCCACCGGATTGTCTTCTCCTTTCCTATCAACAATCTGCAAATCAAATTCTTGAAGAAGGAGTACCCATCTGATAAGTCTTGGCTTGGCATCCTTCTTTGTCATAAGGTACTTAATGGCAGCATGGTCAGTATGAATAATAACTTTGGAATCAACAATATACTGCCTAAACTTATCACAAGCAAACACTACAGCTAAGAATTCCTTCTCAGTAGTAGCATAATTCTTTTGAGCACTATCAAGGGTTTTACTAGCATAATGTATAACATTAAATTTCTTATCAACCCTTTCCCCTAAAACAACTCAAATAGCAAAATCACTAGCATCACACATAATCTCAAAAGGTAAATTCCAGTCAGGTGGTTGTACTATAGGAGCGGTTATTAAAGCTTTCTTAAGAACTTCAAAAGCCTCCTTACAATCTTCATCAAATACAAAAGGAATGTCCTTCTGGAGAAGATTAGTGAGGGGTCTCGAAGTCTTAGAAAAGTCTTTAATAAATCTTCTATAGAAACCAGCATGACCGAGAAAACTACGAATACCTTTGATGTCCCTTGGATAGGGCATCCTCTCAATTGCTTCGATCTTGGCCTTGTCCACCTCAATTCCCCTTTCGGAAATCTTGTGACCAAGAACAATTCCTTCGTTAACCATGAAGTGGCACTTCTCCCAGTTGAGTACCAGATTTGTCTCCTCACATCTCTGCAAAACTTTATTAAGGTTGTGGAGACAATGGTCAAAGGAAGTTCCATAGACGGAGAAATCGTCCATGAAGACTTCCACAATCTCCTCACAGAAACCATGAAAGATAGCAGACATACACCTTTGAAAAGTAGCAGGGGCATTACATAAACCAAAAGGCATACGCCTGTAAGCATAAGTACCATAGGGACAAGTAAAAGTGGTCTTCTCTTGATCAGCAGTGTTAACATGAATTTGAGAGAAGCCAGAATAACCATCGAGGTAACAAAAGTGGGTATTTTTGGATAACCTTTCAAGCATTTGGTCGATGAACGGCAACGGGTAGTGATCCTTCCTGGTTGCCTTGTTCAGCTTCCTGTAATCAATACACATTCTATATCCAATAATAATTCTCTGAGTTATTAGTTCATTCTTATCATTAGGAACCACAGTTGTACCTCCTTTCTTAGGAACACAATGTACCGGGCTTACCCACTTACTATCAGCTATAGGGTAGATAATACCTGCGGCTAGAAGCTTGAGAATCTCAGTTCTTACAACATCCATCATCTTCGGGTTCAACCGTCGTTGATGATCAACAACTGGTTTAGCATCGGGCTCAAGGTTGATAGTATGTTGACAGATAGATGGACTAATCCCCTTAAGGTCATCAAGGGTATAGCCAATTGCACCTCGGTGTTTACGAAGTACTTCCAATAATCGCTCTTCTTCATATCCTGAAAGGTTAGAGTTGTTAATAACAGGATATACTTTCTTTTCATCTAAATAAGCATACTTGAGCGTATCGGGAAGAGGTTTAAGATCGAACACCGGGTCTTCTTTTGGTTTTGATAAAATTCCCAAAGGTTCAACCGGAAGGTTGTGCTTCAGGATAGCAGGTTGTCTCAAGAATATTTCATCTAGTTCATTTCTTTCCTGCATGTGCAAATCATTCTCGTGGTCCTCCATATATTGCTGCAAAGGATCATTAGGGGGAATAGCAATAGAAGCAATACTTTCAATAATTTTATCATCACTAGGTAAATCGGTACCACGAGGCTGCTTAGAGAACTTAGAAAAGTTAAATTCATATGGCTCACCATTGAATTCAACAGAAACTTTACCTTTCTTGCAATCTATTATAGCTCCACAAGTTCTGAGAAAAGGTCTACCAAAAATAATAGGACAAAAATTGTCCCTCACCGAACCAAGTACTAGAAAGTCGGTAGGGTATTTTACCTTTCCACATAGGACTTCAACGTCTCTCACAATTCCGATAGGAGAGATAGTTGCTCTGTTTGCAAGATGAATGGTAACATCAACTTCTTCAAGTTCACAAGGTGAAATCTCACTAATGATCTCTTGATAAAGTGAATAGGGGATAGCACTAGCACTCGATCCCAAATCGCATAGCCCATAATAATTGTGATCTCCTATTTTAACAGATACTACTGGAGTACCTGAAATTGGGCCTTTATTCTTGGCTCTGACAAGGTTAGTGGAAATAGCACAAAAATTTACATTGGAATCCAAAACATCATTAGTAACAAGGTCTTTAACCAATGCAACTTGAGGATCGACCTTGATCTGGTCCTCAGGCTCATCAATTCTTCTCTCACTTTTATTTATTATGCCTGTCACAAGAGAGTGCTCCCTTATCCTTGCGGGAAAAGGAGGCTTTTCATATATAACTACAGGCAAAATAGTGTCAGCAACATGAATATCAACAGGTAACTCTTTGAAAGGTTCATGATGCTGATCTCTCTTCTTTTTAAAAGAATCAATGTGAGAGGCAAAATCCTTACATAAATCAATCATTAGATGGGAATCAAGACCAATCTTAGAGCAAAAGGTATTGAAGTAATCAGTTTTCACATAGCTCTCAATATAATCATGCTCATAATTTATAGCGGGTTCAATACCTTTATCGATTTCCCAATCTTCGGTATTCCTCTGGATCCTTTCAATGAGATCCCACCTTTCTTCAATGCTCTTTGTCTGAAATACCCCACTAGAGGAGGCATCCAGCATCTCCTTATCCTGACGAGAAAGCCTGGCATAAAAAATTGTAAGTATAATTTTCTTGGGGAGCTCATGAATAGGACATTTGAGCATTAGGGACTTCAATCTCCCCCAAGCTTGAGCAATGCTTTCTCTGTCACGAGACCTAAAGTTATAGATATAGTTCCTGTCTCGATGAATTTCATGAAGAGGATAAAACTTGGTATAAAAGAGAGACATAAGCTCTTGCCAATCAAGCAAGTGTGAGTTATCGAGAAGCTTATACCAATCTGAAGCTTTATCTATAAGCGATACGGAGAACAATTTCCTCATGACAAACTCCATTGATACACCTGCAAGCTTAAATAATGAACATAGTTGTGACAGATATAGCAAGTGTTCACCAGGATGTCTGTCTCCTGCATAACGATTAGCCAAAACATAATCGATAATACCAGCTGGTATTTTATAGGGCACAATTTCAGTAGGGGGAGGAGCAACCACCACAGATGTGGGGCGTCTTCCCACAAGCAACGATCCAATAGCAAGGTTGTCCATAAGGACAAAGAGCAGCAATAGCAAAATAAAAACAGAAATATAAAAACTTCCTTACCAGCTTCACTTACCAATAGCGCTACACTCCCCGGCAACGGCGCCAGAAAACGGTACTTGATGACCCACAATCGTAAGGGATCTATTGCAGCGTTTTCGATAAGTAAGAGTGTCGAACCCAACGAGGAGCAGAAGGTATTGATAAGTGATTCTGAGCAAGGAATAACTGCAAGCACCGAAAGATAACTTTTTAGGGGTTTTCTTGATATAAGCAACAGGAAAGTAAAAGCGAGCAAAGTAAAAGGCACTGGAGAGTAACAAGTGGCCCAATCCTTTCTGAGCAAAGGAGAGGCCTAGCAACTGAACTTATAAAGGCTAAAGTGTTCTTGAGGACACACGGGAGAGGTAGTCATGTGCTTTCGCCATATTCCGTATCGGTACTATGTGATGTGTTGATAAGTGTTGAGTGGGTGGATCTATGCTAGTACACCCTCTAGACTAAGATGAGTGCACTCTTATGATTAAACACCTTGCAAGCATCCGCAAATACAAGATAGTATTTAAGGCAAAAGCCTAACCATAGCAATACAATCGATGATCCATTGTTCCCTTGTGCAAAAGCGTGCGAACTGGGGTTCAGGTTTCTGTCACTTCGGCAACCCACCGTAAGCATTCTTTGTACACAATGTATTCCCCTAGGTCCTTAATAAGGCGTAGTGTTGAGTGTTCGACTCACACAACACCACTAGGAAAATAACAACACAACTTAACTATCAAACAACACATATTACTTCAACATCATATGACTACTAACAACAAGACTTCTCCCATGTCCTCAAGAACTAAAGTAACTACTCACAAGACATAAAAGAGATCATGATCAGTGGAGATAGATGGATGATAAACAATCTGGACACAATTATATTTCTCCGACAAAACTCAATAGCATTCACCATAAAGTAGTAATCAACACCGATAGAGTAGAGAGGATAGATAGTACGGATTATAACACAAGTTGCAATTGTGAGATGAGATTGGATGAAGATGGAGATGGTGCTGATGTTGGGGATGATGTTGATGATGATCTCGATGATCCCCGTGACGATGGTGATGACGATGGCGATGATCTCCCCTTCAGGGAGGTGATCTCCCCGGCGGAATCTGCCCGCCGGAGATGGCTTTTCTTCTCTGTAGGTTTCCGCCACGGAGCGGCGGCGGAACTCCGTAAACTCTCCCCTTTATAGGGTTTCTGGATGACGAGGAGTATATAGGCCAAAGGGGGGAGCCTGGAGTGGGCCAGGGGCTCCAGGCGCCCTCCCGGCGCGGCCATGGTGGGGGTCGCGCCAGGTGGCCGCCTGGGCACCCTGTGGCCCCCCTCTGGTTGCTCTTTTGCGTATCTTCGTGATCCTTCTGTACCCTCCGTCGATTTTCAGGTAATTTGGAGGTATTCTTCTTCAGCAACTCAGCGTCCACTTTTTACCGCTGAATCCTGCGTCTGCTGCTTCGGCACCGGAAAGTTGCAAAGTGTGTAAAATAGGCCAAAACAACATAAGAACATCATCGTAATGTGAAATATATCAATGAAGAAGGATGAATTACGATATAAAATAGTGATGCATTTTGGACGTATCAGGCGGCAGGGACAAACTCCCTAGAAGTTAGGGTTAGTCTAGATTAGGTATAAGGGTGGTTATGTGTGTATATTAGGTGGGGGGTTTTATTTCTTTGCACAAAAAACATTTTTCAATTTTTGGAGTGCAAATAATCGGGTTTTTTGTGAAGGACCTACAATATATTTGTTTCAAAATTGGACCAAATCATTTTTATAAAATACTAGGCCACATGTAATGCATAATTGACCAAATATTTGGGTGTCAAAAGTTTCTATCCACCTCTGGTGAAAAAGACAAATTTCCATCGGTCCAGCTGGAAGCGGGTAAATTTGAACTGCGGCTGCCTCATAATTTGCTCTTTATTTTTTCATAAAATCATTTCTAGGTACATAAGTATCTATTTAATCAGATATACACAAAAGGTTTTCCAAGATTCAACCACTAGCTAGGAACGATCATGCCCGCCGTTTTGACCACATTTTGAAATGGGCATAAAAAATTAAAAAAAATCAAAAATTTGAAAAACCTTTGCATTGTTTCATTATGTGTGACCAAGTTATCAGAAAAAATAATAAACTTGTAATATGGATTTTTTTAAAGTGTTCTCAGAAATGAGCTATCATGTGTGAAGATTCATGGCTTTCAAGCCAAATGATTAATCTTATGGCCACATTCATGGCATAGTTTGTTCAAATGATCTCATATCGTCCACAAAGGGGCATCTTGGAATGGCAAACAATGTTGCCTAAGGAAGTTTTCATTTCCTTTGGACGAAAAAATTCATTTTCCATTTTTTGAGTGCCCGAAATGAGTTTTTTTGTAAAGGACCTACCATATATGTGTTGCAAAATTGGATCAAATCAATTTTATAAAATGCTAGGCCATATTTAATGCACAATTGAACAAATGGTTGGGTGTCCAAAGCTTTTATCCACCTCTCGTGAAAAAGACAAATTTCCGCTGATTCTGCTGGAAACGGGTCAAATTTGAACTGCAGCTGCCTCATAGTTTGATCTTTATTTTTTCCAAAAATCATTTCTAGGTACATAAGTATCTATTTAATCAGAGAGACACCAAAAAATCCAAGATTCAACCACTAGCTAGGAACGGTCATTCCCGCCGTTTTGACCGCATTTTGAAACGGGCATAAATAATTCAAACAAAATAAAAAAATTGGAAAACCTTCGCATTGTGTCATTATATGTGACCAAGTTACCAGAAAAAATTATAAACTTGTAATAAGGTAATTATTTTAAAAAAGTGTTCTCATAAATGAGCTATCATGTGTGAAGATTCGTGGCTTTCAAGCCAAATGATCAATCTTATGGCCACATTCATGACATAGTTTGTTGAAATGATCTCGTATCGTGCACAAGGGTGCATCTTGGAATGGCAAACAACGTTGCCTAAGGAAGTTTTCATTTTCTTTGGACGAAAAATTCATTTTCCCTTTTTTTGAGTGTCCAAAATGAGTTTTTTTGTGAAGGACCTACCATATATTTGCTGCAAAACTGTACCAAATCAATTTTCTGAAATACTAGGCATATTTAATGCACAATTGACAAAATGGTTGGGTGTCAAAAGTTTCGACCCACCTCTGGTGAAAAAGACAAATTTTGGCCGATCCAACTGGAAGCGGGTCAAATTTGAACTACAGTTGCCTTATAGTTTGCTCTTTATTTTTTTTTCCAAAAATCATTTCTAGTTACATAAGTATCTATTTAATCATAAATACATGGTTTGGTGGCGATACGTCGAGGTTTGGACGGTGGCCAAGAGCCCAAACTCAAAAGCGCGTAAACTCGCGTGCCCGCCGCGTGGTCACCGCGTGATCGTGGCGTTGCCATGCGTTCTGGGTGGCCTAGACATGTCTAGTGGGTTGGGCACTCCCCAGGTAAGTGCTAGGAAGAAAATGACAACATAAGACTCTCACGAGGAGACCGAACTATGCTCAAACATGAATTAGCAGCCAAGTGTTTGATTAGCGGTACGGAAAATGCACATGGCCAATGGTCCTAAATTTTGGTTTAGGATGATAATCTACTAGGGAGACTGGCTTGGCAAATTTTCAGCTCAAATGGTGGAGCGTAGATGGCACTTGCTTTGCAAAGTACCACATCGGGTAGAAATATGAATATTGAAGCTGGGCTCAAATGAATAAATTTATTGAGCTGAAATTTTGTGGAGTATGGTCATTTGGGCATAGGAAAACACTTTAAAAAAATTATACCATTTGGATAATCCTAGCTAGTACTTCCTTCACAAAGCTTCTCTCTGGATAGAAACTTTGGAAATTTGCTGAGGAAGATTTAATAGGCAAATGGAGCTGAATATTGGCATGTGGCAATGATTTGGATATGGAAGATTGACCCAAAAGTTTGAGGGCAATACGAGTGGTATAGATAACACTTGCTTTGCAATGTGCCAATCTGGACAGAAAATAAAAAATTAAAGCTGGGCTCACATAGATGATTTGATTGAGCCGCAATTTGGAGGAGGCACATAATTTGGGCATATGAAGGCACTGTATAAATTTCATGCCATTCGAATATGCATAGCTAGTACTTCCTTCACAAAGCTTCTAGCTGAACAAAAACTTTGGAAATTTTCCGAGGAACATTTACTACCAAATGGAGCTGAATTTTGTCATGAGGCAATGATTTGGATTGGAAAGAGTGCCCAAAAATATTGAGGGCAATCAAGAATATATAAATAGCACTTCCTTCATAAAGTGTTGTTCTGAACAGAATAGGAAAATGAATATTGCTAAATTATTTTTAAACTATGCAAGGAAGGTTTTCTACATATTTGACGAATATATGACCCAAAGAATTTATGAGATTTTTTTTGGGAATTTTGTGAATGACAGAAATATAGGTTGCTTCACAACCTAGGGCAAAAATTGACACATGTACATGACACATAGGCAAAACTGATGAGGTGGCGCCTAGTCATAGAAATGCACCACAACTTATAAGGTTATGACCATCTATATTGGTCATGATAAGCTAGAAATAAGGCAGCGAACCAGTGCTGTCTGCTTTATGACCATTTTGTGTAAGGAAATTATGACCTTTCTGACCAAAATGGTCGTTATAGTTTAGGGTTTGGAGCCCCCCGAACATCTTTGGACCAATTGGTCTCAAATGGTCATAGATTTATGACCAATTCTCCGAGGGTCACTGACAGAAGGTCATAAGTTGACATATTTCTTGTAGTGCAAACTTGGGGGGCAAGCTCCCTCCTTGTCCACCCCCCCCCTTAGATGGGATCTAAGGGGGCTGGCCCCTTCCCCCTTCACCCTATAAATAGAGGGGGTGGGATGGCAGCCGCACGACATCCCTGGCGCAGCCCTTCCCCTCTCCATCACCTCCTCCTCCGTAGTGCTTGGCGAAGCCCTGCCGGAGAACCAAGCTACTCCACCACCACCACGCCGTCGTGCTGCTGTTGGAGTTGTCTTCCCCAACCCCTCCCTCCTCCTTGCTGGATCAAGGCGCGGGAGATGTCACCGTGCTGCACGTGTGTTGAACGCAGAGGCGCCGTTGTTCGACGCTTAGATCGGAACCGATTGCGATCTGAATCACTGCAAGTACGACTCCACCAACCACGTTCTTGTAACGCTTCCGCTTAGCGATCTTCAAGGGTATGAAGATGCAGTCTCCCCCTTCTCGTTGCTGGTTTCTCCATAGATTGATCTTGGTGATGCGTAGAAATTTTTTAATTTCTGCTACGATCCCCGACAGTGGTATCAGAGCTAGGTCTATGTGTAGTTTGTATGCACGAGTAGAACACAAGTTGTTGTGGGTGTCGATTTTGTCAATTTGATTGTCGTTACTAGTCTTATCTCGATTCGGAGGCATTATGGGATGAAGCTGCTCGGACCAACCTTACACGTACGCTTACGTGAGACCGGTTTCACCAAAGATGCACTAGTTGCATAAGGTGGCTGGCGGGTGTCTGTCTCTCCCACTTTAGTCGGATCGGATTCGATCAAAAGGGTCCTTATGAAGGGTAAATAGAAATTGGCATATCACGTTGTGGTTTTGGCCTAGGTAAGAAAAGTTCTTGCTAGAAACCTATAGCAGCCACGTAAAAAACTTGCAACAACAATTAGAGGACGTCTAACTTGTTCTTGCAGCATATGTCGTGTGATGTGATATGGCCAAAAGGATGTGATGAATGATATATACAATGTTTGAGATTGACCATGTTCTTGTAATAGGAATCACGACTTGCATGTCGATGAGTATGACAACCGGCAGAAGCCATAGGAGTTGTCTTAATTTATTGTATGACCTGCGTGTCAATGAAAACGCCACATAATTACTTACTTTATTGCTAACCGTTAGCCATAGTAGTAGAAGTAACAATTGGCGAGACAACTTCATGAAGACACGATGATGGAGATCATGGTGTCATGCCGGTGACGATGATGATCATGGCGCCCCGTAGATGGAGATCAAAGGAGCAAAATGATATCACCATTTGATTGCATGTGATGTTTATCACGTTTTACATCTTATTTGCTTAGAACGACGGTAGCTTAAATAAGATGATCTGTCACTAAAATTTTAAGAATTGTGTTCCCCCTAACTGTGCACCGTTGCTAAGGTTCGTTGTTCCGAAGCATCACGTGATGATCGGGTGTGATAGGCTCTAACGTTCGCATACAACGGGTGTAAGCCATATTTACACACGCAATACACTTAGGTTGACTTGACGAGCCTAGCATGTACAGACATGGCCTCGAAACACGGGAGACCGAAAGGTCGAACATGAGTCGTATAGAAGATACGATCAACATGGAGATGTTCACCGTTGATGACTAGTCTGTCTCACGTGATGATCGGACATGACATAGTCGATTCGGATCATGTATCACTTAGATGACTAGAGGGATGTCTATCTGAGTGGAAGTTCATTAAATAATTTTATTAGATGAACTTAACTGTCATGAACATAGTCTAAATATCTTTACAATATGTCTTGTAGATCAAATGGCCCACGCTAATGTTGCCATCAACTTCAACGCATTCCTAGAGAAAACCAAGCTGAAAGACGATGGTAGCAACTATACAGATTGGGTTCGTAACTTGAGGATCATCCTCATAGCTACCAAGAAAGCATATGTCCTTGAAGCACCGCTAGGTGACGCACCCATTTTCCTAGCAACTCAAGACGCTATGAACGCCTGGCAGTCGCGTAGTGATGATTACTCCCTAGTTCAGTGCGGCATGCTTTACAGCTTAGAATCGGGGCTCCAAAAGCGTTTTGAGCAACACGGAGCATATGAGATGTTCCAAGAGCTGAAAATGGTTTTCCAAGCTCATGCCCGGGGCGAGAGATATGAAGTCTCCGACAAGTTCTACAGTGGTAAGATGGTGGAAAACAGCTCTGTCAGCGAGCATATACTCAAAATGTCTGGGTTGCACAACCGCTTGTCTCAGCTCGAAGTTAATCTTCCAGATGACTCGGTCATTGACAGAATCCTCCAGTCCCTCCCACCTGGCTACAAGAGATTTGTGATGAACTACAATATGCAAGGGATGGAAAAGTCCATTCATGAGTTGTATTCAATGCTGAAATCAGCGGAGGTGTAGATCAAAAAGGAACATCAAGTGTTGATGGTGAATAAGACCACTAAGTTCAAGAAAGGCAAGGGTAAAAAGAACTTCAAGAAGGACGGCAAGGGAATTGCCGCGCCCGGTAAGCCAATTGCCGGGAAGAAGCCAAAGAATGGACCCAAGCCTGAGACTGAGTGCTTTTATTGCAAGGGAACAGGTCACTGGAAGCGGAACTGCCCCAAGTACTTAGCGGAATAAGAAGGCCAACAACGTCAAAGGTATATATGATATACATGTTATTGATGCGTACCTTACCAGTGCTCGTAGTAGCTCCTGGGTATTTGATACCGATGCAGTTGCTCACATTTGTAACTCTAAACAGGAGCTGCGGAATAAGCGGAGACTGACGAAGGACGAGGTGACGATACGCGTCGGGAATGGTTCCAAGATCGATGTGATCGCCGTCGGCACGTTACCTCTACATTTACCTTCGGGATTAGTTTTAAACCTCAATAATTGTTATTTAGTGTCAGCTTTGAGCATGAACATTGTATCTGGATCTCGTTTAAGGCGAGATGGCTACTCATTTAAACCCGATAATAATGGTTGTTCTATTTATATGAGAGATATGTTTTATGGCCATGCCCCGTTGGTCAATGGTTTATTTTTATTGAATCTTGAACGTGATGTTACACATATTCATAGTGTGAATACCAAAAGATGTAAGGTTGATAATGATAGTGCCACATAGTTGTGGCACTGCCGCCTTGGTCATATTGGTGTCAAACGTAAGAAGAAACTCCATGCAGATGGACTTTTGGAATCTCTTGATTATGAATCATTTGACACGTGCGAACCATGCCTGTTGGGCAAGATGACCAAGACTCCGTTCTCCGGAACAATGGAGCGAGCAACCAACCTATTGGAAATCATACATACTGATGTGTGCGGTCCAATGAGCATTGAGGCTCGCGGTGGCTATCGTTATGTTCGCACCCTCACTGGTGACTTAAGTAGATATGGGTATGTCTAATTAAAGAAACACAAGTCTGAGACCTTTGAAAATTTCAAGGAATTTCAGAATGAGGCAGAGAATCAACGTGACAGGAAAATAAAGTTCTTACGATCAGATCGTGGAGGAGAATATTTGAGTCACGAGTTTGCTACGCACCTAAGGAAATGTGGAATTGTTTCACAACTGACGCCGCCTGGACCACCTCAACGTAACAATGTGTTTGAACGTCGTAATCGCACTCTATTGGACATGGTGCGATCTATGATGTCTCTTACCGATCTACCGCTATCATTTTGGGGTTATGCTTTAGAGACTGTCGCATTCACTTTAAATAGGGCACCAACCAAATCTGTTGAGACGACACCGTATGAATTATGGTTTGGGAAGAAACCTAAGTTGTCGTTTCTGAAAGTTTGGGGGTGCGATGCTTATGTCAAGAAACTTCAGCCTGAAAAGCTCGAACCCAAATCGGAAAAGTGTGTCTTCATATGATACCCTAAGGAAACTATTGGGTATACCTTCTACCTCAGATCCTACGGCAAGATCTTCATTGCAAAGAATGGATCCTTTCTGGAGAAAGAATTTCTCTCGAAAGAAGTAAGTGGAAGGAAAGTAGAACTTGATGAGGTCATTGTAAACCCTCTTGAACCGGAGAGTAGCGCAACGCAGGAGGATGTTTCTGTGGTGCCTGCACCGACTAGAGAGGAATTTAATGATGATGATCATGAAACTTCGGATCTAGCTGCTACTGAACTTCGTAGGTCCACGAGGACACGTTCCGCACTAGAGTGGTACGGCAGCCCTGTCCTGGAAATCATGTTGTTAGACAATGGTGAACCTTCGAACTATGAAGAAGCGATGGCGGGCCTGGATTCCAATAGATGGCTTGAAGCCATGAAATCCGAGATAGGATCCATGTATGATAACAAAGTATGGACTTTGGTAGACTTTCCCGATGGTCGGAAAGCCATCGAAAATAAGTGGATCTTTAAGAAGAAGACCGACGCGGATGGAAATGTGACCATCTATATGGCTCGACTTGTCGCTAAGGGTTATCGACAAGTTCATGGAATTGACTACGATGAGACTTTCTCTCCCGTAGCGATGCTGAAGTCCGTCCGAATCATGTTAGCAATTGCCGCATTCTATGATTATGAGATCTGGCAAATGGACGTCAAAACGGAATTCCTTAACGGTTTCCTTATGGAAGAATTGTATATGATGCTGCCGGAAGGTTTTGTCGATCCTAAGAATGCTGACAAGGTATGCAAGCTCCAGCGCTCCATCCATGGGCTGGTGCAAGCATCTCGGAGTTGGAACATTCGCTTTGATGAAGTGATCAAAGCGTTTGGGTTCATACAAACTTATGGAGAAGCCTGTATTTACAAGAAAGTGAGTGGGCTCTATAGCATTTCTCATATTACATGTGGATGACATATTGTTGATGGAAAATAATATAGAACTTTTGGAAAGCATAAAGGGCTACTTGAATAAGTGTTTTTCAATGAAGGACCTTGGAGAAGATGCTTACATGTTAGGCATCAAGATCTATAGAGATAGATCGAGACGCCTCATTGGTCTTTCACAAAGCACATACCTTGACAAGATATTGAAGAAGTTCAATATGGATCAGTCCAAGAAGAGGTTCTTACCTGTATTGCAAGGTGTGAGATTGAGCGCAGCTAAATGCCCGACCTCGGTAGAAGTTAGAGAAAATATGAGTGTCATCCCCTATGCCTCAGCCATAGGTTCTATTATGTATGCCATGCTGTGTACCAGACCTGATGTGAACCTTGCCATAAGTTTGGTAGGGAGGTACCAAAGTGATCCCGGAATGGAACACTAGACAACAGTCAAAAATATCTTGAAGTACCTGACATGGACTAAGGATATGTTTCTCATTTATGAAGGTGGCGAAGAGCTCGTCGTAAAGGGTTATGTCGATGCTAGCTTCGACACAGATCCGGATGACTCCAAGTCACAAACCGGATACGTGTATATTTTGAATGGTGGGGCAGTCAGCTGGTGCAGTTGCAAGCAAAGCGTCGTGGCGGAATCTACATGTGAAGCGGAGTACATAGCTGCTTCCGAAGCAGCACAGGAAGGACTCTGGATGAAGGAGTTCATCACTGACCTAGGAGTTGTTCCAAATGCGTCGGGCCCGATGACTCTCTTCTGTGACAACACTGGAGCTATTGACATTGCCAAGGAGCCCAGGTTTCACAAGAAGACCAAGCACATCAAGTGCCTTTTCAACTCCATTTGTGGTTATATTCAAGATGGAGACATAGATATTTGTAAAGTACACACGGAGCTGAATATCGCAGATCCGTTGACTAAACCTCTTCCACGAGCAAAACATGATCAGCACCAGAACTCTATGGGTGTTCAATTCATCACAATGTAACTAGATTATTGACTCTAGTGCAAGTGGGAGACCGTTGGAAATATGCCCTAGAGGCAATAATAAAATGGTTATTATTATATTTCCTTGTTCATGATAATTGTCTATTGTTCATGCTATAATTGTATTATCCAGAAATCGTAATACATGTGTGAATACATAGACCACAACATGTCCCTACTGAGCCTCTAGTTGGCTAGCTCGTTGATCAATAGATGGTCACGTTTTCATGGCCATGGACATTGGATGTCATTGATAACGGGATCATATCATTAGAAGAATGATGTGATGGAAAAGACCCAATCCTAAGCATAGAACAAGATCGTGTAGTTCGTTTGCTAAAGCTTTTCTAATGTCAAGTATCATTTCCTTAGACCATGAGATTGTGCAACTCCCGAATACCGTAGAATGCTTTGGGTGTGCCAAACGTCACAACGTAAATGGGTGGCTATAAAGGTACACTACGGGTATCCCCGAAAGTGTCTGTTGGGTTGGCACGAATCTAGACTGGGATTTGCCACTCCGTGTGACGGAGAGGTATCTCTGGGCCCACTCGGTAAGACATCATCATAATGAGCTCAATGTGACTAAGGAGTTAGCCACGGGATGACGTGTTACGGAACAAGTAAAGAAACTTGCCGGTAACGAGATTGAACAAGGTATAGGGATACCGACGATCGAATCTCGGGTAAGTATCATACCGGTAGACAAAGGGAATTGTATACGGGATTGATTGAGTCCCCGACATCGTGGTTTATCCGATGAGATCATCGTGGAACATATGGGATCCAACATGGGTATCCAGATCCCGTTGTCGGTAATTGACCGGAGAGATGTCTCGGTCATGTCTACATGCCTCCCGAACCCGTAGGGTCTACACACTTAAGGTTTGATGATGCGAGGGTTATAGGGGAAATATGTACGTGGTTACCGGATATTGTTCGGAGTCCCATATGAGATCCTGGACGACATGAGGAGTTCCGGAATTGTCCGGAGGTGAAGGATTATATATGGGAAGTCATGTTTCAGTTGCCGGAATAATTTCGGGGTTATCGGTATTGTACCAGGACCACCGGAAGGTGTCCGGGGGTCCATCGGGTGGGGCCACCTGCCCCGGTGGACCAAGTGGCTGAGCAAGGGAGGGAACCAGCCCCTGGTGGGCTGGTGCACCCCCAAGGGTCCCTAGGTGCCTAGGTTTAGAAACCCTAGGGGGTGGGGGCGCCTCCCACCAAACTTGGGGGGCAAGCTCCCCCCTTGCCCCCCCCCTTTGATGGGATCTAAGGGCGGCGGCCCCCTTCCCTCTTCACCCTATAAATAGAGGGGGTGGGAGGGTAGCCGCACGACATCCCTGGCGTAGCCCTTCCCCTCTCCACCACCGTGCCGTCGCGCTGCTGCTGGAGTTGTCTTCCCCAACCTCTCCCTCCTCCTTGCTGGATCAAGTCGCGGGGGACGTCACCGGGCTGCACATGTGTTGAACGCGGAGGCGCCGTTGTTCGGCGCTTAGATCGGAACTGATTGCAATCTGAATCGCTGCGAGTACGACTCCACCAACCGCGTTCTTGTAACGCTTCCGCTTAGCGATCTTCAAGAGTATGAAGATGCACCCCCCCCCCTTCTCGTTGCTGGTTTCTCCATAGATTGATCTTGGTGATGCGTAGAATTTTTTTGATTTCTGCTGCGATCCCCGACTTAGCAGTTGGAAAGGTAAATTGATGTCTCTCGGTGGAGGATTGCTCCTCATAAACTCAGTACTAAGTAATATGATACTATATATGATTTCTTTCTTCTAGTGGCCAAAAGGAGTTTTACATAGATTGAATTACTTTCGATCAAGATTCTTTTGGCAAGGAGATAGCGAGCGAAAGAAATATTGACTGACTAAATGGGGTGTGGTTTGCCGTCCCAAATACCAAGGCGGGTTGGGCATTCATGACCTTGAGGTTATGAATAGGGCCCTCCTCGGCAAATTGTTGTTTCAATTACTGACCGAAAATGGTGTATGGCAAACCCTTCCGAGGAGGAAATATGTGGGCTCCAAGGCGGTATCCCAAGTATACAGGAAACCTGGGGATTCTCACTTTTGGGCAGGTATTATGGCTATGAAGAAATATTTCTTCACCTATGGATCCGTCTCGATTAAGGACGGCTCGGAAATTAGATTCTGGGAGGACAAGTGGCTGGGAAATGCCACACTCCGGGAACAATATCCGGCTCTATACAACATTGTGCGTCACAAGGGTGATGCTATTGCCGCTGTAATGGAATCATTTTCGCCAAATGTGACGTTCAAAAGAGATTTAATTGGAACCAGACTCCAATCATGGTACATCCTGCTTCAACGGTTGTCCACTGTGCAATTGTCACATGGGTCTGATGTATTTCGATGGAACCTACATGGGAATGGAAAATTCTCAGTGGAGTCTATGTATAGAGCGTTAATCCAGTCTGATGTGCCAGTTGATAATAACAAGAAGATCTGGAAGATGAAGATACCTCTTAAGAATAAAATATTTGCATGGTATCTTCGTCGCGGAGTCATTCTTACTAAAGATAACCTTATTAAGAGGAATTGGCATGGAAGTCCGTGATGTGTTTTTTGTCATCATGATGAGACAATAAAACATTTATTCCTGCAATGCAAATTGGTTCGTTCTATATGGTCAGTCATCCAGATAGCTTCTGGCTTGTATCCTCTTTGTAGTGTTGCCAATGTATTTGGCAACTAGTTACATGGGATTGATCACAGGTTTAGAACTCTTCTTAGGGTGGGAGCACTTGCTGTTATTTGGTCGCTTTGGCTATGTAGAAATGATAAGGTTTTTAATGATAAAAGTACTTCTCTAATGCAGGTTATCTACATATGTACCGGGACTCTTCGTTTATGGTCCTCTCTACAATGCGTGTAGAATCGAGACCTATTTACGGAGGTGTGTACACGATTGGAGGATACGGCGAGTGATACTTTTATCCAACATGGGTGGCAACATGATCTTAGGATTGGCCAACCTCCGCTTTAGGCATTATACACACTATATCTTTGTATTCCGCCTTTTTATTTTTCATTAATACGAGAGGACTTTGTTGGATGTGTGCATCTTAGTTATGCAGAGGCCGGGTGTAATGCTTAAACCTTTTAAGTAATAAAGCGTCCCTTTTCGAGAAAAATAAAAGAAGCAAAGGAATCACTGACGAATTAACAAACAACCAATAGAAAAATGGTAGGGAGAAAACAACGCGGCAAGGTGCGTTTATGCTTCTAGTCATGTATATATGAGGCAGAATTGGGGGAAGGAAGCTTCGTGGAAATCAAGCTGGGATAACAACAATTTGTAGGAGAAGCGCGGACCAACCTACAATAGCCACATAATACACGGTTCTAACTGGCTTTTTACACCACGGGTCATCTATAAAAAGGCTGCATCTTGCCTAGTGAAGCTCCCTCCTCCAACTTTGAACATTTCCGCTCGTTTCTGTTCCTGAGCTTCAAGAAACATCTACCATTCCTCGTTTCTTCCTGAATGTCACCACGCCATTTGAACTCCACGAAATTGGCTATGTTGGACATGTCTGCAAATTTCGCCCTGTGCACATGCTACATCGAGCAGCTGGTCACCGTGATACTCGGTGACAGCGAGAAGGCGGACAAGAAGAAGAAGAAAGAAAAGGCGATGCAGAAGAAGAAGAAGAAGAAAGAAAAGGCAGTGAGAAAGAAGAAACTGTTGACGAAGAAGATGAAGAGTAGGAGAAAGAAGCTCGCGTGTTGGACAAGGGTAGTAAGAACGAGGAGAATGTCTCTGCTTTCGGCTTTTATGTGCATCAAGATTTGAATGACTGGTCGTAATACGCCGTACGTATGCTTGTAGTATATGCAAATTGAGCTGATGCTTATGACTGAAAATAAAGCTATATTTCTTTTAAGTTGCATGGCAGTTTCTGGCCTGTAATTCAGGGTGAATGTGGATGCTGCCCACGACAGAATCTCGGTGGCGGAGTTGCGGGCGATGCGCTAGACTAGAAAGTGATGACGGAGGAGGCCGAGACACTGGTTGCGTCGGCGACGGGCTGCTGTGCGAGGCGGAGTTCGTCGGGCAGGCACGCAGTAGCCGGCCTGGGTGGCCGACGACGATGAGGGCGAGGCCGAGCCTGAGGGAGACGTTCTAGATATATACGACATTGAAGGATGCTTAGCTGGGCAGGGTTCCTATAAAAATATCATCATGAGATTGTACAATGCTACAACAACATGCCATTAGACCTGACAGTGGAGGGAAAATGAAATTGAACTTGGCTAACATGTGCATTATCGGGCAATTGGAAGAAACAGTCTCTGGCTTAATTCAACACAAACACTCTTATATTTCTTTACAGAGAGAGTAGCAGTTAGTATAACTTTTCTCGAACTTCCTTGGTTGAGGATATTCTACCCTGTTTATTTTCCATCAATAGAACTATGGTGTAGCGTGCTCTTCTTCCGAAGCACGAACATCTCTTTTTACACACTAATGGCGCCCAACAAACGTTAACCTTCAGTAACTGTCCAACGCAACTCTGCACAGACTCGATGATCTCCGGCGTGATACCATCACCAGCAGCCAGCTTGTACTGCTCAAACTTGTCTTCTTCACACTACAACGAGGCTTTCTTGCAGGCCTGATAGTTCTTGGAAATGAGAGGTTGATGGTCAACCCTGGTACAATTTAGTCAAATGCCAAACTGTATGAGGGTAAGCATCAAAACTATATGTGGAGAAACTTTATCAGGCCAAAGTTTGTGCAGTGAAAACACTCTGGGCTAATCTGGTTCTTGTCGAGAAAAATAGTTTTAATAAACCCAACAGTATACACACATGTAAAGAAGTCATACATACGTTGTTGTGGTTGCTAAGAGCATCTCTAACTAATCCCTTATAATTTGGAGAAGCAAACGGTCTTCTATCCTTTAACTTCTTATATTTTCTCCTATGAAAAAATGCGATTTCTAAATGATTTTATATTTTTTTAAACACAAATTCATTTATTTTTGGGTCATCAAGTTAAATTTCACTACTCGATTTCTAAACTGTATTTTTTTAAACTTCACAACTCAATTATTTTATTAAACGATATCTTAGTCACATATTCACCGGTTCTTCGCTAAGAGAACTCTTTCAAAAGAAAACTGCAAAAAAAGAAGAAATACAGTTCAGTAGAAACATCAGTTCCTTAACTGCTCCTTCTAGTAACTTGAATGATCAAGGCTTATTGCAAGAAACCCAAGACAGAGGAAAACTTTAAAGAGTCGAGAGGATTAAGGAGGTGATGCGTGAGGCGTATGCAAGAAGCCATGGATGGAATCCGATGATACTCAGGATTGCGACGTGACCTTCGACGTTGTGATAGTTCTTCGCTCTCCTCTCATCTGTCAACGGCTTCTGAAAGAAGACGCGTATAAATTATTTAGTCAAGATGGATACTTCCACGGAAGATATGAGGGAACTGATGCGCTACAACATTGTCAAAAGTTTGATTCTGAATAATGGAAAATGTAAGCATATTCAGAGGCACAAGCATCCACAAGCAAAGGCAAAACCCAATCAGGTCTTAAAATATTATTCTGGGAGACATATGTGTTTGATTGAACATCTAGAATGGACACTATCTTATGACTGACTGACGGCCGAATTGTGTGATCATATTAGGTGTAGTCATGCTGACATTCAGCTTGTTCCCTCGGTAAATTACTGTAGTTTGAATGGAGGATTTTGGAAATACCGACGAACAAAAGAAATATTGAGTAGCAATTTATGAAAGAATCGTCTAAGCTATGTGAAGTATGAAAACTGCAGTTCAACAAATGTATGAAAGAATCCCCTAAGCTATGTGACTTGAGAAATATGAACACTGCGGTATGAAGGAATCATGACGATTTCCGGCGAGTGAGGATGTCATGGAGAGTCCGGTCCGGCACGGGGATGAACTTGACGGCCCAGCCGATGGGCCACGACACGGCGGCGATGGCGAGGCAGACGCCCCACTGCCCCAGTCCCAGCCTCTTGGTGCCGGCGAACCTTGTGAGCACCTCCACCATGACCACCTGCAGGACGAGCGTGACGGCGATGATGACGAGGAACATCCTGTTCTTGAGCACCCCGGCGAACACGTTCTTCTTCTCGATGTCGCGCGCGTTGAACTCGTTGAACACCTGGCAGAGCACGAAGGCGTTGAAGATCATGGTGCCGTTGGCCTTCTCGTCGGTGCCGAAGACGTCCCGGCCGCGGTACTGAAGCGCGAGCAGCACGGCGATCTGGAACGCCGCCTGCGCGGCGAGGTTGCGCCACATTGCGTTGCTGATGAGCGGCGCCGTGCGGCCGATGGGCGGGCGGTCCATGAGCGCCTTGGTGGGCGTGTCCGTGGCCAGCGCCAGCGCGCCCATGGTGTCCATGATCAGGTTCACCCAGAGGAGCTGCACGGTGGTGAGCGGCATCTTGCCCGTGGTGATCGCGGACACGAAGTTGATGACGAGGGCCGCCACGTTGACGGTGAGCTGGAACTGGATGAACTTCTGGATGTTGTTGTAGACGCAGCGCCCCCACCGCGTGGCCGTCACCACCGTGTCGAAGTTGTCGTTGAGGATGATGATGTCGGAGCTCTCCTTGGCTACCTCGGTGCCCTGGACGCCCATGGACAGCCCCACGTCGGCCTCCTTGAGCGCCGGCGCGTCGTTGGTGCCGTCGCCGGTCACGGCCACCACGTGCCCCTTCTGCTTCAGCCGCTGCACCAGCGCCAGCTTGTCCAGCGGCAGGGACCGCGCCATGACGCGGATCCTGTCCACGATCTCCAGCTGCTGCTCCGGCGACATGGCGCGGAACTCGTGCCCCTCGATGACGATACCGCTGGGGTCGTTGCTGGATATGATGCCGCACTCCTTGGCGATGGCGCGGGCCGTGAGGATGTTGTCGCCGGTGACCATCTTGACGGCGACGCCTGCCTTGGTACAAGCTTCAATGGCGGCCTTGACCTCTGGCCGGCACGGATCTTTCAACCCGACGAAGCCCAGCAATGTCAGACCGTCGTCGTCGATCTTTGATTGCTCAGTGCCGTTGAGTTTCTTGTAGGCGAAGGCGATGCACCGGAGGCTGCCGACAGCCATGTCGTTGATCACCCGCTCAAGGTTCCTCCTCTGCTCCGCTCCTAGCTCGCGCGCCGCTCCGTCCGTGCTCACGTACGTCGAGCAGTTCGCCAGCACCATCTCTGCGGCGCCTTTCCAGTGCGCGAACACCCCGCCGGTGGCGTTGTCCCTGATCATCACGCCGCTGCGCTTTTTGTCCGAGTTGAACGCCTCAACATGCAGCACCTTGCAGCTCCTCTTCAGCGCGTCGGCGTCCATGCCGAGGTCCGCGACGGCCCACGACAGCAGCGCCTTCTCCGTCGGGCTGCCTGTAATCTCCGACGGCGACACGTTGTCCGGCTTGTAAACACTGCCCGTGGTGTTGAGCCCAGCTCCCTGGCAGAGCAAGGTGACGACGCTCCCGGCGATCGCCGTGGCACCTCTGGGCTGGTCAGTACCGACCCAAAACTCGGTCACCTTCATCTGGTTGAGCGTCAGCGTTCCGGTCTTGTCGGTGCAGATGGCTGTGACCGACCCCATTGTCTCGCACGCCGACAGGCGGCGCACCAGCGCGTTCTCCTTCACCATCCTCTTCATGGAGAAGGCGAGCGTGAGCGTCACCGCGAGCGGGAGCCCCTCGGGAATGGCGACGACAATGATGGTGACGGCCTGCTGGAAGATGACGACGAGGGAGCTGAAGACGGCGTCGAAGGTGACGTGGCCCTTGTTAAACAGCGGCTTGCCCTGGTCGTCCTTGGTGCTGCCGGTGAAGTGGCGCGCGGTGAGCACGGTGAAGACGAGCACCGCGACGGCCACGCCGATCTTGCCAATGCTAGAGGTGAGGCGCTCGAGGCGCTCCTGGAGCGGCGTTGCCTCGGCGGTCTCCTTGGTTATGCTGCTCATCATCTCGCCCCACAAGGTGTCGGTGCCGACGGCGGTCACGAGCATTCGGCCGTAGCCGTCGACGATCTTCACGCCGCCGGTGAGGAACGGGTTCTTCTCGGCATCGATCTCGATTGGGTGGGGCTCGCCCGTCATACTCGACTCGTCCACCTGCAGGCCGTGACCCTCCAGGAATACCCCGTCCGCCGGCACCGAGTCGCCGATCTTGAGTATCACCACGTCGCCGACGAGAATATCGAATATGGAGACCTCCTGCCTCCGGCAGGCGCGGACGACGGTGACGGCGATATTGTCGGACTCACTGGCCAGCTTGTCGAACCTCTTGGCCTGGCTGTGGTTGCTGACGGCGGACACCGCAGCAACGAGGAAGACGGCGAGAAAGATACTGACACCGTCATACCAGCCGTCCTTGAGGCCGTGCTCCTTGATGCCGAAGCCGAGGGAGACGACGGCGCAAACGAGGAGCACGATGAGGAAGACGTCCTTGAGCGCGTCCCACACGTGGCTGAAGAAGCTCTTGGGCCTGGGCTTCGGGTAGGTGTTCGCGCCGAACGACTCCCTGCGACGCCGCACGTCGTCGCCGTCGCCGCGGATGCCGCGCTCGGCGTGGGACGCCAGCGCGGACGCGATGCCGGCGCCGCCCCCGAGGCGGCTGAAGCAGTCTTCGCGCTTCTCCTTGACCAGGCCCTTGAAAAGCTCATCATCGGCCGCGACGGAGAATGCGGCGGCGTTGGCATTACCGGACGAGTCGCCGTCGGAGTCACCGTCGTGGTGGATCTTGATGGCGACGTAGGAGGAGTTGCCCCGCGGCAGGACGCGAGCGGAGAGAATGCCGAGTCTGGCAAGCCTGTGGCACGTCCGGATGACGGTCAGCGCCTTGCGCCATTGCCTCCCCGGCTGCCACGAGGAGGACGGGGAAGGCGACGTTGACCGGCGGCCCGCGGCGATCAGGATGTCGGCGCACTCCATCCGATCGATTGGGAAACGAGGCTAGAAGTGTGATGAAACAAGGAGGACGGACGACGGATCAACGGATGCGGCGGGGAGGCCGGCGATCAGTCAAAGAATTCCTCCTAGGTAGGTAGGATTAGGACTCGACGGATGGATCTACAGTAGCTGGGAGGGTCAGGGATGCTGGAAATCCTTCCTTGATGGGTTTGATGCAGCTTGCCGGGGCTGAATATATGAGGCGAATTGGGGAAGCTTCCTGGAAATCACACTGGGAACGGAACCGCCTCGTAATTTGCCGTTTCTTTCGTGGCTCCAAACGGGCTGTAGAGTACGTGGAGCAAATTAATTGGAAATCAACAGGGTCACAGCATTGAATTCAGGGAGGGAGGAGGTATTTACAGGTGGGGGCATAGTAGTCCGTAGAGGGTAGCCCGTATGGTGCTGCCCGTAAGTGTAGAATTTTTCCCAAACGGGGGCAGGATTAAAACCCTACCAACAGCGTAGCTGGTCCGTTAAGGAAGCCGTTGCGTCGCATGCGGGACGGGATTCACAGGGGAAGCGCGGGCGAACCTTCTTCACCCCAACATACCCCCAAAAAATGCCATGCATGTACGTACGTACTCCACCAAAAGTAACTTTACATGGCAGTAACACGCACGACAAGACAGAAAGAGAAAACGTACGTGCTCGGCAGCTACGTATGTGGCACGAATGTACGGTGCGTGCAACGTGCGAGGGCGCCTTAGTGGCTAAGGCACGCGCGAGCAAGGATGTCGACCGAGCAACAAGGGTTTGCTTAATTCGTTGGGTTCTGGCTAGCTAGCTATAGTCGGCATGCATGTAAGCGCTGAAGAAAACAAAACGGCGCCGTGTGTGGCCGCGCCGTGAACGGCGGCGGCCGGCGTGCACGATGAGGCTCAGGCTCTTGAGCCAAGTCCTCTCGACGTTGTCGATCACGCGGTTTTCCCGCCACCTGGGAACAGCAGGAGCAACTACCAGGTCTCCTTTTCTTTTCTTTTCTTTTCTTTTTTGAAAGTGAACTACCGGGTCTCTTTCGTGCAGTTTCTGGTCGTGCCAGGTGTGCTCTGCTGCACGGTGACGCGACGTGGAACTGCCCAACCCAATGCCAGCGTAGGTACTACGTCGTGCCAAGTGGTACTGCTACGAAAGATAGCGCGTTGCACGTCGATGATGCGCTCTGGAGGCTGGAGCCCTTTATGTTTTTGTTTATCTGTAGCACTTCGCAAAATAATCTGAAAAAGGCGTGCTCATACATATACATGTATATAGTTCTCTTTTTTTACGGCTAACAAACTTGAACTGCTTAAGGAACGGCCAGATTACAATCGTTCTTACATAATTCAACTACTTCGGGGATACCAGATCCTAACCAGACTACTGTTCGGCCTTCAACTCTTGCAAAATTTGCTAAGCAATCGCTGACCCGATTCTGATCACGAGGAACATGTATAGTTCATACTTATGAAGTTTTTCCTGTGTGGTGACACAAATCAACCTTTTTTTTCGAGAAAACTTCCGTTCTATTCATCTATTGTTCATTATTTTTGATATAGCTTACCACTCATGTCAAGTGGTGATCTATTCATCAACTGTTAAGCTAATACAAAGAACGCGAGAAGAAGTACATCAAAGTCTGTAGACCACCTAGCGACGACTACAAGTACGGGAGCGAGCCAAAGGTGTGCCGCCGTCCTCGCCCTTCCCACATCAGAGTTGGGCGAACATTGTTGTAGTTGACAGTTGAAAAGTCGTCGTGCTAAGACCCCATAGGACCACCGCACCAGAACGACAACCGCCGCAATGAAGGGAGTCGTAGATCGGAAGGATCCAACCTGCAGAGACACAGACATAGACGAACGGCCATAGACATGCGAAGAACACTATAGGTATCTGTGTGAAAGAAAGAAAAATATCAGGCTCACTGGAGCCCAGTCTAAAGTGCCGCACTCATTGCACGTCAACTATGTGCTCTCGCAAGACGACTATAGCACAATCATCCTTCCATTGATCTTCGTCTAAAGTGCCGCACTCATTGCACGTCAACTATGTGCTCTCGCAAGACGACTATAGCACAATCATCCTTCCATCGATCTTCGTCGGCGAGCCCGGGGATTCACCTCCCCTCCGCATGCCGCTCTGGCCGTCTGTGATGAAGAAGGGAATCCTGGTGCCTTGGCTACAACTAGTAGATAGGTTAGAGTTTTACTTCCGTTAGGGTCGCACTTCTTCTTTGAGTCAATCTTTCGGGCTCCAAACCTCCTCAAATTCATCTATTCATACAGATGAGAGGGAGCTCTGAGTAAATTCATGCCAGCTCCTCTGGGCGGTGAACTTGGAGTTTCACATCATGTGTACACGACGGAGATATTTGGTGTTAAGTTCTTCAGATCGATTCAAGGGTTCAACGATGAGTACTGCGGCTCCGGGGGCTGGCCCTTAGGGGCATGTTCACGAAGACTTATCGACTGCCATCAATAGGGTTTGGCCGGCTTTGGTATGGGAGCGGCGATAGCGGCACGTTTGGCAACTCGTTTTGGTGACGGTAGTGGTCGTTCGGTGGTCCAGGGATCTCGATTTAATTTTTATTATGTTTGGGGCCTTTGTAGGCCAGGTGAACTTTTATAACCCATTTCGCAAAAAAAAAACAGCCCCCCGCCCTAAAAATATAGTACGAAGCCCATGGTACAAAAATATTAAGAGGAAAGCGCAATAAATGCACTAACACAAACTTCCTCCAACCCCTTTCAACTGCCGTAGCAGTGTAGCCCAGCTGCAACGGTAGTGAGAAGTTAGGTGAGAGAGCGTCCCAAAAGCGCAATAAATGCACTAGTGCAAGCTCCCTCCACCCTGTTCCAACCGCTGTAGCGATGAAGCCTAGCTACAATTAATGGTAGCGAGAAGTTAGGTGAGGGAGAACCTCTTAACCCCTCCTTCACATGTTAGATCATCAAATTGGAGTGTTTCAGTTATTAATACTTTTACTACTATAATTAATCTCATATGTTATTGTGAAAAATTATATTGACTGCGTTGGTTTAGTTCCTATATATAGTTGGTTTCGGCTATTAATATTCTTACTACCCTGGCGCTGGTTTGGACCCTTTGGACGATTCGTACCAAATTTATTATCGAGAAAGTCCCTTTGCAATTGTCTATTGATTGTAATTCTATAAACTATTGGTTTTATGTAGAAGTCAACTAAGCAACATGATCGGGAAGCTTTTGACAACATGATTGTCAATCCTTAGGAGGTTGCCCATCGCATCTCCACCGTGGTTTATTTCCTCGGCACCATAGTTGAGCGTTGACTTATGCCTTTTTAGCTTGCTTCCTTGTGCATGTTATACTGTTGCCCTGGTTGAACTTTGGATAGTGTTTTACCTATAAACTATAAAGTGCGGTGAAAGTCCATTTTGAGTATAGTTTGATGTGTTATAGTGCATGTTAAGGTAATGTCAGCCTGCAAACCGACCTATGGTTGGATGGTTAGAGGGACAATGGTATCCCAGCCACCATGGTACAAGTCATGATGCGTTTTTAGTGCGAGGAGACGTTCCCGTCGACGATTGATGGGCCTCGAACCCCTCATTGGTTACCCCAAGTGGAAGGTGTAAGATGCAGTAAGTAGAAGTGTTTTCCCTTAGCAAAGATGCCAAGGATCGAATCCCCAGAGAATCCTAGGTTCAACAAGTAGGTGTCAATTGCTACGGCGCCAGATTAGTAGCAATCAACGTGGACCTGCACACAGATACAAATAACTTTGCTCCCAACGAGTACAGAGAGGTTGTCAATCTCTCCGGCCTTGTAGTTCACAAAGGGTTAAAAGCAATGATATTAGTGATAGATAGTTTTTGCAATAGTAAGTAAATAGCGAAAAGTAAATAGTGGATGTGATCAATGATGGTAATATGGACCGGAGTCTCATGATGTTCACTAGTGATGTCTCTCTCCCAAAAGACGATAAAACAGCTATGTGAGGTAACAAATTACAGCTGGGCAATTGACAGGACCACGAACGCAAACCAATGCTGACTACATTGCAAGAAAGGTTGAGGTTCAAAGCATGGGCGGTACGCCAAAGTAAGTAGACCGAAATCCATCAATATCTACTACTAATCATCCACCTTGAGATATCTATCCAGAACATCTCGCTGGTATTAAGTTGCGAGTCCCACCCATAGTGTAAACTCAATGCAACAGACAACTGCATTAAAAGAACTTTGCGTAAAGTAAACAATCCTTGCACCCGCGGGCACAAGCACCGTTGTTTTCCCCCTTGTGGCAACAACACATCCACTAGACTCATGTTTCTGTCACTCAAGCTAGTCATCGAGGGGCATGAACCCACAATCGAGCATAACGTTCCCTCTTGGAGTCACTACCTACTACTCGGCCAAAGCAATAAATAACAACGGAGAACATGCAAGAATTACTTATGAACTAAAATATAAAAGAGGTGAATCAAATATATTACTCAAGATCAATTTGAACATAATCTCATAATCCATCGGATCCCAGCAAACTCAACATAGCAACAGCATAAGGATTACATAGGTGCCTCGATCATGTAGGGCAGCTCACGAGGACTAATTAGTGAAGCACAAGAACGGGAGGAGAACATCACATAGCTACTGGTCATGGACTCATGGTCCAAGGGAGACTACTCACGAGTCATCCGGGAGGCGTCCATGGTGGTGGAGAAGCGCCCGGTGGTGATCCTCCCCTCCGGCAGGGTGCCGGGAAGAGTTCTCCTGGTGCTCTCGATCTTGGAAGCGGCGGCGGCGGCGGAACAGAGATGGGATCGCGAAAAGAGTTCCTCCTCTGAGGGTTTCGGAGGGTCCTTTAAATATATGCCAAAGTAGGGCATCGGGAGAGCCTCGGGGGGCCCAGGCGCCCCCCCGGCGCGGCCCAGGGGGGGCGCGCCCACAGGGCGCATGGAGCCCCTGTGGCCCCCCCCCCCAGGCTGCCCTTCGGACGCAGTGTTGTTTCCGGAACGCTGATTTTTTATATAATTTTTCTGGATTTTTCTGGGCAGTTCTCGAAACGTGAAAACCTGAAATACAAAAACAGCCGAAAACAAAAACTGGCACTGGGGTGCACTGGATTAGTAAGTTAGTCCAAATATGATCAAAAGTGTATGGAAGTGTATGAATATCATAGCAATATCACCCAAAAGTGGCATGGAGCAAGCAGAAATTATAGATACGTTTTGGACGTATCAACATCCCCAAGCTTAATTCCTGCTCGTCCTCGAGTAGGTAAATGATAACAAGAATAATTTCTGTGGTGACATGCTATTAACCATATAGGACTTTCTCATAGTCATATGACAAAAGCTTACTGAGACAATGATTCTAAAGTAATTAAGTTGCCTCAAGAGAAAATCACAAATGACTGAAAGTTTTACAACATGAAACTGAAACATCAAAAAGATTTGCAATAAACATGATGTGCAAATATGATAAAGTGATATCTAGCTTGCCCCCTTTTGTGATGCAAAACATAAATGTAAGGGCACCTTCAAGGTTTAAGTGATGACTAGATACAATCATTTCAGAATAAACGATATCACAATCATGCAAAAGACAATGCTACTTTGGGACAATGCACATTACACTCAGAATGACAATCATGCTCTCAGTAGTTGGTGCTTCAACATAAAGGTAAAAGAATGGTTATGTGCTAGAGCTTTTTATTTTGAAAACATGGAAGCAATTGTGTCAACGGTAGTAGTACTTCATATGTGTCATGCATAAAACATCCTATAAGTTGCAAGCCTCATGCATCGAATACCAATAGTGCTCGCTCCTTGTCCTAATTCGCTCGGATCCCCATGGGTTATCATTGCATTACATATGTTTTAACCAAGTGTCACAAAGGGGTACCTCTATGCCACCTGTACAAAGGTCCAAGGAGATAGATCGCATTTGATTTCTCGTTTTTGATAGATCTCAACTTGAGGACATCCATACCGGGACAACATAGAAAATAGATGATGGACTCCTCTTTAATGCATAAGCATATTCTTATAAGAGATTGAGGATTAAGGTCCAAGCTAAAACTTCCACCATGATGCATAGCTTTGGTTGGCGGCCCAATGTTCTTCTCTAACAATATGCATATTCATTCAACCCACGGTAAATCACCCTTACTTCAGACAAGACGAACATGCATAGCAACTCACATGATATTCAACAAAAGTGTGACAGTTGATGGCGTCCCCAGAAACATGGTTACCGCTCAGCAAGCAACTTATAAGAAATAAGATACATAGGCAACATATTCTTTACCACAATAGTTTTTAGGCTACTTTCCCATGAGCTATGTATTGCATGGTTAGTTTGCTTAGTGCAGGTGGAGGTTAGCAAAAGACTGGGAGCGACCAACTAAGAGAGCAATGACGGTCATAATCATGCAGAGCGACAAAGCAATATTGAATCAGGCATGGTAGTTATATCGCTACTTAGAAACAAAAGATCATCAAGGCTTGACAGACTTTCTTTACAGTCTTGAATATGCGTGAGCATACGCCAAGTCAATCAAAATAAATTCTCGAAGGAAGATATTACTAAACCATACCACATCATAGGCAAACAAACCAAGTTGGTACTCCAATAACACATTGGGAACCCCCTAGCTATTTAAGATTAACCAAAAGAAAACCTGAACTACTAAGCACCATCATGAAAGTAGCATCTTTATCATAGACACATTAACCCATGCAACGGAAGCAAACTTTCTTAATAAGGTGAGCATGGTAATTAAAGAGAGTTCAAGCAACCAACTAAATAAAAGCTCTTGAAAAGATAAGCATGAATACTAAGAGCAGAGTACGATAGTAGCTATTAAAAGACAAAGAACACACACAGCATAGATAGACATGAAAATTCTATGTTATATTCTAGGTAGAGGTGGAGCGTGTTTTTCTCCCACATAAAGGAATGCTGGGTTCCGACTCGTTATGAAAAACTAAAAAGAAAACTAAAAGCAAGACGCTCCAAGCATAGCACATAACACATGAAGTGATAAAAATATAGCGAAACGAAAGACGAACTGATAGTGTTGATGGAGAAGGGGATGCACGGGGGCATCCCCAAGCTTAGACGCTTGAGTCTCCTTGAATATTTCTTGGGGGTGCACGGGGGCATCCCCAAGCTTGAGCGCTTGACACTCCTGAATCTTTTTATCATCTTCCCTCGCACACTTGAAAACTCCCTTCATACATAACTCATCATAATCTGATTAGCGAGGTTAGTACCCTTAATAAAATAATTATACCTTGCTGGAAATAAGGATATTCTTGAAGTTCTACTGTTTATCAAGATTGCCAAAAGGTTTTTGCAAAGAAAAAGCAAGTTCTTAATTTGCAAAGTGAAGGTAAGGCAAAACAGACAGAATCTGTGAAAAACAGAACAGCAGGCAGTAATTGATCTGTTCGGGATACTTCTGCAACTCAAATCAAAAAACTCAGAACTGACGCTCGAAAGACAATTATATAGAGAACGCTGTCGAAAAAATTCAGACCAAAAAGATGATCTCGTGATTTTATACGAATTTTTCTATCCAAGGACAGAATCTGTTTCCTGGACAGCACCTCACAACTTTTGAACTTTCTAGCAATCGGAGGCTATACTTGGCACAAATATGAAAAGCAAAGATACAATGATGATGCTACAGCAGTAAACAACATCAGGACACAACAAAAGCAAAAAAATTATTCATGTGGGCTGCCTCCCAAAAGCGCTTTCTTTTATGCCTTTAAGCTAGGCATAATGCATAGATCAAGTTTTATCAAGAGTAAAAGAATAGCTAGCCCGTACAACGGACTCAAAAGGTAACTTGATCTTCTTTCGAGGGAAGTGTTCCATCCCTTTCTTGAGAGGAAACTGAAATTTTATATTACCCTCTTTCATGTCAATGACAGCACCAACGGTGCGCAAAAAGGGACGTCCCAAAATAATTGGACATGAAGGATCACATTCAATATCCATAATAGTGAAATCAACGGGCACATAATTATCATTGACAACAATAAGAACATCATCGATCCTCCCCAAAGATTTTTTTATGGAAGAATCAACGAGACGAACACCAAAAGAACAAGAATCATAAGGTTTCAATTTAAGCATATCATATATCCTTTTGGGCATAACAGAGGTACTAGCACCAACATCACATAATGCATAACAAGAGAAGTCATTTAAATAAATTTTTATCATAGGATCCCAACCATCTTCTAGCTTTCTAGGTATGGAGGCTTCTACTCTAAGTTTCTCCTCCCTAGCTTTGATGAGAGCATTAGTGATATGCTCTGTGAAGGCAAGGTTAAGCGTGCTAGTGCGGGGATCTCTAGACATCTTGTGAAGGAAATCAATAACTTCGGTAAGAGTGCAATTATCAAAATCAAGGTCACGAGCATCAAGTAAAGTAGTAGTGGTGTCCTTAAGGTTCACTTGTTTGGTAGCTTCTATAGTCATAGCATCACCATTAATAGGTCCATTGGGACCAGGAGTACATTGGGTGCTAAGAGTGTGAACGTCCTCAATAACTTGGATAGTAGCAACAGTGTGGTGGGTAGGAAGGCTCTTAATTCTTTCCTCTTCCTCCCTTTCTCTAGCCCATCTTTCTTTTAGCTTAGCCATCATCCTAATATTTTCATTAATTTGTACTTGAGTAGCATTAATAGGGATGACTTCCCTCTCCTTGAGAGGAGAAGTTTCAATTTTTAGCAAATTTACCTCATTGGCTAAGTGGTCTACCTTAAAAGAAAGATCATCTAGTTTATGTAGTTTCTCTTCTACATTCTTATTAAAGGCTTTTTGGGTAGTGATGAAATCTCTAAGCATGGTCTCTAGTTCAGTATTGGAGTTCTTGGTACTAGGATAAGCATTGTTGTTCCCATAAGAGTTAGAGGGGAACGGTCTAGAATTGTTACCAAAGTTACTCCTATAAGCATTGTTGTTAAAATTGTTTCTAGAGATAAAATTCACATCTACTTGTTCTTGAGCAATCAAAGAATTTAAAGGAACATAACGAGGATCAACAGTAGATTGCTTCGAAAGTAGAGACATGATCAAGTCAACTTTTTCATTGAGGGAGGAAATCTCCTCGACAGAGTTTACCTTCCTACCTGTTGGAGCGCGTTCGGTGTGCCATTGGGAATAGTTAGTCATCATCTCATCGAGAAGCTTTGTGGCAGCACCAAGTGTAGTTGACATAAAAGTTCCTCCCGCGGCCAAGTCTAACAAGTTCCGCGAGGTAAAGTTCAAACCTGCATAAAAAGTTTGGATAACCATCCAAGTAGTCAAACCGTGAGTAGGGCAGTTCTTGATAAGAGACTTCATACGTTCCCAAGCTTGGGCAACGTGTTCATTATCCAATTGTTTAAAATTCATTATGTTACTTCTAAGTTGGATAATTTTAGCAGGTGGATAGTATTTTCCGATAAAAGCATCTTTGCACTTGTCCCATGAATCTATGCTATTTCTAGGCAAAGACTGAAACCAAATTTTAGCTCCTCCTCTCAAGGAGAAAGGAAAAAGCTTAAGCTTAACAATATTACCATATATTTCTTGGTACTTTTGCATATCACAAAGTTCAACAAAGTTGTTCAAGTGTAAAGCAGCATCATCTCCAGCACCGGAGAATTGTTCTCTCATGACTAAGTTAAGTAAAGCAGGTTTAATTTCATATGAAGGTGCTGAAGTGGCAGGTGTAGTGATAGGTGTGCTGATAAAGTCATCGTTGTTGTGACTAGTGAAGTCACACAACTTGGTGTTCTCGGTGGAACCCATAGTAGCAAGAAGGCAAGATAACTATTTTTGTGATTTTCAATAAAAGGAACTAAAGCAAAAAAATGAAAGGTAAACTAACAAGACTAAAAAGCAAAGGTAAAAGATAGCATGCAACTCCCCTATCCTGAAGAGTGGAGTCCCCGGCAATGGCGCCAGAAAATACTCCTTGATGGGCCTCGAACCCCTCGTTGGTTACCCCAAGTGGAAGGTGTAAGATGCAGTAAGTAGAAGTGTTTTCCCTTAGCAAAGATGCCAAGGATCGAATCCCCAGAGACTCCTAGGTTCAACAAGTAGGTGTCAATTGCTACGGCGCCAGATTAGTAGCAATCAACGTGGACCTGCACACAGATACAAATAACTTTGCTCCCAACGAGTACAGAGAGGTTGTCAATCTCTCCGGCCTTGTAGTTCACAAAGGGTTAAAAGCAATGATAGTAGTGATAGATAGTTTTTGCAATAGTAAGTAAATAGCGAAAAGTAAATAGTGGATGTGATCAATGATGGTAATATGGACCGGAGTCTCATGATGTTCACTAGTGATGTCTCTCTCCCAAAAGACGATAAAACAGCTATGCGAGGTAACAAATTACAGCTGGGCAATTGACAGGACCACGAACGCAAACCAATGCTGACTACATTGCAAGAAAGGTTGAGGTTCAAAGCATGGGCGGTACGCCAAAGTAAGTAGACCGAAATCCATCAATATCTACTACTAATCATCCACCTTGAGATATCTATCCAGAACATCTCGCTGGTATTAAGTTGCGAGTCCCACCCATAGTGTAAACTCAATGCAACAGACAACTGCATTAAAAGAACTTTGCGTAAAGTAAACAATCCTTGCACCCGCGGGCACAAGCACCGTTGTTTTCCTCCTTGTGGCAACAGCACATCCCCTAGACTCATGTTTCTGTCACTCAAGCTAGTCATCGAGGGGCATGAACCCACAATCGAGCATAACGTTCCCTCTTGGAGTCACTACCTATTACTCGGCCAAAGCAATAAATAACAATGGAGAACATGCAAGAATTACTTATGAACTAAAATATAAAAGAGGTGAATCAAATATATTACTCAAGATCAATCTGAACATAATCTCATAATCCATCGGATCCCAGCAAACTCAACATAGCAACAACATAAGGATTACATAGGTGCCTCGATCATGTAGGGCAGCTCACGAGGACTAATTAGTGAAGCACAAGAACGGGAGGAGAACATCACATAGCTACTGGTCATGGACTCATGGTCCAAGGGAGACTACTCACGAGTCATCCGGGAGGCGTCCATGGTGGTGGAGAAGCTCCCGGTGGTGATCCTCCCCTCCGGCAGGGTGCCGGGAAGAGTTCTCCTGGTGCTCCCGATCTTGGAAGCGGCGGCGGCGGCGGAATAGAGATGGGATCGCGAAAAGAGTTCCTGTTCTGAGGGTTTCGGAGGACCCTTTAAATATATGCCAAAGTAGGGCATCGGGGGAGCTTCGGGGGGCCCAGGCGCCCCCCCCGGCGCGGCCCAGGGGGGGGGGGGGCGCCGCCAGGGAGCCTGGAGCCCTGGTGGCCCCCCCAGGCTGCCCTTCGGACGCAGTGTTGTTTCCGGAACGCTGATTTTTTATATAATTTTTCTGGATTTTTCTGGGCAGTTCTCGAAACGTGAAAACCTGAAATACAAAAACAGCCGAAAACAGAAACTGGCACTGGGGTGCACTGGATTAGTAAGTTAGTCCAAATATGATCAAAAGTGTATGGAAGTGTATGAATATCATAGCAATATCACCCAAAAGTGGCATGGAGCAAGCAGAAATTATAGATACGTTTTGGACGTATCAACGATATGCCGGCTCGGTCTCTCGAACATGTTCATAGGGGTAGGATGTGCGTGTGTTCGTTCAAAGGGGTAAGTGTATGTGTGTGTGTATGAGTGCTTGCATCCGTACTTACTATGTTAAAAATATAACGTTCAGCCTATGGACCACCATCGGAAAAATTTCGTGTTTTGACCCTTTTTGGGTATAAAATCGGGATCTGACCCCTGTTTGTAATTTTTTGAAATCTGACCCTTTTTCCTACCGCTAGGGGGCTAGACGGTATGATTGTATAGCCTACTGCCTAGGCCTCTGGAGGTAGGGAACTAATCCACGTCAACAACTTAAACGGCCGTCGTCCCCCTCCATCCAACCCTACCGCCGAAGGCCACGGCGGTAGCATGTCTGATCCTACCGTCAGGCACCATGGTGGTAGGTAGTGGAGAGTTATAAGCCCCCGGCACGCCCGCCCTACCTCCTTCTCCCCCCACCCAGCCGCCTCTTCTTCTTCCTCTCGTCCCATCTCTCATCTCCTCCACTTTCTACCTCCGATCTTCTTCATTTCGTCATCATTTTTGCGGATCGAGATGGCCCCGAAAAGAGAAAAGTAAGCTCATTCAATCCCTCCAACTAGTTTTAGTCAAATAGCTTTCGATTCGTCGAATTATTTGATTCAAATCACTCACATTTTCTAACTAGATTTAATTTTTTTTGAACCCTATGATTGATTTAGGTTGATTCTAGATGTTGTATTGTGTTAGATATGAACTCTAGGCAATAGTTGGTATGGTTGTGTGAAGATGAACCCTAGTTCATATTTTTTTGAAGGATTTTTTTGATATGATGCATGTTGGAGGAATTTGATGTGATATGATGATGCATGTTGATATGCTATGATGCAAGTAGTGGATGTAATTGGAGAAATAATGTTGAACCCTCAAGATGAACCTATTTAATAATTTTTTGTGTTAAAAAACTTTATTCAATAAGTGATAAATGTTGATATGCTATGATGCATTGGTAATTGTTGTTGAATGAAAGATGTTGGTTGAATAACTCTGGCGGTAGGATGAAACCATCATATAAATCGCATCGGCCGCCCGCC
>LR738709.1:628027928-628071722 GCA_902687465.1 Secale cereale | reverse complement strand
CCCCCCCCCCCCCCCCCCCCCCACGCGCTGGTAGAGGGCGGACATGCCCGGGCGCGCGAGTGTCGTGAGTGGCGAGGCGGCCGGGCGCCCGAGAGCTACGGCGATAGGGTTCTCTTCCTCATGGCAGTGGAGGCGGCTGCGCAGGGAACTCCGGCGGTGGCGAGGTTCGGCGGTGCGGCGGCAACGACCAGCGGGCTAACGAATAAAATAAGTAAAGAGAGAGGTGGGCGGGTGACAGGCAGGCCAAGCCCGGACACACACAGATGAGGGGACACAAAAAAGCGTCCGCTTTGTATCCGTCTCCGATCCAAATGTGTCTCAAATTTGGAACAAAAATGGTCCATGCGGACACAAAATAAAAATAAGACTCTATATTGGATCGACTTTCGTGTCCACGCATACCCAAACGAATTGACACGGACAAAATGGGTCACCTCTGGACCGACTTTTATATCCGTGTAGATCCAAACAAACAAAAGCGGACAAAATGGGTCACCACGTTGCTCTCATCCAGCGTAGAGTAGCAACTTCCTTGCAAGTCTACAAGTTGTCAGAATCATCACACGACATTGTCCTAGGAATCTTTATCTTTATCTTTACCTTTACCTAATATTAAAGGAAGGATTGTTTCTCCAGTTTTTTTCGTTCACAGTGGGACTGTAACTCTTCCTTCATTTCGGGTTTCTTCGTTTTTGCCTTGCGCGTGTGTTGCATGTCACCATGTTATTTTCATTATGTGCATTGCATTGTCATAGTCTCTTTTGTATCCGTGTGGTAGTTGCTGATGGCTTCTCGCCCCTCGTTGGTTACCCCAAGTGGAAGGTTTGAGATGCAGTGTAGCGGAAGTTTTCCCTTGGCAAAGATACCAAGGATCGATTTCTCCTGAGACTCCCAGTTTCAACAAGAAGGTGTCAACTGCTAACGGCGCCAGATATTAGCAATCAACGTGGACCTGCACACAGATGCAAATAACTTTGCTCCCAACGAGTACAGAGAGGTTGTCAATCCCTCCGGCCTTGTAGTTTACAAAGGATCAGACGCAAGTGATAATAGTGATAGGTAATGCTGCAATAGTAAGTAAAAGCGGAAAGTAAATAGCGGATGTGATCAATGATGGTAATATGGACCGGAGTCCCATGATGTTCACTAGTGATGTCTCTCTCCCAAAAGACGATAAAACAACTATGTGAGGTAAACGAATTACAGCTGGGCAATTGACAGGACCATGTGCGCAAACCAATGCTGACTAAGTTGCAAGAAAGGTAGAGGTTCAAAGCATGGGCGGTACGCCAAGGCAAGTAGACCGAAATCCATCTGCATCTACTACTAATCATCCACCTTGAGATATCTATCCAGAACATCTCGCTGGTATTAAGTTGCGAGTCCCACCCATAGTGTAAACTCAAAGCAACAGACAACTGCATTAAAAGAACTTTGCGTAAAGTAAACAATCCTTGCACCCGCGGGCACAACCACCGTTGTTTTCCCCCTTGTGGCAACAACACATCCCCTAGACTCATGTTTCTGTCACTCAAGCTAGTCATCGAGGGGCATGAACCCACAATCAAGCATAACGTTCCCTCTTGGAGTCACTACCTATTACTTGGCCAAAGCAATAAATAACAACGGAGAACATGCAAGAATTACTTACGAACATAAATATAAAAGAGGTGAATCAAATATATTACTCAAACACAATCTGAACATAATCTCATAATCGATCGGATCCCAGCAAACTCATCATAGCAACAGCATAAGGATTACATATGTGCCTCGATCATGTAGGGCAGCTCACGAGGACTAATTAGGGAAGCACAAGAACGGGAGGAGAACATCACATAACTACTGGTCATGGACCCATGGTCCAAGGGAGACTACTCACAACTAATCCGGGAGGCGTCCATGGTGGTGGAGAAGCTCCCGGTGGTGATCCTCCCCTCCGGCAGGGTGCCGGGAAGAGTTCTCCTGGTGCTCCCGATCTTGGAAGCGGCGGCGGCGGCGGAATAGAGATGAGATCGCGAAAAAGAGTTCCCGTCTCGAGGGTTTCGGGGAACGATATAAATATATGCCAAAGGGGGGCATCAGACGAGGCTCGGGGGGCCCAGGCGCCCCCCCGGCGCGGCCAGGGGGGGCCGCGCCACCAGGGCGCCTGGGGCCCTGGTGGCCCCCCTCCGGCTGTCCTTCGGGTGCTTGGTAGCTTCTGGAACGCTGATTTTTTATATAATTTTTCCGGGATTTTTCTGGCAGTTCTCGTAATGGGAAAACCTGAAATACAAAAACAGCCGAAAACAGAAACTGGCACTGGGGTGCACTGAGTTAATAGGTTAGTCCAAATATGATCAAAAGTGTATGGAAGTGTATAAATATCATAGCAATATCACCCAAAAGAGGCATGGAGCAAGCAGAAATTATAGATACGTTTTGGACGTATCAACATCCCCAAGCTTAATTCCTGCTCGTCCTCGAGTAGGTAAATGATAACAAGAATAATTTCTGTGGTGACATGCTGTTAACCATATAGGACCTTTTTCATAGTCACATGACAAAAGCTTACTGAGACAATGAATCTATAGTAATTGAGTTGCCTCATGAGAAAATCACAAAGAACTGAAAGTTTTACAATATGATACTGAAACATCAACTAGATTTGTAATGAACGTGGTGTGCAAATATGATAAAGTGATATCTCGCTTGCCCCCTTTAGTGAAGCAAAACATAAATGCAGGGGCACCTCCAAGGTTTAAGTGATGACTAGATACAATGATTTCAAAATAAACGATATCACAATCATGCAAAAGACAATGCTACTTTGGGACAATGCACATTACACTCAGAATGACAATCATGCTCTCAGTAGTTGGTGCTTTTAAAAGAAGGTGGAGACTCTCGAACCGTGGCTTTTGTTGGCAAGGTTGAAAACCCATAGTCGGAAACAAAGACAAAACATGTACCAGAGCTCTTGGTTTTAAAAACAGAGGTAATAATAATTATTATTTTTAGATTATGCATGTTCCGTCAACGAATGCTAGCAGACAACTCAATCACTTCTTGAGATGGACAAGTTTCGAGGAACGGCTCCCGAATGAGGACGATCACATCCTCTTAATCTCCTTTGTTTATCATTGCCAAAGTTTTCTGATTTCTCATGAACAAAGCGTGAAGGAGGGTTTGTTTGTTATATTATTTTTGAGCCGGGCGCACTCAATGCCAGTTCCTTCTCGTGTTATGGGTTTGCACATTATACATGCAATCCCGGGGTGAAGCTTGTCCAACTTAAAAAGATTATGAATTAACTACTACTTCCTCATGAACTTAAAACAGAGGCACAAAATAGGAATGCTTTTCTTTGAATAATTTCGAGATGGTACATGCAAGTCTCCGTTAGGAATGGCAGGTAAATACCATGTAGGAAGGTATGGTGGACTCATATGGCATAACTGGTTTAAAAGAATTTGGATGCACAAGTAGTCAGTCCGCTTAGTACAGGTGGAGGTTAGCAAAAGACTGGGAGCGACCAACTAAGAGAGCAATGACGGTCATAATCATGCAGAGCGACAAAGCAACATTGAATCAGGCATGGAAGTTATATCGCTACTCAGAAACAAAAGATCATCAAGGCTTGACAGACTTTCTTTACAGTCTTAAATATGCGTGAGCATACGCCAAGTCAATCAAAATAAATTCTCGAAGGAAGATATTACTAAACCATACCACATCATAGGCAAACAAATCATGTTGGTATTCCAATAACACATTGGGAACCCCCCAGCTATTTGAGACTAACCATAAGAAAACATGAACTACTAAGCGCCATTATGCACGTAGCATCTTTATCATAGACATATCAACCAATGCAACGGAAGCAAACTCTCTTAATAAGATAAGCATGATAACTAAAGAGAGTTCAAGCAATCAACTAAACAAAAGCTCTTTTAAAAGATAAGCATGAAAACTAAGAGCTAAGCATGATAGTAGCTATTGAAAGACAAAGAACACACACAGCAAAGATAGACATGAAAATTCTATGTTATGTTCTAGGTAGAAGTGGAGCGTGTTTCTCTCCCACATAAAGAAAGCTGAGTTCCAACTCGTTATGAAAAGCTAAAGAAACTAAAAAGGAAAACTAAAAGCAAGACGCTCCAAGCATAGCACATAACACATGAAGTGATTAAAATATAGTGGAACGAAAGACGAACTGATAATGTTGATGGAGAAGGGGATGCACGGGGGCATCCCCAAGCTTAGACGCTTGAGTCTCCTTGAATATTTCTTGGGGGTGCATGGGGGCATCCCCAAGCTTGAGCGTTTGACACTCCTGAATCTTTTTATCATCTTCCCTCGCACACTTGAAAACTCCCTTCATACATAACTCATCATAATCTGATTAGCGAGGTTAGTACTCATAATAAAATATTTGTTCCTTGCTGGAAATAAGGATATTCTTGAAGGTCTACTGTTTCTCAAGATTGCCAAAAGGTTTTTGTAAAGAAAAAGCAAGCTCAAGGTTTGCCAAATGAAGGAAAGGCAAAACAGTACAGAATCTGTGAAAAACAGAACAGCAGGTAGTAAATGATTTTTTCGGGGCACTTCTGCAACTCTAATCAAAAAACTCAAAACAGATGCACGAAAGTCAATTATATAGAGCACGCGGTCGAAAAAATTCAGACCAAAAAGATGATCTGGTGATTTTATACGAATTTTTCTATCCAAGGATAGAATCTGTTTCCTGGACAACACGTCACAACTTTTGAACTTTCTTGCAATCAGAGGCAATACTTGGCACAAAATTGAAAAAGCAAAGATACAATGATGATGCTACTGTAGTAAACAACATCATGACACAACAAAAGCAAAATAATATTTATTCATGTGGGCTGCCTCCCAAAAGCGCTTTCTTTTATGCCTTTAAGCTAGGCATAATGCATAGAGATCAAGTTGTATCAATTGAACCATCATCAAGATCATCAAAAAGCTCTTCAATAATACAACTTGTCTTAAGAGGACTTTCAAATAAAGGCCTCATAGAGATACTTCTAGGGAGAAGACCAAAAGGATAAAAGTCAAGGGAAGATTCATTTATAAATTCATCAAAGAGAGGTGTTTCTTCCAAAGTCCTTACAGTTTCAACCCCTTTGGCAATAGATGGATTACTTTTAGAACAGGGAGCCTTTGGAACGTGAACGAACTTAGGCTCCCTCTTTGCCGGAGTTTCTACCTTTTTGGTTTTGATTGAGGAGAAAGTAGTTCCTAGAGTATCAAAGATTTCCTCAATCTTGTCTATCCTAGAAGAGTCCAAGTCATGGGATTTGATGGTCTCCAAAGTTTTGAAAATTTTATGCATGGAGCTATCAAGCCTATTCAAATTCCCTTGGATATTATGATCCAACTCATTTATCTTAGTAATGTTTGGCATCTCTAGCTCTATCTTTTCAAGTTTTTTCATAATGTGAGCTAGGGTGATGTCCTCTTGAATGCTAACAACAGGGGGACTCCCAACAAGATTTTCAATAATACTAAGAGACTCCCAAACTGGGGCCTCTAGGAAATTCCCATTGATAGCAGTATCTAGAATAAACCTATTCCAAGAAGTAATTCCAACATAAAAATTTCTAAGCAGGATAGTAGTAGGTTGCTTCTTGGTGGCTCTTTTTTGAGAATCACTAATTCTATACCAAGCATCTTTCAAACTTTCCCCACCTCTTTGTTTAAAGGTGAGAACTTCTGCCTCGTCAAAGACAAAAGGACCCGACATATGACAACTAAAGAATGAGATAACTATTTTTGTGATTTTCGATAAAAGATACTAAAGCAAAACTGAAAGGTAAACTAACAAGACTAAAAAGCAAAGGTAAAAGATAGCGTGCAACTCCCCTATCCTGAAGAGTGGAGTCCCCGGCAACGGCACCAGAAAACTTTGCTTGATGGCTTCTCGCCCCTCGTTGGTTACCCCAAGTGGAAGGTTTGAGATGCAGTGTAGCGGAAGTTTTCCCTTGGCAAAGATACCAAGGATCGATTTCCCCTGAGACTCCCAGTTTCAACAAGAAGGTGTCAACTGCTAACGGCGCCATATATTAGCAATCAACGTGGACCTGCACACAGATACAAATAACTTTGCTCCCAACGAGTACAGAGAGGTTGTCAATCCCTCCGGCCTTGTAGTTTACAAAGGATCAGACGCAAGTGATAATAGTGATAGGTAATGCTGCAATAGTAAGTAAAAGCGGAAAGTAAATAGCGGATGTGGTCAATGATGGTAATATGGACCGGAGTCCCATGATGTTCACTAGTGATGTCTCTCTCCCAAAAGACGATAAAACAGCTATGTGAGGTAAACGAATTACAGCTGGGCAATTGACAGGACCATGTGCGCAAACCAATGCTGACTAAGTTGCAAGAAAGGTAGAGGTTCAAAGCATGGGCGGTACGCCAAGGCAAGTAGACCGAAATCCATCTGCATCTACTACTAATCATCCACCTTGAGATATCTATCCAGAACATCTCGCTGGTATTAAGTTGCGAGTCCCACCCATAGTGTAAACTCAAAGCAACAGACAACTGCATTAAAAGAACTTTGCGTAAAGTAAACAATCCTTGCACCCGCGGGCACAAGCACCGTTGTTTTCCCCCTTGTGGAAACAACACATCCCCTAGACTCATGTTTCTGTCACTCAAGCTAGTCATCGAGGGGCATGAACCCACAATCAAGCATAACGTTCCCTCTTGGAGTCACTACCTATTACTTGGCCAAAGCAATAAATAACAACGGAGAACATGCAAGAATTACTTACGAACATAAATATAAAAGAGGTGAATCAAATATATTACTCAAACACAATCTGAACATAATCTCATAATCGATCGGATCCCAGCAAACTCATCATAGCAACAGCATAAGGATTACATATGTGCCTCGATCATGTAGGGCAGCTCACGAGGACTAATTAGTGAAGCACAAGAACGGGAGGAGAACATCACATAGCTACTGGTCATGGACCGATGGTCCAAGGGAGACTACTCACAACTCATCCGGGAGGCGTCCATGGTGGTGGAGAAGCTCCCGGTGGAGATCCTCCCCTCCGGCAAGGTGCCGGGAAGAGTTCTCCTGGTGCTCCCGATCTTGGAAGCGGCGGCGGCGGCGGAACAGAGATGAGATCGCGAAAAAGAGTTACCGTCTCGAGGTTTTCGGGGAACGATATAAATATATGCCAAAGGGGGGCATCAGACGAGGCTCGGGGGGCCCAGGCGCCCCCCCGGCGCGGCCAGGGGGCGCGCGCCACCAGGGCGCCTAGGGCCCTGGTGGCCCCCCTCCGGCTGTCCTTCGGGTGCCTGGTAGCTTCTGGAACGCTGATTTTTTATATAATTTTTCCGGGATTTTTCTGGCAGTTCTCGTAATGGGAAAACCTGAAATACAAAAACAGCCGAAAACAAAAACTGGCACTGGGGTGCACTGAGTTAATAGGTTAGTCCAAATATGATCAAAAGTGTATGGAAGTGTATAAATATCATAGCAATATCACCCAAAAGAGGCATGGAGCGAGCAGAAATTATAGATACGTTTTGGACGTATCAGTTGCATCGTCTCCGTCGTCTTCGCTGTCCGTTTCAGTTTCCGACTCTCTCACACGGCACCCGTCGCACCTCTCAAGCCTTTGTTTCGTGAGTGGGTTTAAAACATCCTCGGAATGGGCCGAGAGTTGTCAAGTGGTCTTGGTATATCACCGGTAGACCGCCTGTCAAGTTTCGTCTCGTTTGGAGGTCGTTTGATACTCCAACGGTTAACCACGTGGGCCGAAAACACCTATCTTTTTTGGCCCAACACCCCTCCACAACAGCCACCTAGCCCAGCACAACCACCTCCATACTCTCGGTCGTTGGATCGTGATCGTGTGGGCGAAAACCACACCTCATTTGGACACTCCTAGCTCCCTCTACCTATAAAACAGCCCCAACCCCTCCATTTTTAGGTAAAAACCCTAGTCCCGAGCTCCTCCGCGTCGCCGGACACGTCCGCCGACGGCCGGACGCGTCCATTTCCGCCCAGCCATGTCACCTCGACCAATAGGAGGCTGCCACCTCAGCTGCACCGCCACATAGCCGCCTCCCACTGGCCGGCGCCGCCGACCACCCGGGCCCAGATCCGGCCTGCCCCGGGCGGAACTGGGCCCGCGCCCACGCCTCCGCCGTCGGATTCCTTCCACCGCCGCCTCCTCGAGCTCCGGCTCGTCGCCGGCATCGGGCGAGCTCTGCCGCCGCTCGCCGCGCGCCACCACCCACTTCACCGCCGCTGTTGCTGCCACCACAGCGCGCCGTCCCGCAGCCTGGCTTCCCTGCCACTGCCGCCGCTCGGCTGCGTCGCCGCCGCGCCCGGCAGCTTCGAGCGCCGCCACCTCGGTCGGCCTCCGTGACCCCTGCGCCTCCCCGTCGCTCCTCCGGCCAAATCCGGCGGGGGACCGGCCGGATCGGGCCGCCGCACCCTTCCCTACTTGTTTCCTTCGTCGCCGTCGCCGGAGAGCTCGCCGGCGTCGAGCTCCGACGACTCCCGCCGCCGCGACGCGATCTGCATCAAGCCGGCCCGGGATCCGCAGATCCCGCAAGCCATACATCCCAGGCGCTGGGATCCCTCCGTCCCGTTTACAGAGGGTAAAAATTCTTCTAACTCCCGAGTTTCCCTTAATATGTTGCCCTCTTTGACATGTCACAACTTTGTGCTCGGTGCTCCATTTTGCGCATATAATATATCAAAATGTTCGTCTCGAAGTGCTCTACATGTTAGCATCCATTTCATGCATGTTAGGGTTCATATAGTTGCCTTAATCTTCATTGCAATACTGCTTCGTGATGTTACTGTTTCCGCACAAGTTGTCTGTTAACAATTTGTTGGCATGTTCGTGAGGTCGTAACTTGGTGCATGTTGGTCCTAATGGAGTGTATGATATGTCAAAATGTTCTTCTTGTGATACTCTTCATGATGGATGCATTTGCATGCATGTTAGGTTGCATTATGCCATGTTTAACCCTATTGCAAAAGTGCATGTGGCTGATAAGTTTCTAAACTTGTTATGAGATGATGAATTGTCTTTGTCGTGTGAATTAATCCATGTGTCATATGAGCTAGGTGTCAACATGGGTTTTGCTCATTGGAATGTGCTCTACATGATAGATTTATTTTCATGCCATGATATGTCTTGAGATGAGTGCATCAAGGTTGTTAACATGCCATCGTGATGTTAAATTTCTGCTAAGGGTGAATCTGTTAATTTGTATGACATGTTTCCATGAGGCTACCGTCATTGTTGTACATGGTTAGAGTTGTCCAGTGGGTGTTCCTTGATGTATACGTTATGCTCTAGCTATCCATGCTCTTGTTTGCCATGATGGCTTGTTGTAGCTTGTTGTTTTCATGCTCTCAAGTTGCTATAAAATGTTTCTGTCAGCCTATTATCAGCAACTTCAGTTTTGCCATGTGAATAGCTAGTGTTCTATGCATCCTATGACCATATTCTTGCCATTAGTAGCAACACAAACATGTCCTCTTGTTGTTGGTTATATTCACATGCCATGCTATGCTTTGAGATGAGTCACACAAGCTTGCAAACATGCCTACTTGTTGTTGTTGCTGCCATGCCTTGTAATTTTCACTATGTCTGATAAATCTGTTAACTTATTGAATCTTGTCATGCTTGTTTAATGGTATTCCACCAAGTTTTTGGGTGTGCTCCGAGTTCATACTTGTTCAGAATCATGTCTATTTCACATCCATGTCTTTTGTCTTCATGTTTGGGTGTTGTAGCATAATTATACCTTGCTCGAAAGATGCCATGTTGCTGTTAACTTCAGTTTTGCATTGCATCTTGTTTTGCTTGTCATTTGCAAACCGTGCATCCGTTTCCCACGATCTTTATATCGTTTTTGACCGAAATCTTCCCGTCTATCCAGTGGCTTGCTTGGTTTACCAAGATGAAGCCATTTCCATCATCTTCTCCTTAGGCTCGAGAGCATCCTCATGCATACGCACATCATACTTGCATTCCATGACATGTCTTGCATCATGTTGATTGTGCATTGTACCGTGATTGATCTTGTACCGTTATTGTGCTCTTGTGTTGGGTAGAGCCGGGAGCCAATACCGAGTTCGAGGATCTTGTCGAGACTGAGTTTGAGGAGCCATCTTACCATTCCACCGACGACTTACTAGGCAAGATGACCGTTCCTCGATATCACCTCTATCTTTGCCTTGCTAGTTGTCTTGCTCTATAGTTATGCCTCGATGCCTATTCTTGTCTTGTCAGCCTTCTATGTTGCCATGAAACACTCTAACCGCCTTCCTAGCAAACCGTTGATTGGCTAAGTACGCTTTTGCTCAGCCCCTCTTATAGCGTTGTTACTTGTTAGTTGCAGGTGAAGTTTGAAGATTGCTCCATGTTCGGACTTGTTATTGGGATAACACAATATATATCTTAATTAAATTAATGCACATATATATTGGTAATGGGTGGGAGTCTTGGCCTTCTGCTTGGTGTTTTGTTCCACTCATGCCACCGTAGGACCCGATAAACCGGTGTTATGTTCCTTGAATTTTGTGTTCCTAACACGGTTGGGGTATATGGGCCCACCTTGATAATTCGCTCTGCTTAAAGCTTTTCCAGCAAGACCCAACATTGGTTCTACATTTGCCTAACAACTAAAACTTGCATAGGGAGTTATAAACCCTAGTTCTTAATAACCAACCCGGGCCAGTGCTCCTCATGAGTGTTGGTCCAAACTAGGCAACCTGCGGGGCCGCCTTGGGGAAACCCGAGGTATCTGGTATATACCTGTAGCTTTGCCCATCCGGTCGTGGCCTGAGACGAGATACGCGCGGCTACTATTAGGGTGTCGGCACGCCGGGAGGTCTTGTTGGATTAGTTCTACCTTTGTAGAAATATCTTGAGCATGGGATTCCAAGAATACTCGAGTCTTCCTAATTTGGAGTTGCGACTCCGCAGATCGTGAGCTTGTGATGGGCTAAGTTGGGAGACCCCTGCAGGATTTCAAACTTTCGAAAGACGTGCCCGCGGTTATGTGACAGATGGGAATTTGTTAATATCCGGTTGTAGATAACTTGACAACACACTATTAGGAAAAGGGCTATAGATGGAATTGATACTAATGGCGCACCAGACAAGCAGTGCGCCATTAGTATATATTAATGGCACACCACCCTCCGATACGCCATTAGAGTTGAAACCACTAATGGCGCACCTGGCCCAGGATGCGCCATTAGTATCAAAAAGTTTTTTTTAACTAGTGCGCCTGTCCAAACATATTAATGGCGCATCGAAACAAAGTGCGCCATTACTAGTTGTAACTAGTAATGGCGCATCAGCAGTAAAGTGCGCCATTGGTATCAAAAAGTTTTTTTTGAACTAGTGCGCCTGTCCAAACATACTAATGGCGCATCCGGACAAAGTGTGCCATTACTAGTTGTAACTAGTAATGGCGCACCAGCTGTGAAGTGCGCCATTAATGTTCTTTTATTATTATTATTTTTGCAAAACTACTAATGGCGCACTGTTCCATAGTGCGCCATTACTAGTTTAAACTAGTAATGGCGCACTGTGGGACAGTGCGCCATTAGTATTGTTTTTTTTGTTTCAAAACTAGTAATGGCGCACTTACTGAAGATGCGCCATTAGTAACCTTGATTACTAATGGCGCATTTATAGTGGGTGCGCCATTAGTAAGTGGGCAGCAACAAGATATTTTGGACAGCCTCTCCTACCCACACTCACTTTCTCCCCACTTCATTCTCTCCACCTCCTTGTCTCGGGTCCCTCCTCTTTTTCACCTCATTTCCACCATACATTCATTCAAATTAAGTGGTAAATTACCTTGTTTTGATAGGTAAGTAAGGGGGGAAGCTATATTTATGTTGTTCTCCATACAACAATGTGCACATGCACTTTTTATGGCCTAGCTAGATCTATGTATGTTCGTGGTGTTGCATATGTTTGTTGTGTTGCATATGTGTTTGTGTTTGGAGGTGTACCGGTATTTGAAATGCGATAGTTGCCAATATTTTCCTGAAATGTTGATTCATTTCCGTTTCGGTGAGAATTTTGGCATTAAGCATTCTTTTTTGTCCTATTTTTAGGGAAAGTCATGGCAAATTTTTTCTTGGTTCTAAAATATCGTTTTGCTCTACCCCGCAGGCGACCATGGTGCGCACGATGACCGAAGGCATCGTGAATAGGTTTTTGAGGTCCGCGAAGGCCGAGATGCTTCAAAAGAACGAGACGGAGATAAGATGTCCGTGTCGAAGATGCAAGCTGAAGAGCCTTATTGCGGACCCGGATTCCGGGCAGGTGCGGGACCACCTGCTCTTGCGTGGTTTCATGGATGGCTATCGGTGGCAAGGTGATGAAGATGACTACGAAGTCATCCATGGGGGCCGGGCAAGAAATGAGGAAGGGCAGCAAGACAACCACCGCGGCTCGGGCGGGCGAGAAGACAAAGAATCCCCAGGAGATGATCACGACGGTGATGCTGTACACAGTCATCATGTAGAAGATGCAGGACAAGATGATGAGGAAGATGCCGGAGCAGACGACGGGCGTGATCATGAAGATGATGATGCCGGCGGAGTAGACGACGCTGGACCATCGATGGGCTGGGTGCAGGACCCTCATATTCAAGAGCTGCTTCTCAAGAAGACCGATAACGCAAGAGCTGCCGCCCGAGAGAAAGCCAAGATGGATCAACTTGAGTTAGACGCGGTTACTCCATTGTATGAAGGATGCAGGCCCGAGGATACCCGCCTGAAAGTAACGCTCATGGCTCTGGAGATGAAGGTAAAACACAAAATGACCGCCGCATGCTTCGACGAGAACATGTCATTCTGGCACGAACGTCTTCCCAAGGGGAACAAGTGCCCCACCAGTTTGGAGGAGGCGAAGAAAATCGTGTGTCCTCTGGATTTACCGCACGTGAAATACCATGTGTGCATGAACAATTGCATCATTTAACGGGACGAGCACGCGGAGTCTACCATATGTCCGGTGTGCGGCGTCACTCGATACAAGAACAGGAAGAAAGCTCCTCGAAAAGTGGTGTGGTACTTTCCGATCACTCCTTGTCTGCAGCGGTATTTCGCGGACCCTAAGGTAGCAAAGCTCCTGCGTTGGCACGCGGATAGGGAGGAGAAGAAGCGAGAAGATGACGCAAATGATCCGGAGATAGATAAAAAAGACAAGATGCTGAGTCACCCTAAGGATGCGAGCCAGTGGCAAGCGTTGAACTTCGAAGACCTAGAATTTGGGAATGATCCAAGGAACATCGTGCTGGGCGCGAGCACCGATGGAGTCAATCCGTTTGGCAGCCAGAGAAGCACACATAGCACCTGGCCTGTGTTTGTGTGGATGTACAACCTTCCCCCTGGTTGTGCATGAAGAGGAAGTACATTCACATGAGTATGCTAATTGAAGGACCGAAACAACCAGGGAACGACATCAATCTGTATCTGGGGCTGCTGAAAGAGGAGCTAGACACGCTTTGGAAAACGCCAGCCAATACGTGGGACGCCGCAAAGAAAGAATATTTCCCTATGAGAGACGCGCTGCTCACGACGGTGCACGACTATCTCGGTTACGGATATGTCGCGGGGCAGGTGGTCCACGGATTTTCTGGATGCGTCAGGTGCATGGATGACACAACGTATCGCCAGCTAGATAGAGATCCCGGGTCTTCGAAAACCGTGTTTATGGGACATCGAAGGTGGCTTCGCGACGATGACCTGTGGAGAAAACGCAAGGATCTGTTCGATGGTGAAACCGAACCCCGAGGACGCCCGCGTACGAGGAGCGTTGAGGAAATAGATGAGCTGTTGAAAAATTGGAAAGATTGCCCACTGCCGGGAAAGAAGCAAAAGGCGCCAGAGCCGGGAAAGAAGCGAAAGGCGCCAGAGCCGCTGCTGAAGGTATGGAAAACGAGGTCTGTTTTCTGGGACTTGCCGTACTGGAAGATCCACCGTGTGCCTCACAGCCTTGATGTAATGCATATCACGAAGAACGTGTGCGAGAGTCTGCTTGGTACCCTGCTCAACATGCCAGAGAGGACCAAAGATGGGCCGAAAGCAAGGGCAGACTTGAAATCAATGGGCATCAGGCAGGAGCTTCACGCTATATATGATGATCATGATGATGATGATGATGAGGCGAAGCAGGACACGGAAAGTCGTCGCAAAGGCAAAAAGGCCAAGAAGACCGGAAATGACTACCCTCCCGCGTGCTTCACTCTAAGTCAAGAGGAGATCGAGCAGTTTTTCACCTGCCTCGTAGGAGTACAACTTCCTTACGGTTACGCGGGGAAGATAAGCAGATACCTAGACCGGGCGAAGCTGAAGTTCAGCGGGATGAAGTCTCACGACTGTCATGTGCTGATGACGCACATACTTCCAGTTGCAATCCGTGGGATCATGGACGCGCATGTCCGTGAAACCCTATTTGGCCTATGCAACTTTTTCGACGTCATCTCTTGGAAGTCTGTTGGCGTGAGGCAACTCAGAAGGCTACAGGAAGAGATCGTGGTGATACTATGCGAGCTTGAGATGTACTTCCCGCCCGCATTCTTCGACGTTATGGTGCATCTGCTGGTCCATATCGTGGACGATATCATCCAACTCGGGCCGACGTTCCTGCACAGCATGATGCCGTTCGAAAGGATGAATGGTGTCATCAAAGGATACGTTCGAAACATGTCACGTCCAGAGGGAAGCATAGCCAGGGGCTTTCTGACCGAAGAGTGCATCTCCTACTGCACGAATTATCTAGGCATCGAGAACCCCGTTGGTCTGCCCGTCAACATGCACCTCGGCAGGCTCGCTGGATGGGGTCACCGTGATGGTTGCCGCGAAATGCATGTCGACTTCGAGGGTCGACTCGCCGACTTTGAAAAAGCAAACCTAGTCGCGCTACAACACATAGACGTGGTCGATCCTTGGGTGGTAGAGCACAAAACCTTTATTGAGAAGACGTACAATGACCGAGGCCAACAGAGGACGGACGGAGATATAATCAAAGAGCACAACTCATGTTTCACGCGTTGGTTCAAGCAGAAGCTTCTGTCGTACCCTTTACATGAGGATTCTTCCGCGGAAGAACAACTCATATTCGCCTTATCACAAGGCGCCGAGCATAACCTGATGACCTATGAGGCGTACGATATCAATGGCTACACATTCTACACCGAGGCCAAGGACATGAAGAGCGATGGTTATCAGAACTCCGGGGTAACGATGGAATCCTACACCGGTAATGACAAGGACAGATACTACGGAAGGATCGAGGAGATCTGGGAGCTGAGCTACGCTGGAGAGAAGGTCCTGATGTTCCGTGTCAGATGGGCCAAGAGCGTCCTAAAAGAAGACCGGTATTTCACCACCATGGTTATACCCGAAGCCAAATCCAAGACCACGGGCACAAACGTCACCGCGAAAAATGAGCCATGGGTACTGGCTTCCCAAGTTGACCAATGCTTCTTCATTACCGACCCGTCAAAGCCCAGTCGTGTTGTCGTGAGGAGAGGCAAAAGGAAGATCATCGGAATGGATGGAGTAGCCAATGAGCAAGACTTCGACAAGTACGGCGACCCGAGGATCGAACATGACAACGATGATGAAGTAGCAGCATACACCACAAGAAGAAGCAGGACCACCCTACCTAAAGGACGTCCGTTCCACAGAAGAACTCCATTTGCGAAAAAGAAGGGCAAGAAGATTGTGAACAGATAGCTAGCTAAGATCGATTGTATATATTTAAATCGTAGCCTTCATTTCTCGATTGTATTTCATGGGCACTTTTTGAACTATCATGAATATTATTAAATTTCATGGACACTCGATCTCGACCCCCCACTCCATCTCGATCGCTATCCCACCTCGCCAGATCCGGCCCCCCTCGCCGCCGAGCACCCCCCGGTCCACCGGCCGCCGTCGCCGACCACCCGCACCCTCGATTCCCCTACTCAACCGCCGCCACCGAGCACCCCCCGGTCCACCGGCCGCCGCCGCCGACCCCCCGCACCCTCGATTCCCCTACTCAACAGTCGTCGCCCAGCACCCCCCGGTCCACCGGCCACCGCCGCCGACCACCCGCACCCTCGATTCCCCTACTCCTGGTGTGATTTAAACAAGTTTGAACATATTTAAACAAGTGAACATATTTAAACACAAATAAGTATCAAACAGCATTTTAAATGCATAAAAGTTTGTGGAGCCTGGGAATCGAACCCAGGACCTCTTGGTGTGAGAACTGGCTGCTGACCAGTCGAGCTAGTAGAGGACACTTGATGTGGATCAGGTCAGGTGGAAGATAACATGTTGGGTCGAGCAGAAAAAAGTACTAATAGCGCACCAGGGTGAGGTGCGCCATTAGTATGTATGCACTTATGGCGCACCGAGGGGTGGTGCGCCATTAGTATTGCGCCGCCCCCACCATCCATATCTCCTCCGCGGCCATCCCCAACCTAGCTATCGATCCCCTCTCTCTCCCCGACTCCACCCCTCACCACCACAGCTCCCCCGCGCCGCCGCGCCCCCGCGCCCCTCACCACCGCAGCTCCCCCGCGCCGCCGCGCCGCCGCGCCCCCCACCACCCGCCACGCGCCGCTGATGGATTCTCGCCCCTCGTTGGTTACCCCAAGTGGAAGGTTGAGATGTAGCGCAGCGACAAGTTTCCCTTGGCAAAGATACCAAGGATCGAATCCCGTGAGACTCCGAGGGTCGACAAGAAGGTGTCAACGGCGCCAGAAACTTAGCGGTTAACAGGACCTGCACACAGATACAAATAACTTTGCTCCCAACGAGTACAGAGAGGTTGTCAATCCCTCCAGCCTTGTTGTTTACAAAGGATCAAACACAAGAGATAATAATGATAGCTATGACTGCAACTAGGAAGTAAAAAAAGGAAGTAAATAGAAGGTGTGATCAGTGGTGGTAATATGGACCGGGGTCCCATGATGTTCACTAGTGATGTCTCTCTCCCAAAAGACGATAAAACAGCTAAGCGAGGTAAACAAATTACAGCTGGGCAATTGACATGATTATGTGCGCAAACCAATGCTAACTATGCTGCAAAGAAAGGTAGAGGCTCAAAAGCATGGGTGGTACGCCAAGGCAAGTAGACCAAAATCCATCTGCATCTACTACTAATCATCCACCTTGAGATATCTATCCAGAACATCTCGCTGGTATTAAGTTGCGAATCCCACCCAAAGTGTAAACTCAAAGCAACAGACAACTGCATTAAAAGAACTTTGCGTAAAGTAAACAATCCTTGCACCCGCAAGTACAAGCACCATTGTTTTCCCCCTTGTGGCAACAGCACATCCCCTAGACTCATGTTTCTGTCACTCAAGCTAGTCATCAGGGGGCATGAACCCACAATCAAGCATAATGCTCCCTCTTGGAGTTACTACCTACTACTTGGCCAAAGCAATAAACAGCAACGGAGAGCATGCAAGAATTACTTAAGAACAAAGATATAAAAGAGGTGAATCAAATATATTACTCAAACACAATCTGAACATAATCTCATAATCCATCGGATCCCAGCAAACTCAGCAGAGCAACATCATAAAGATTACATATGTGCCTCGATCATGTAGGGCAGCTCACGAGGTCTAAACCATGAAGAACAAAGAGGGGAGGAGAACATCACATAGCTACTGGTCATGGACCCATGGTCCAAGGGGGACTACTCACAACTCATCCGGGAAGCGTCCATGGTGGTGGAGAAGCTCCCGGTGGTGGTTCTCCCCTCCGGCAGGGTGCCAGGAAGAGTTCTCCTGATGCTCCCGATCTTGGAAGTGTTGCGGCGGCGGAACAAAGGCGAGATCGCGAAAAAGGGTTCCGTCCTCGAGGGTTTCGGGACGCGAGGAATATATATGCAAAGGGGGGCAACCAGAGGCGGAGAGGGCGCCCCAGGCGCCCCCCTGGCGCGGCCAGGGGTGGGGCCGCGCCGGGTGGCCGCCTGGGCCGCCCCTGGCTCCCCTCTGGCCCCACTTTGGTTTTTCTCGAAGCTTCCTGTACGCTGATTTTTCCTGTATTTTTCCTGGAATTTTTGGAGCACTTTTAATATGGGGGAAACCTGAAATAGAAAAATAGCAGAAAACAGGAACTGGCACTGTGGTGCACTGAGTTAATAGGTTAGTCCAAATATGATCAAAAGTGTATGGAAGTGCATCAATATCATAGCAATATCACACAAAAGAAGCATGGAGCAAGCAGAAATTATAGATACGTTTTGGACGTATCAACATCCCCAAGCTTAATTCCTGCTCGTCCTCGAGTAGGTAAATGATAACAAGCATAATTTCTGTGGTGACATGCTATCAACCATATAAGAACGTTTTAAGTAAAGCAATCAAGGCATGTAATTCAATTCAAGTCATAACAAGCAAGAGTCTATATTAGCATTGTAACAAGCAACATAAGAACATAAAGGTGCAAGAGCTCTCGTTGTCCGTGACTCGAATGTCTCCAAATGGTGTTTGCGTGCAAGAAAGGGGATAGGGATATACGAGAGAGTAAAACATAGTTTTTGTATTGTTGAGAACTTAATCTACTAAAGTCTCACACTTGGTCTTCTTTGGAATCTTATCTTGACTCATCCCCAGACCACTAGCCAGGTACAAGTCAAAATGATCCACTCCCTTTTGATATTTTGAGCACTCATGCAATGGATGAGCGTAAGCAAGAAAGTCGACTCTTAGGATGGCAAAGAGAGAAAAATGATGAAGGGGGAAGACAAAAAAAAGGTGTGAAAGGCTCACATCAATGAGGACAATCATGGGCGAGAGAAAACCAAATGATAGATATGATGTGAGGAGTAGGGATTGCCATGCAACGGATGCACATATGAGCTAAGGTAAGCTCTCCAATGGAACTAGTGGGGGTGCATCCAACTTGCTTGCTCAAGAAGACCTATAGCTCTTTTGAGGAGGCTCATCATTGGAATATACAAGCCAAGTTCTATAGTGTGAAGGTCCCCACATAGCTATATGCATGAATGATAATCTCTATGGAGTACAAGGTATAAGATGGAGTACGAGTGTGGATCTCTCAAAAAGAATAGTAGTGTGCCCCCTTCTCTCTTTTTATTTCTTTTTCTCCTTTTTTTTTTATTTTTTTGTGGCCTCCATGGCTCTTTCTATTTAACTCTCATTTGTCCTCTTTGGGATCTTTTGATTTTGTCCTCTTTGGGATCTTTTGATTTTGTCCTCTTTGGGATCTTTTCCTCACTTTAGGGGCAATACTCTATGTATTACAAGAAGTATAGAAGATCTTTCACACTTTACAAAAGTACTCAACATAAAGAAAATGAAACTATCATGATGTATGCAAATGTATGCCTCTGCCAGTGTAGCAGGATATGCAATGATACTAGCGCGTCATGTAGCAATGATTAGGGCAAGGCCCAACTAGCATGCGGCTCATCGATCAAGCAAAAAGCATGTATGACATGAAGATCAAGTCATGAGAAGATGGATGTTGCATGGCAATGTATCTCGGAAAGGCTATGGTAATGCCTTGATAGGTAGGTATGGTGGCTGTTTTGAGGAAGGATATAATGAGGCTTATGAAGACAGAGCGTATCGTGCCAAGGATTTGGATGCACCGGCGAAGTATGCGCCAACTCTCGAGGTGAGAAAGGGAAATGCACGGTACCGAAGAGGCTAGAAAAATATGGCTAGGTGGAAGTGTCAACTTTCGAATACTCACATTAGTCCGAAGAACTCATGCACTTATTATCGGTAACTATCAATCTAATTAGGAGGTTCACAAAGAGACAAGTACCCCGAGGAGGTGTGTATGAGGGTTTGGTTACCCTTGCGCATCCTCGACCCATGGTACGTGAGTGTACTCTAATATTCGATCCCTCCAAAGATTAGTGATCCATCTAGTAGCTAAAGTTCTCAACTATTTTGTAGGTTTTCGAAAATAAACACGGATTGCCCAAAATACGACATCTATCACTAATAGGCTAAAGCTCTTGACACCAAAAGTCCAGACATTACTCATGGCAATACCTCAAAACTATTGCAAGTTACTACTAAAATTAAATAGCAACCTCAATTACCTACTTTAAGTTAAGACACACAACTCAGTGCAACAGGCAAACTCTCTTAACAAGATAAACATGAAAACTCAAGAGAGTTCAACAACCAACTAAACAAAGGCTCTTTAAAAAGAAAAACATGAAAACTAAGAGCTAAACATGACAACAGCTATGGAAAGACAAAGAACACACACAACAAAGATAAGCATGGAAATCCTATGTTGTGTTCTAGGTTGAAGTGGAGCGTGTTTCTCTCCCACACAAAGAAAGCTGGGTTCTAACTTGTTATGAACAGCAAGCAAAGCTAAAGAAAACTAATTAGGAAACTAAGAGCAAGACGCCCCAAGCATAGCACATAACGCATGAAGTGATTAAAATACAGTGGAACGAAAGACGAACTGATAATTGTTGATGGAGAAGGGGATGCACGGGGGCATCCCCAAGCTTAGACGCTTGAGTCTTCTTGAATATTTCTTGGGGGTGCACGGGGGCATCCCCAAGCTTGAGCGTTTGACCCTCCTGAATCTTCTTTTATCACCTTCCCTCGCACACTTGAAAACTCCCTTCATACATAACTCATCATAATCTGATTAGCGAGGTTAGTACCCACAATAAAATAATTTTTCCCTACTGGAAATAAGGATAATCTTGAAGAGCTACTGTTTCTCAAGATTGCCAAAAGGTTTTCGCAAATAAAAAGCAAGCTCAAGATTTGCAAAACGAAGAAAAGGTAAAACAGGACAGAATCTGTGAAAAACAGACCAGCAGGTAGTAAATAATTTTTTCGGGGCACTTCTGCAACTCAAATCAAAGAACTCAGAACAGACGCTCGAAAGCCAATTGTATAGAGCACACTGTCAAAAAAATTCAGATCAAAAGATGATCTGGTGATTTTATACGAATTTTTTCTTTCCAAGGACAGAATCTGTTTTCTGGACAGCACGTCATAACTTTTGAACTTTCTTGCAATCAGAGGCTAAACTTGGCACAAAGCTGAAAAGAAAAGATACAATGATGATGCTACTATAGTAACAAACATCAAGACACAACAAAAGCAAAATAAATCCTTATTCGTTGTGGGCTGCCTCCCAAAAGCGCTTTCTTTTATGCCTTTAAGCTAGGCATGATGCGAAAAGATCAAGTTGTATCAATTGAACCATCATCAAGATCATCAAAAAGCTCTTCAATAGTACAACTAGTCTTAAGAGGACTTTCAAATAAAGGCCTAATAAAGATACTTCTAGGGAGAAAACCAAAAGTTGGAAAGTCAATGGAAGATTCATTTATAAATTTATCAAAGAGAGGTATTTCTTCCAAAGTCTTCACAGTTTCAACCCCCTTGGCAATAGATGTATTACTTTTGGAACGAGGAGCCTTTGGAACGTAAACGAACTTAGGTTCCTTCTTTGCCGGAGTTTCTACCTTTTTGGCTTTGATTGAGGAGAAGGTACTTCCTAAAGTGTCAAAGATTTCCTCAGTCTTGTCTATCCTAGAAGAATCCAAGTCATGGGATTTGATGGTCTCCAAAGTTTTGAGAATTTTATGCATGGAGCTATCAAGCCTATTCAAATTCCCTTGGACCTTACGATCCAACTCATTTATCTTATTAATGCATGGCATCTCTAGCTCTATCTTTTCAAGTTTTTTCATAATGTGAGCTAGGGTAATGTCCTCTTGAATGCTAACAACAGGGGGATTTCCAACAAGATTTTCCATAATACTAAGAGATCCCCAAACTGGGGCTTCTAGGAAATTTCCATTGATAGCAGAATCTAGAATAAACCTATTCCAAGAAGTAATTCCAACATAAAAATTTCTAAGCAGGATAGTAGTAGATTGCTTCTTGGTGGCTCTTTTTTGAGAATCATTAATTCTATACCAAGCATCTTTTAGACTTTCACCACCTCTTTGTTTAAAGGTGAGCACTTCTGCCTCACCAAAGGCAAAAGGACCAGACATAATGTCAACTAAAAGCAAGATAACTATTTTTGTGATTTTTTGGTAAGGGACACTAAAGCAAAAACTGAAAGGTAAACTAACAAGACTAAAAAGCAAAGATAAAAGATAGCGTGCAACTCCCCTATCTTGAAGAGTGGAGTCCCCGGCAACGGCGCCAGAAACTTTTGCTTGATGGCTTCTCGCCCCTCGTTGGTTACCCCAAGTGGAAGGTTGAGATGTAGCGTAGCGACAAGTTTCCCTTGGCAAAGATACCAAGGATCGAATCCCGTGAGACTACAAGGGTCGACAAGAAGGTGTCAACGGCGCCAGAAACTTAGCGGTAAACAGGACCTGCACACAGATACAAATAACTTTGCTCCCAACGAGTACAGAGAGGTTGTCAATCCCTCCGGCCTTGTTGTTTACAAAGGATCAAACACAAGAGATAATAATGATAGCTATGACTGCAACTAGGAACTAAAAACAGGAAGTAAATAGAAGGTGTGATCAGTGGTGGTAATATGGACCGGGGTCCCATGATGTTCACTAGTGATGTCTCTCTCCCAAAAGACGATAAAACAGCTAAGCGAGGTAAACAAATTACAGCTGGGCAATTGACAGGATTATGTGCGCAAACCAATGCTAACTATGCTGCAAAGAAAGGTAGAGGCTCAAAAGCATGGGCGGTACGCCAAGGCAAGTAGACCGAAATCCATCTGCATCTACTACTAATCATCCACCTTGAGATATCTATCCAGAACATCTCGCTGGTATTAAGTTGCGAATCCCACCCAAAGTGTAAACTCAAAGCAACAGACAACTGCATTAAAAGAACTTTGCGTAAAGTAAACAAACCTTGCACCCGCAAGTACAAGCACCGTTGTTTTCCCCCTTGTGGCAACAGCACATCCCCTAGACTCATGTTTCTGTCACTCAAGCTAGTCATCAGGGGGCATGAACCCACAATCAAGCATAACGCTCCCTCTTGGAGTTACTACCTACTATTTGGCCAGAGCAATAAACAGCAATGGAGAGCATGCAAGAATTACTTAAGAACAAAGATATAAAAGAGGTGAATCAAATATATTACTCAAACACAATCTGAACATAATCTCATAATCCATCGGATCCCAGCAAACTCAGTAGAGCAACAGCATAAAGATTACATATGTGCCTCGATCATGTAGGGCAGCTCACGAGGTCTAAACAATGAAGAACAAAGAGGGGAGGAGAACATCACATAGCTACTGGTCATGGACCCATGGTCCAAGGGGGACTACTCACAACTCATCCGGGAAGCGTCCATGGTGGTGGAGAAGCTCCCGGTGGTGGTTCTCCCCTCCGGCAGGGTGCCGGGAAGAGTTCTCCTGATGCTCCCGATCTTGGAAGCGTTGCGCCGGCGGAACAGAGGCGAGATCACGAAAAAGGGTTCCGTCCTCGAGGGTTTCGGGACGCGAGGAATATATATGCAAAGGGGGGCAACCAGAGGCGGAGAGGGGGCCCCAGGCGCCCCCCTGGCGCGGCCAGGGGTGGGGCCGCGCCGGGTGGCCGCCTGGGCCGCCCCTAGCTCCCCTCTGGCCCCACTTTGGTTTTTCTCGAAGCTTCCTGTACGCTGATTTTTCCTGTATTTTTCTCGGAATTTTTGGAGCACTTTTAATATGGGGGAAACCTGAAATAGAAAAACAGCAGAAAACAGGAACTGGCACTGTGGTGCATTGAGTTAATAGGTTAGTCCAAATATGATCAAAAGTGTATGGAAGTGCATCAATATCATAGCAATATCACACAAAAGAAGCATGGAGCAAGCAGAAATTATAGATACGTTTTGGACGTATCAGCCGCCCCCTCCACTATCTCCGCTCGCCGTCGTCGCCTTCGCGCGGGGAGGACGTCCACCAGGAGAGGAGGCCCGCGACCTCCCCGCCGTCTCCGCCCTCCGTCGTCTCCGCCGTCTCCGCCCTCCGTCGTCTCCGCCCTCCGTCGTCTCCGCCGTCTCAGGTAACCCTCCTCCCTCTGCCTCTCTTCTCCTCTCTTCCTCCTCTCCTCCCTCCCGGCCATGCCCTCTTCTTCTCTCTTTTGCTAGGTTAAGTTCAAATCCCTCTCGAATTTAGGTCAAATTAGGTTCAAACTTGCTTGCTGGAGGTTAACTAGGTCAAATTAATTAACTGCTAGGGATTAATTAGGTTAACTATGTCAAATCCCTCTCGAATTAATTAACTAGGTTAACTAGGTCAAATTAGCAGTTAATTTAGTCCGAAAATGATAGTCCATAGTTAACTAGATCATTCACTATTACATCGATCAAGAAATAGGTTCATCCATATTCCTAGCAGATGCTATATGAACCCTTGCAAGAAACAAACTTGCTTGCTGGAGGTGGTGCCTGGCCTGGCATGCTAGTTGCTTAGCTTAATTGCTGTTACAGTTAGTAGTTAATTGCTTAGCTTAATTGCTGTTAGAGTTGAGTTACAGCTGATGCATGATGGAGCTGTCAAATTAAGTTAAGTGTATATACACTAGCAGCTACCCTATATATGCGCGCGAGGTTCAAGAACTCAAGGCACAGGTGGCGCGGATTCCGGAGATTGTCCAAGAGCAGGTGCAACAACAGCTCGGAGCGACGATCACCGCCATTGTGCCTACCTTGATCGAGGGGTTGAGTGTGTGGATTGCGGGCGGCCAACAGGGGCCGCCCCCGATTCCTAGCTTCACGGCCAGCAACTCGGAGAACGCGATGGCGGGGCCATTGGTGTCTCCGGCGGAGGTGGCATTGGTGTCTCCGATGCCGGCACGGGAGCTTAATGCACCCGGGTGTACGCCGGCCGGCACCTCTGCAGCAAGCGGCCCCTCCGTCAACTGCACGCCCGCCGTTGGCGGTGCCTCGACATTAGCCGAGCTCGACGCCATCATCACGGTAACTAATTAAGCCTCTCTCGGCCGAGGACTTCATCTCCTTGCCTTTGACTGGGCATCCCTGATGACGCCCTACATGTTTTCGCAGGGCACCGCTGACGTTCCGTGCACTCTCCTGCACTTCGTGAACAACGAGTTGGTCGATGTCGCCAAGGGAAAAATCGTTCAACCGGGCAACCCCTTGTTCCACGGTTCCCAGATGCCACCCAACTTGTTTAGAGTTCAACTGGTTCGGGTGCTGCCAGGCTACGACGAGGTGTTACCTCCGATTCGACCCGTCGGGGCCGACGATGATGACGTGATGACCCTCAGCGCCTGTCTGAGCTGGCCCCTGCTTTGGCCGAAGAGCCAGATTCGTTTGGGGGCGGGGGACACCACCCCAAAGACAACACCGCCAGTCGTGCCGGCGCCAAGTCGGCCCCATGGCAAGACCGCCGCAACGGTGCCGGACATCCCTATGCCACTGGATCCAAACATGCATATGGCACAGGATCAGAACGACGACGACGACGATGCATTTGGCAACGTCGATCAGTACTTTGCCGATCATGGGTACGGTGGCGACTTCATGGGGCCTCCTTCTCAAGAACCCAACCCAACAAAAGACGTGCGCGATCTAGCTGGTACCGCGGGGAAGCCAAGTTGCAACAGGCGTCGTCTGCCGTTCAGCTCTCAGGAGACGCCTCCAGCTGCCGACTTCACCGAGCCTCAGATAGGCGAGGTGCGAAATATTATCAGCCCCAACACACTCAAGAAGGCGGTCTGTGAGCAGAACTCGGTCCCAATTCAGGAGAAGAAGAAGAAGGCATGCAAAAGAAAAACTAACAAGGGTGCGAGCCAGCCGGCACCGAGTACGATTCGTGCTCAGGACGGGCCACCTTCACCTAAGGATCTAATGAGGAGGGTGCATGTGGCGGGTAGGCCGATGCTACCGACAAATATGCTCGATGCTGCAACCGGTGCTATGCGGAGTCTGCATGACAGTGTTCTTTCTTTGGAGAAGCGGCGTCTCAGAGAGAAGGATGTGGCATACCCGGTTTTCGCGGCCAAGGTGCCAGAGGGCAAGGGCTTTGTGGATAACTCCATCGGGGGTACGATCGTACTGCGGTTTGATGACATCCACGCTATGTTGAACCTTCATCCGCTGCACTACACCTTCGTTCGGCTATTTTCGCTGAGTATGGAGATGCGGATCATTCGCGACAAGACCCCGGACATCGTGATAGTCGACCCCTTCTACATGCGTGCCAAGATCCTGGGCAGCGCTGGGGACCGGCAAGTCGCGAGTTCTTACCTCGAAGGCGTCATTCTGGCAAACCGAGATAAGGATAACTTCCTCGTGCCTTACTTTCCCGAGTAAGTCCTCCCCCTCAACCGCCCCGTAACATATGAATTCTTAGATTTCGATCGTTTTTCTTTTAACATTCCGTGTTTTCTGCAGTGACACACATTGCACGCTCATCCTCCTAAGCCCCAAATATTCCATGGCCACGTATTTCGACCCGGGCCGTCAATCGAACGTAGACTACACAAATGTCAAGAAGGTTCTTGATGATGTTCTCCCCGGCTACGCCAAATCTGGAGGCACCTTCACCAGGAAAGTTCGTAAGACCGACAAGCACGTGTTCTCCCACAATACGACGTTCTGCTGCGTCAAGCAGCCGCTTGGCGGTCAGAAGGGTGCCTACTACGCCATCCATCACATGTGGGCGATCGTACGGGACCATCATCAACTTCTGCTACCGAGTAAACTCAAAGATTGGGCCGCGAGCGTGTCGGCAATCCAGGACGCGGACATCAGACAACAATTCTTTCGCATCCAGTCGGATTTTGCGGAAATCATCCATCAAGATGTCCTTCGTACCTCGGGGCAGTTCTTCCTCAGGAACCAACCGTCCAACAGTGACATCGACTCAATGCTACAAATGCAGGCTGACAACGCCCGTGATTTCATGACTCCCATGATAGACGGCGGCTTCATCCACGCTCCGGTCCCTTGAGTCGAGTCGAAAGCAGTGATGCTGTGTCTAGTTCTGAAACATCGATTGGCTCATGTTGTAATTAAACTTTAATGAACTTGTAGTGTGTCTCTTTGGTTTCGAGAGTCGTTCAACTTAGATGTAATCGATGCTATTAATGTCTTGCTTTTCTCTTTTGATCGTTCTGTTGCATACTTATATATTGCTTATGTATTGTCTGTGAATTGGTACTAACATTTCGTTTGGCTAGTGCATAGCGATGCCGTCGTATGTCGTGTACAAGGGTAAGGTTCCCGGAGTCTACGACGACTGGGAGGAGTGTCGGAGACAGGTTCACCGATTCAGCGGTAACAGTTACAAAGGGTACACCACTAGGGCCGAGGCGGAATCTAGATACGCCCGCTATCTAGCGGGAGATGGGAGGGAGCGTTGGAGGAACCGGATGAAGACGAGTTTCATCGTGATGATGCTCATCGTGATGACCACAGCTCTCTTCTATGTGATGGTAGTTTAGATGATTGATATCGACTTGTAATGTGAAGACAAACTCGCTACTCGCGGTCTCGAGACTTGTAATATAATGTTCTATCTTTGTTCGGTCTTTTCAATTCGGAGACTAATATGATGAATTGTATTCGGAGACTAATATGATGAATTGTATTCAGAGACTAATCTTCTATTATATTCGATGAATCTGTTGTTGATGTGTGCTGTCTATATTCCAATTATACATTTTGTAACCTGTGCAAAAAACAGAAAATAAAAAAATAAAAAAAACCTAATATTCATACTAATGGCGCATCACATCACAGTGCACCATTAGTATGCCAAAGGATACTAATGGCGCATCATTAGACAGTGCACCATTACTATGCCGAAGTTACTAATGGCGCATCCTGCTGGCGTGCGCCATTAGTATGCCAAAGCACCTGGGTATACATGGCCCCCTGGGAGGCATACTAATGGCGCACTACTGTGCACACTAATGGCGTATCTGTGGTGCGCCATTAGTAAAATATACTAATGGCGTGGCACTAATGACGCATCACTAATGCGCCATTAATGGCCAAATTAGGTGCGCCATTAGTAGGCCTTTTCCTAGTAGTGACATATCCTTAAGAATACACTACTTGTGTGAGTACCGTGATGGTCTCTTTTCGAAGGGGTTTCGGAAAGTGAACACGGTGGGGTTATGCATGAACTTGAGTGGCTAGGATCACTTATTGATCATATTTGGCGACCGTTGGCACATATCCTCATCTCGCTCTGAATTTGTAAGATAGATGCTTAGCGCTTGCTGCAACCACTTTATTACCTCTCCACACCTAAAGGCTTTGTTAGTTTTGATACCCGGGAATGGGATTGCTGAGTCCTTGTGACTCACAGATTACAACACACACCAGATGTAGGTACATCCGAGAACGATGCAGGAGATGGATCAGAACTTCACTGGGAGTTCGATGAAGAACATGGTCGTTTCTATGTTACGTATCCCGGCGATCAGTAATGGTTCCTACTAGGGGCAATCAGGACTTGTGTTTTTGGTATCTTTTCCCGTTTGGATTTCGTCCATATTCGGACTCTGTGTTATTTTGATGAATGTATGCTATTGTATTCATTGTGTGACATGGCGAGTGTAAGCCAACTATTTTACTCTTTCATCCCTGTTCTTTTACATGAGTTGTGCAAAGATACCATGCTTGCGATCATTCCAGAATGCGCTTATGTCTCTAAGTCGTGCCTCGGCACGTAGGAGATATAGTCGGATCCTGGGCATTACAAGTTGGTATTCAGAGCCTTCTCCGACCTAGGAGCCCCCTGATTGATCGAACCGCTGACGGTTGAGTCTAGGCACACACACAAAATGTTTTGAGTCCTATATATATATATCGGAGTGTAGGATTTCTTTTTACTCCTCATCCCCTTCGTCGCTCTCGTGAGGACTCGTGACGTTGTTTTAACTTCACTATTCTCAAAAATTTCACCAAATATTTTTTAGGATCACGCGGGTATTGTTTGGATTGTTCCGATATCTTTGTGACGAGAACATTGTTCTTGGTGCCTCCTGTCATTTAGGGGTTGTGGCAGTGCCCCGGGGAGTTGAGCTCCAAGGTGTTGTCATCACAAATGTATCGTTGCGGTTCTAGAATACCAGAGGCGGCCGACATCGAAAACTCTTCTATGCATGTCTGGTGGTGAGATAACCCCGACGTCACCTAGTACTAGGGAGATAGTTCGGGAGTATTGCCACAACTAGTATGGCAGATGCATTTCGAAGGTCCGAGGTAAACAGTTTCCAAAGGTGCCTGGTTATGTGTTGACGGATGGATACAGCTTGATGTAGGATTTATTAGTTGAGTGATATGCGGTGCTTCCCCTGTATCCCCAACACCAGATTGCATAACCGAAAAGCTTCGGGAATTAATAGGCGGGATTCAAGTAGCTCTTAGGTAATCTTCCAACGGGTGCATGATATGAGGTTGGGGTTCAACATCTAGTGGAGAGGCTATCATGGGCGTTGTTGCACTAGGGGGTTGCATCTTAAAGGATCCTTGGCTATGCTGATCCGGGGATTGCAAGGCCCTTTGTAATACGTGCCATGGGGCATTCAGCACGAACATGTGGGACGAAACCTCTATTATGTATTTGTTTCATCTGTTACCTTGTTGTTTTATTCTAACATTTTGTTCTCCCAAGTGGCTTCTCGACAAGCTGATGTACCATTAAGCTATGGAATTAATTCGTTCATTTTTGTTCGGATGTTCATTTCGAAGACTATATGTTGCAATATCTAGCCGTTGGTTCAGCTTATCTATTATTTGCTTCAATGGCTAACGGTTGTCATCATCTTCAGGATGGCACCTAAGAAAGTTCCCAGGCAGAACCCAGAGGGTGAAGAAGAGCTTCCACCTTCTCCTCCTCCTCCGTCTGAGGCATCGAGAGCGATTATGCAGGCAACCAATCAAAACACACAGATGCTCATGCAGATGATGCAAAGTTTCCAAGCCAATCAAGCAAATCAAGGCAATCAAGGGAACCAAGGCCAAGTAAATCTGTTCAATCAACCTCACTTTGCGACTCTGAACCAATTTCGGGCAAATCAACCCAAGTCTTTCAGTTACTGTGTTGATCCGCTAGATGCTAAAGATTGGATCACAGACATCAAGAAGCATTTCAAGTGCAGTAACGTCAGACCTAAGGATTATGTCAAGTTTGCTGCTTTCCAACTCAAAGATCAAGCTGTAGATTGGTGGCAACAATACAAAGACTCCAGAGCGGGTCGTGAGATCTCGTGGACTGACTTTTGCCGCGATTTCCATTCTCATCACATTCCTACCAGTGTCATTGAAGCCATGCGTGAGCAATTCCGCAATCTGAAGCAAGGCACCATGTCTGTCTACTAATACAATGTCAAGTTTCAAAATCTTGCCCGTTATGCGAAGCAAGACATCCCCGATGCCAAGAGCAAAACCTACCAGTTTCGAGGTGGTCTGAAAGATGAACTCCAACTTGCACTCACTCTGCTCGAGCCAGATGAATTTGATCAATTCTACAACATGGCTCTCAAGCAAGAGGCAGCTCAGCTCAAAGGTGAAGCTTCCAAAAAGAGGATAAGAGATGATGTTCACTCCTCCTCTTCCTCTCAAGTGGTCGCCAAGCAGCAGAAGTTCTGGCTCCCGCCTCCTCCAGTGCTCCGTCCTCCGAGTCAGAACAAGCACTCATGTGGTCGTGGATTCTCCCACCCACCCAACCCAAGCAACCAGTCCAAGTCTCGGTTCCAAGCTCCAAGACCAAGCGGTCCTTATCATCGGGCACTTTTAGAGGTTACGTGCAACATGTGTGGTCAGAAGGGTCACTATGCAAACAAGTGTACTCAAAGGCGCCTTCCGCCTCCTCCACCTATCAGCAATGCTATTGTCAAGCACAATCCCAAGCATGCAAGAGTGAACGTGATGAATGCAGCTCAAGCAGAGAATTCTTCTGATGTGATTATTCGTAATCTTCCAGTTAACTCTATTCTTGCAAAAGTCTTATTTGATTCGGGTGCATCATGTTCTTTCATATCTCACCCATTTGCATCGAAGCACAATTTTCACACCGAAGATTTGCCAAGAGATTTGAGTATTGTTTCTCCTGCTAAGAGATTGACTTCTAATTTGATGGCTCCGGACATATCTATTCACATGGGCGATTATAGTTTTCTGGTTTCCCCGGTTGTTCTCGGTAACTTGGACATTGATCTTATTCTTGGGATGGATTGGCTCTCTAAGCATGATGCTCTCATTGATTGTGCAAACAAGGAGGTGAATCTAACTCATCCTTCCGAAGACATGATTATCTTCGCAGCTCGAGATAACACAATCATGCTATTCTCACTCAATGATAAGGGCGAGATTAATGCCATTTCCCAGATTCCGGTGGTTTGTGAATATGAGGATGTATTCCCTGAAGAGCTTCCAGGTATGCCTCCCAACCGTCCAGTTGAATTCATCATTGAACTTGAACCTGGTACCGAGCCAGCCTGTCGGTGTCTGTACAAGCTTTCTCCTAAAGAGTTGAAGGAGCTGACGAAGTGATACGTCCAAAATGCATCACTATTTTGTATCATAATTCATCCTTATTCATTGATATATTTCACGTTATGATGATGTTCTTATGTTGTTTTGGTCTATTTTACACAGTTTGCAACTTTCCGATGCCGGAACAGCAGACGCAGGATTCAGCAGGAAAAAGTGGATATTGAGTTGCTGAAGAAGAACACCTCCAAATTACCTGAAAATTGACGGGAGGTATTTTTCAGACGAATAACGAAGACACGCAAAAGGGGAGTCAGAGGGGGGCCACAGGGTGCCCAGGCGGCCTGGGGGCGCCCCCCCTGGCCGCGCCGGGGGGGCGCCTGGAGCCCCTGGCCCACCTCTGGTCGCCCCCTTTTGCATATATGTTCTCCGGCCTCCGAAAACCCTAGGCACGGGACTTTTTACGGAGTTCCGCCGCCGCTTCGAGGCGGAAACCTACAGAGAAGAAAAGGGCATCTCCGGCGGGCAGATTTCGCCGGGGAGATCACCTCCCGGAAGGGGAGATCGTCGCCATCGTCATCACCATCGTCACGGGCATCATCGAGATCATCATCAACATCATCCCCAACACCAGCACCATCTCCATCTTCATCCAAATCTCATCTTACCATCGCAACTCGTGTTGTAACTCGTACTACCTATCCTCTCTACTCCATCGGTGTTGATTACTACTTTGTGGTGAATGCTATTGAGTTTTGTTGGAGAAATATTATTATGTCCAGATTGTTTATCACATATTTATCCCCACTGATCATGATCTCTTTTATGTCTTGTGAGTAGTTACCTTAGTTCTTGAGGACATGGGGAAGGTCTTGTTGTTAGTAGTCATATGCTGTTGAAGTAATATGTGTTGTTTGATATTTCAGTTGTGTTGTCATTCTACTAGTGGTGTTGTGTGAGTCGAACACCCAACACTTCACCTTATTAAGGACCTAGGGGAATACATTGTGTATAAAGAATGCTTATGGTGGGTTGCCGGAGTGACAGAAACCTGAACCCCAGTTCGCACGCTTTTGCATAAGGGAATAATGGATCCTCGATCGTATTGCTATGGTTAGGCTTTTGCCTTAAATTCTATCTTGTATTTGCGGATGCTTGCAAGGTGTTTAATCATAAGAGTGCATTCATCTTAGTCTAGAGAGTGCACTAGCATAGATCCACCCACTCAACACTTATCAACACATAACATAGTATCGATACGGAATATGGCGAAAGCACATGACTACCTCTCTCGTGTGTCCTCAAGAACGTTTTAGTCTTTATAAGTCCAGTTGCTAGGCCTCTCCTTTGCTAAGAAAGGATTGGGCCACTTGCTACTTTCAGTACCTTTTACATTACTTGCCTTTACATTCCTGTTGCTTATACCGAGAAAACCCCTAAAAGTTATCTTTCAGTGCTTGCAGTAATTTCTTGCTCAGAATCGCTTATCAATACCTTCCGCTCCTCGTTGGGTTCGACACTCTTACTTATCGAAAACGCTGCAACAGATCCCTTACGGTTGAGGGTCATCAAGTACCGTTTTCTGGCGTCGTTGCCGGGGAGCGTAGCGCTATTGGTAAAGTGAAACTGGTAAGAAAGTCTTTTTATAATTCTGTTTTTATTTTTGCTATTTCTGCTCTTTGTCCTTATGGACAACCCTATCATTGGAGCGTTGCTTGCGGGAAGACGCCCCACACCTGTGGTGGTTGATCCTCCCCCTACTGAAATTGTGCCTTATAAAATACCAGCTGGCATTATCGATTATGTTTTGGCTAATCGTTATGCAGGAGACAGACATCCCGGTGAACACTTGCTATATTTTTCACGACTATGTTCATTATTTAAGCTTGCAGGTGTATCGAGGGAGTTTGTCATGAGGAAATTGTTTGTCGTATCCCTTATAGATAAAGCTTCAGATTGGTATGGGCTTCTCGATAACTCACACTTGCTGGACTGGCATGAGCTTATGTCTCTCTTTTATACTAAGTTTTATCCTCTTCATGAAATTCATCGAGACAGGAATTATATATATAACTTTAGGTCTCGTGACGGAGAAAGCATTGCTCAAGCTTGGGGAGATTGAAGTCTCTAATGCTCAAATGCCCTATTCATAAGCTTCCCAAGGAAATTATACTTACAAATTTTTATGCCAGGCTTTCTCGTCAGGATAAGGAGATGCTGGATGCCTCCTCTAGTGGGGTGTTTCAGAAGAAGAGTGTTGAAGAAAGGTGGGATCTCCTTGAAAGAATCCAGAGGAATACCGAAGATTGGGAAATTGATAAAGGTATTGAACCCGCTATAAATTATGAACATGATTATATTGAGAGCTATGTGGAAACTGATTACTTCAATGCTTTTTGCTCTAAGATTGGTCTTGATTCCCATCTAGTGATTGATTTGTGTAAGAATTTTGCCTCTCACGTTGATTCTTTTAAAAAGAATAGAGACCAGCACCATGCACCTTTTAAAGAAAAACCTATTGATATTTATGTTGCTGAGCCTATTTTGCCTGCAGTTATATATGAACAGCCTCCTTTTCCCACGAGGATAAAGGAGCACTCTCTTGTGACAGGCATAATAAATAAAAGTGAGAGAAGAGTTGATGAGCCTGAGGACCAGATCAGGGTCGATCCTTGAGTTGCATTGATTAAAGACCTTGTTACTGATGATGTTTTGGATTCCAATATAACTTTTTGTGTTGTTTCCACTAACCTTGTCACAGCCAAGAATAAAGGCCCAATTTCAGGTACTCCGGTGGTATCTGTTAAAATAGGAGATCACAATTATTATGGGCTATGCGATTTGGGATCGAGTGCAAGTGCTATTCCTTATTCACTTTATGAAGAAATCATCGGTGAGATTTCCCCTTGTGAACTTGAAGAAGTTGATGTTACCATTCATCTTGCAAATAGATCAACTATCTCTCCTATCGGAATTGTGAGGATGTTGAAGTCCTATGTGGAAAGGTAAAATACCCTACCAACTTTCTGGTACTTGGTTCAGCCAGGGACAATTTTTGTCCCATCATTTTTGGTAGACCTTTTCTTAGAACTTGTGGAGCTATAATAGATTGCAAGAAAGGTAAAGTTTCTGTTGAATTCGATGGTGAGCCATATGAATTTAATTTTTCTAAGTTCTCTAAGCAGCCTCATGGTACTGATTTACCTAGTGATGATAAAATTATTGAAAGTATTGCCTCTATTGCTATTCCCCCTGATAATCCCTTGCAGCAATACATGGAGGACCACGAGAATGATTTGCATATGCAGGAAAGAAATGAACTAGGTGAAATATTCTTGAGGCAGCCTGCTATCCTGAAGCACAACCTTCCGGTTGAACCTTTGGGAATTTTATCAAAACCGAAAGAAGACCCGGTGTTCGATCTTAAACCTCTTCCCAATACGCTCAAGTATGCTTATTTAGATGAAAAGAAAGTATATCCTGTTATTATCAATTCTAACCTTTCAGGATATGAAGAAGAGCGATTATTGGAAGTACTTCGTAAACACCGAGGCGCAATTGGCTATACCCTTGATGACCTTAAGGGGATTAGTCCATCTATCTGTCAACATACTATCAACCTTGAGCCTGATGCTAAACCAGTTGTTGATCATCAACGACGGTTGAACCCGAAGATGATGGATGTCGTGAGAACTGAGATTCTCAAGCTTCTAGCCGCAGGTATTATCTACCCTATAGCTGATAGTAAGTGGGTAAGTCCGGTACATTGTGTTCCTAAGAAAGGAGGTACAACTGTGGTTCCAAATGATAAAAATGAACTAATACCTCAGAGAATTATTATTGGATATAGAATGTGTATTGATTACAGGAAGTTGAACAAGGCAACCAGGAAGGATCACTACCCGTTGCCGTTCATCGACCAAATGCTTGAAAGGTTATCCAAAAATACCCACTTTTGTTATCTCGATGGTTATTCTGGCTTCTCTCAAATTTATGTTAACACTGCCGATCAAGAGAAGACCACTTTTACTTGTCCTTTTGGTACTTATGCTTACAGACGTATGCCTTTTGGTTTATGTAATGCCCCTGCTACTTTTCAAAGGTGTATGTCTGCTATCTTTCATGGTTTCTGCGGGGATATTATGGAAGTCTTCATGGACGATTTCTCCGTCTATGGAACTGCATTTGACCATTGTCTTCACAACCTTAATAAAGTTTTGCAGAGATGCGAGGAGACAAATTTGGTACTCAACTGGGAGAAGTGCCACTTTATGGTTAAAGAAGGAATTGTTCTTGGTCACAAGATTTCTGAAAGGGGAATTGAAGCGGACAAAGCCAAGATCGAAGCTATTGAGAGGATGCCCTATCCAAGGGACATCAAAGGTATTCGCAGTTTTCTCGGTCATGCAGGTTTTTATAGAAGATTTATTAAAGACTTTTCTAAAACCTCGAGACCCCTCACTAATCTTCTCCAGAAGGATGTTCCTTTTGCGTTTGATGAAAATTGTAAGGAAGCTTTTGAAATCCTTAAGAAAGCTTTAATAACTGCTCCTATAGTACAACCACCTGACTGGAATTTATCTTTTGAAATTATGTGTGATGCAAGTGATTTTGCTGTTGGAGCTGTTTTAGGACAAAGAGTTGATAAGAAATTGAATGTTATACATTATGCTAGTAAAACCCTTGATAGTGGTCAAAGAAATTATGCTACTACTGAGAAGGAATTCTTAGCTGTAGTTTTTGCTTGTGATAAGTTTAGGCAGTATATTGTTGATTCCAAAGTTATTATTCATACTGATCATGCTACCATTAAGTATCTTATGACAAAGAAGGATGCTAAGCCAAGGCTTATCAGATGGGTACTCCTTCTTCAAGAATTTGATTTGCAGATTGTTGATAGGAAAGGGGAAGACAATCCGGTGGCGGACAATCTGTCAAGAATGGAAGATATACCGCATGACCCCATTCCAGTTAACGATAGTTTTCCAGACGAGCAACTTGCCGTTGTAAAAGTACAACCTCTTTCCGATCCGTGGTATGCAGATTATGCTAATTTTATTGTTGCAAAGTATTTGCCTCCAGGTCTAACATTTCAGCAAAGGAAGAAGTTCTTTCATGATTTGAGGCACTACTTTTGGGATGACCCACATCTTTTCAAAGAAGGCCCCGACGGGATCGTGAGAAGATGCATTCCGGAACATGAGCAGAAGGACATTCTTCGATGGTGTCATGATAGTCCCTATGGAGGACATCATGCCGGTGAGAGGACTGCACATAAGGTTCTTCAATCAGGTTTTTATTGGCCTACTCTCTTTAAAGATGCTAGAAATTATGTTTTAGCTTGTGATAAATGTCAGAGAGTTGGTAACATTAGTAGAAGGAATGAGATGCCTATGAATTACTCACTAGTGATTGAACCTTTCGATTGTTGGGGTTTTGATTTTATGGGTCCTTTTCCTTCTTCTCACAAGTACACTCACATTTTAGTAGCTGTTGATTATGTGACCAAGTGGGTTGAAGCAATCCCCACTGAAAGTGCTGATCACAAAACATCTTTGAAAATGCTTAAAGATGTAATTTTTCCTAGGTTTGGTGTACCAAGGTATCTCATGACCGATGGAGGATCACACTTCACACACAGAGCTTTTAGAAAAGCTTTGGCTAAATACGATGTTAATCATAGAATTGCTTCACCATATCATCCTCAAACTAGTGGGCAGGTTGAGCTCACCAATAGAGAGATTAAGTTGATCTTGCAGAAAACAGTAAACAGAAATAGGAAGGATTGGTCAAATAAATTAGGAGATGCTTTGTGGGCATATAGAACAGCTTACAAAAACCCCATGGGCATGTCCCCCTATAAGATGGTATATGGCAAGGCTTGCCATTTGCCATTAGAGCTAGAGCACAAAGCTTTCTGGGCTGTTAGAGAGCTTAACGCTGACCCAAAACTAGCTGGTGACAAGCGTCTCATGAACTTGACTTCTCTAGATGAATGGAGAAGTGAAGCTTACGAGAGCGCTAAAATGTTCAAGGAAAAGGTAAAAAGGTGGCATGATAGGAAGATTCTGAAACGTGAATTTAATGTTGGTGATAAAGTTTTGTTGTTTAGATCCCGTTTCAGGTTTTCTCCAGGTAAACTACTTTCCAGGTGGGAAGGACCATTTCATATTGAAGAAGTTTATCGGTCTGGTGCAATTAAGATTAATAATTTTGAAGGTACCAAACCTCAAGTTGTGAATGGTCAAAGACTTAAACATTACATAGCAGGAGACCCTGTCGATGTCGATGTGAATATAATATACACAACAACCCACGAAGAACATGTTGCAACCCTGTTTCAGACGCCAGCAGAAGCAGAATAAAGAAAAGGTATGTAGTACGGTAAGAAAACACCGCAAACCATCATAAAAGTTCCGTATTACGAGTTTTAGTAAAATTAGTAAAATTCCGAGTCGAAGTGGAGCCGGAGACGACCACCAGGGAGTCCAGGCGCCCCCTGGGCCGCGCCGGCAGGCCGCCTGGACACCCTGGAGCCCGTCTCCGACCCCGCTTTGGTCCGTTACCTTCCTTTTTGTGCATAAATTTTTCCTATATATTTGCCCGGATTGTTCCGGCAACGTATCTTGCGATTTCGCGTGTTTTCTCTTCGACCTGTTTCTGCCAGGAAATCTTTCAGCTAAATTTAGGTGCCATGGCTTCTCCAAGTTCCCCCAAGGACACGTTCGTCGTCAACGTCATCAACCCTTACCTCGTTGAGGTGAAGAAGCACCCTCAGGTTGTTCAGATGAAGGACGGCATCCTTCATCAAGAAGATCTGAAGGGAACTATCAAGGAGGGGAGCGTCCAGGCCAGGCTGGAAGAAGTGGAGCAGGAAGTCTTCAAGTACAAGAAGATGACCGAGCGTGGTGTCGAAGCTAACTTTGACATCACCAACGAGCTGAAGAACTACTTTCTGAAGGAGATGAAGGAGATGTGGGAAAGAATCGCCGCGTCTGAAGACAGAATCATAGAACTCCAAGGGCAAATTAATGATCTACATAACCAGAACTGTGAGTATGAACTAAGGTTTCTGCGCATGGGTTTGGGTGCTGAATGCAGGATCCAGGAGACGAGCTTTTCATATGAGACTGGAGAACCCCTTCCATGGAAGAGTTTCTCCAAGAACTACTTGATCAACGCCAACAAGGATGATGAGTGAAATCTCCTGGGGTAATGGCATTCCCTTGGCTTGTTCCAAGCTTGGGGGAGTGCCCGGTATCATTATCTTTACTTTTTGTCTTTTAGAAGTCAAGTAGAGTCGTATCATGTCTAGGGAAGTTATTATATGAGATAGGTATGTGCATTGAGGTCTATCACCCCTTTGGTGAAGAAGTGTATCCGAGAGTGTGGAGTCGTCTATGATGGAATATTAATGAGAAGTTTATCGGTTCTTTTTGCTGCACTCGGTATTCTCTTCACGCAATCGACCTTATATGATGATTCTTATGGGGAGTTTTGACCTTATGTCAGGTATGGCTATGAAACTTTATTTAATCTTGGCAAACATAGCTTTGGTCATAACAACAAGCATGATTTTCTTAAAGTATCAACATAGCTAAAACCTTTATGTTATTATGCTTGAAGTGTTATGTTGACAAGGAAGACAACTTGATGTGTTATGCTTATTTCAATGTTCATGCTTTATATTGTTTTGCATCTTAGTCATCATCAATTGTCTGCTCTCTCAAAACCTTTGCTAGCCTAACTCTGTACTGAGCGGAATTCTGCTTGTGCATCCATACCCTTAAGCTAATTCCTTCCATATGAGTCCACCATACCTACCTACTCGTGGTACTCCACTACCACTCCCTAAAGTATATAATTTATGTGTTATCCTTAAATGTTCAAAATCTTTTATTTTGTGCCTCTGCTTTAGCTCATGAGGAAGTAGTAGCTAATTCATGATCTTTTTGAGTTGGACAAGCTTCACCCCGGGATTGCATGTATAATGTGCAAACCCATGACATGAAAAGGAACTGGCATTGAGTGCGCCCGGCTTAAAAATAATATAACAAACAAACCCTCCTTCACGCTTTGTTCATGAGAAATCAGAAAACTTTGGCAGTGATAAACAAAGGAGAATAAGAGGATGTTATCGTCCTCATACGGGAGCCGTTCCTCGAAACTTGTCCAGTTCAAGAAGTACTTGAGTTATCTATTAGCATTCATTGACAAATCATGCACCTCTCAAAACTTGTTTTCATTCTGTTTGATTTGAGGATAGCACATGAGTTTTCCCTACTACCCTAGAGCAGGGCCTATCTTTTAATTTTAAGTTGAGTCAGTTATTCCTACTTCCCTCTATTTCTCAAAGAGAGCAGACGTTTGATGTTGATAAGGATTCATTCATATAAAGCTGCATTAAGATTTGTCATATCATATCCTTGTTGACATTATCATTTGATAAGTAAGTTGTTTGTCATGCCCAGCTAAGGCAAATATCTTCCTTTGTGTTAACACTTTCACTTCTTGCTTATTAACATGTTATTTCAAAAAGCTTCAATTAATCCCATCAAAATATAAGAGCAAAAGTTAAAATTATTTGTTGTTCTTTGACCAAAGGACATGTTTGCCATGATATAATGAGTTTCCTTGGTCCTACTTTCGAATATAAGTGTTAACACTCTTTCATAAGAGCCTTATGAGTTGAAGATTGCTGCTGAGGATATTTCAGTTGGTAAAGAGACTATGATGCTTCTTGTCTGTATTCTATTTATCGACACTTCACTCTCTAAACTTGTGGACAGGTTTACCGAGTTCATATTCGCTTGGGGACAAGCGAGGTCTAAGCTTGGGGGTGTTGATACGTCCAAAATGCATCACTATTTTGTATCATAATTCATCCTTATTCATTGATATATTTCACGTTATGATGATGTTCTTATGTTGTTTTGGTCTATTTTACACAGTTTGCAACTTTCCGATGCCGGAACAGCAGACGCAGGATTCAGCAGGAAAAAGTGGATACTGAGTTGCTGAAGAAGAACACCTCCAAATTACCTGAAAATTGACGGGAGGTATTTTTCAGACGAATAACGAAGACACGCAAAAGGGGAGTCAGAGGGGGGCCACAGGGTGCCCAGGCGGCCTGGGGGCGCCCCCCCTGGCCGCGCCGGGGGGGGGGGGCGCCTGGAGCCCCTGGCCCACCTCTGGTCGCCCCCTTTTGCATATATGTTCTCCATCCTCCGAAAACCCTAGGCACGGGACTTTTTACGGAGTTCCGCCGCCGCTTCGAGGCGGAAACCTACAGAGAAGAAAAGGGCATCTCCGGCGGGCAGATTCCGCCGGGGAGATCACCTCCCGGAAGGGGAGATCGTCGCCATCGTCATCACCATCGTCACGGGCATCATCGAGATCATCATCAACATCATCCCCAACACCTGCACCATCTCCATCTTCATCCAAATCTCATCTTACCAACGCAACTCGTGTTGTAACTCGTACTACCTATCCTCTCTACTCCATCGGTGTTGATTACTACTTTGTGGTGAATGCTATTGAGTTTTGTTGGAGAAATATTATTATGTCCAGATTGTTTATCACATATTTATCCCCACTGATCATGATCTCTTTTATGTCTTGTGAGTAGTTACCTTAGTTCTTGAGGACATGGGGAAGGTCTTGTTGTTAGTAGTCATATGCTGTTGAAGTAATATGTGTTGTTTGATATTTCAGTTGTGTTGTCATTCTACTAGTGGTGTTGTGTGAGTCGAACACCCAACACTTAGCCTTATTAAGGACCTAGGGGAATACATTGTGTATAAAGAATGCTTATGGTGGGTTGCCGGAGTGACAGAAACCTGAACCCCAGTTCGCACGCTTTTGCATAAGGGAATAATGGATCCTCGATCGTATTGTTATGGTTAGGCTTTTGCCTTAAATTCTATCTTGTATTTGCGGATGCTTGCAAGGTGTTTAATCATAAGAGTGCATTCATCTTAGTCTAGAGAGTGCACTAGCATAGATCCACCCACTCAACACTTATCAACACATAACATAGTATCGATACGGAATATGGCGAAAGCACATGACTACCTCTCCCGTGTGTCCTCAAGAACGTTTTAGTCTTTATAAGTCCAGTTGCTAGGCCTCTCCTTTGCTAAGAAAGGATTGGGCCACTTGTTACTTTCAGTACCTTTTACATTACTTGCCTTTACATTCCTATTGCTTATACCGAGAAAACCCCTAAAAGTTATCTTTCAGTGCTTGCAGTAATTTCTTGCTCAGAATCGCTTATCAATACCTTCTGCTCCTCGTTGGGTTCGACACTCTTACTTATCGAAAACGCTGCAACAGATCCCTTACGGTTGAGGGTCATCAAGAAGCAACTCGACGAGAAAGAACGAATGGGTCTGATCAGACCAAGTACTTCTCCTTGGGGCTGCGGTGTTCTTTTTGTGAAGAAAGAGGATGGTACGGAACGATTGTGCGTCGATTACCGACCATTGAACAAGAAGACAATTAAGAATAAGTACCCGCTCCCCAATATCAATGAACTGTTTGAGCAGCTCAAAGTAGCCAAGGTTTTCTCGAAGCTTGATCTCCGGATGGGCTACCATCAAATTCGTAACCGTGAAGAGGATATTCTTAAGACCGCATTCCGGACGAGTTATGGCTCCTATGAGTACACGGTCATGTGTTTCGGGCTTGCAAATGCTCCACCCACCTTCTCTCAGATGATGCATTTCATATTCAACCCCTACACCAATGAATTTGTTCTCGTCTACCTCGATGATATCTTGGTATTCTCCAAGAATGAAGAAAACCACGCCAAGCACCTCTGTTTGGTTCTCGACAGGCTCCGTGAGCACCGCTTTTATGCGAAGTTCCCCAAATGTGAATTCTGGCTTGATAAAGTCCTCTATCTTGGCCATATTATATCTGCCGAGGGCATTTCTGTTAACCCCAAGAAGGTTGAAGCTATTGTGAAGTGGGAACCTCATCAGAATGTCAAACAACTCCGAAGTTTCCTCGGTCTCGCAAGCTATTGCAGAAGGTTCGTTGAAAACTTCTCCAAGATTGCCAAGCCTCTTTCCAACCTGTTGCAGAAGAATGTCAAGTACTCGTGGACTCCTGATTGTGATGTGGCATTCAATACACTCAAAGAGAAGCTCACTTCTGCTCCGATACTTACTCCTCCGGATGAGTCCAAGCCTTATGAACTGTTCTGTGATGCTTCATTGCAAGGTCTCGGCGATGTTCTCATGCAAGACAAGAAGATCGTTGCATACACTTCGCGTCAGCTTAAACCAAATGAGAAGAATTACCCCACACATCATCTTGAGCTAGCAGCAATTGTTCATGCCTTGATCACGTGGAGACACCTTCTGTTGGGCAGAAAAGTGGGCATCTTCACCGATCACATGAGCCTGAAGTACATCTTTACCCAGCCCAACCTTAACCTCCGCCAGACTCGTTGGGTTGAAATGATTCAACGGTACGATCCAAGCATTGAGTATACTCCTGGTAAGGCCAATGTCATTCAGGAAGCTCAACCTCCAAGTCGTTCCGCAAGGATTTCTTGCCAACCTTCAAGTCGCTCCTACCTTGGAAGATCAAATCCGTGAGGCCCAACTCAGTGATGCTATGGCGCAGAAGGTGAAACATGGTATTGCCAAGGGTACTCCCAAGTACAAGTGCTATCGCATTGATGATAGAGACACTTTGTTCTTTGAGGACAGAATTGTGGTTCCCAAAGGTGATCTCAGGCGGCTCATAATGAACGAAGCACATGACTCACTCCTCTCGATACATCCAGGCACTACTAGGAAAAGGGCTATAGATGAAATTGATACTAATGGCGCACCAGACAGGAGGTGCACCATTAGTATATAGTAATGGCGCACCAGCAACAGATACGCCATTAGAGTTCGAAGTACTAATGGCGCACCATGCCCGGAGTGCGCCATTAGTATCAAGAAGTTTTTTTTTTAACTAGCGCGCCTGTCCAAACATACTAATGGCGCATCCATGAATGGTGCGCCATTACTAGTTGTAAATAGTAATGGCTCACCTGCAGTCATGTGCGCCATTAATGCTCTTTTTTTGTATGATATTTTTTATTCTGTTTTTTACAAAACTACTAATGGCGCACTGTCCCAAAGTGCGCCATTACTAGTTTGAACTAGTAATGGCGCACTGTGTGTCAGTGCGCCATTAGTATGTTTTTTTTTTGCAAAACTTGTAATGGCGCACCAACTATAAATGCGCCATTAGTAACCTTGATTACTAATGGCGCATTTGTAGCTGGTGCATCATTAGTATGCGGGCAGCAACAAGATATTTTGGACAGCCTCTCTACCACACTCACTT
>LR738709.1:627944956-628023989 GCA_902687465.1 Secale cereale | reverse complement strand
GACCCCCCGTACCCCTCCCCTACTCAACCGCCGCCGCCGATCCCCCGCACCCTCCCCCGCTCCACCGGCCGCCGCCGCCGACCCATGAACTCACATGATTCATAAATATATTCAAATAGCAAATTTGATGATATTTTTAAAAAAATTATTTCTGTCTTATAAAAAAATATTACTGTTATGATTTAAACAAGTTTGAACATATTTAAACACAAATAAGTATCAAACAACATTTTAAATGCATAAAAAAATTGTGGAGCCTGGGAATCGAACCCAGGACCTCCTGGTGGGAGAACTAGGGGCTGACCAGTCGAGCTAGCTAGGGGGACTTGATGTGTATGAGGTATGGTGGGAGATAAACTGTTGGCTCACGCAGAAATCAAAAAAAAATACTAATGGCGCACCAGGGGGAGGTGCGCCATTAGTATGGACGTACTTATGGCGCACCAGGGCGCAATGCGCCATTAGTATTGTGCCCCATACATATTGATGCCCCCGGCCCAGCCCACTACACCTCCCCCCTCTCTCTCCCTCGCCTCGCCCTCGATCCCCTTCCCCTCTCCTCCGCCGCCGCCCCCGTGCCCCCGACGTCGCCGCCCCCCGCGCCCCGGCCCGAGCCCTAGCGCTCGCCGACGCCCGCGCCGATGCCGACCCACGCGCCCCCGAGCCCTAGCCCTAGCGCTCGACGACGCCGCTGCCCCCCGCGCCCCCGAGCCCTAGCCCTAGCGCTCGACGCCGCCCCACGCGCCCCCGCCGCCGGAGACTTGGAGCCTCGGAGCCTCGGAGCCGCCCCACGTCCTCGGAGCCGCCGCCGGAGACTTGGAGCCGCTGTCTATCCCCACCTCCCCAAGCTCGCCATCTCCCTCTGCCTCTTCTCGGTTAGTTCATCCATGATGCTACTTTAAGGAATTTTTTTGCCTCGTTTACTAGTGCTCGATTTCTTGCCTCGTTTACTAGCAATGCTCGATTTCTTTCCAGGTGATACCCTAGTATAGGAGTTAGCTAGCCTACCACTAGTCCGTGGTGGACAGGCCTCTTACATAGTGGTTAATTCAACAGTATATATATATCAAGTAATGTAGCAGGCAGTACCTTCTTCATATGAAAGTTTTTTGCATAAGCAATATCTCGATGTTTTTTGTCGCAGCTAGCACTTGGTTGCAGAAGCTGCAATTGTCATCGCAAGGCCATCCTAGTTTTAGCATACGATCTGCTGCCTAATTTTTTTTTTGTACGAGCAGTGAGTCGTAGGAATTTTCTTTGTACTACTGCTGTCTACGACGAATCTTGGTGGCCGAGTCCTTGATCGTCTTGGCGCGCCCAAACTTGTGCATCCCTAGTTTACTAGTGCTGTCTCTGCTGGTTTTATTATTTCTTAGGAAAAATGTGTATCAAATCTAGCTATGTGACAGAGGGTTCCTTAATTCCCTAGTTTGACTCCATCTATTTAAGATACTTTTCTGCCAGTTCTATTTTTAACTAGATTAATCGCCACCTATTTTGTTAGATAAGTGAGACAATAAAGTCAAAAGTTTTAGGAAATATGATCTAGCCATGTAGGAGGTATTGTATTGTAGTCCCTGTATCAGAAGAAAAAAATTAAGCAAATTAACAAAATGAATAATAAACATGTTCAAACTTACATCCGTAATTTTGCATTGGCAACTAAAGGTCTTCCGCCAGCCTCTGTTTATTTAGATTGCTACTTGATCAAGTAGTGACCACCGCATATTACTGACTAAATCTTTGATGCAATACTTAAGCATTTCCTACCATGACAACCTGAGGTAAGATACAGCATATCACTACAAGTCTACAAGCAGAAGTACCACTACATGCTACATGTTTTCTACTTCTTATTATCTAGACTAGATACACATTTCAATTTGTAGAACGCATGAAAGAAGAAGAAAATGATAAAACCAGCAGAGACAACACTAGTAAATAAAAGTGCCATGTTATCTGAATTTTGAAAATAATAAAGAAGAAGAAAATAATAAAACCAGTTAGAAGTAACATTATTTAGAATGGAGTGGGAGGATGATGGATATTTAGAATGGAGTGAGAGCATCTCCTTTGTCTTAATGATATTCTGTCCAATGATATCGGATTGTTTCATGATGTAACTGCGAAAGCAAACTGGAAATATATGCTTTTGCAAGCTATACATGTGCTTGTCTTATTGCTGCTGCTTTAATTTGTTTGTACTGTAACATCTTATAGCTTAATTGGTCCAATCAGCTACTGGAAATATCCATGTTTAGACATGGCAGATTTCCTCACTTTGCACTGCTGGGTTTTGTCTCCGACCATCGTGTCGTGATAGTTTTGCAGGTACCCCGAGAGGCCCTTGAGTTTGCTGGAATGTCGATTAACTTCCGTTCCGGCAAATTCGGGTACTCCATATGTCCTATTTTCAGCAAAGGTCATGCTGAAATTTTCCGTGAATTTTAGCATGACTTTGCTAAAAAATAGGACATATGGGGTACTTGTGACTAATCCATGGGCCGGGGTATCTTAGTAGTTAATTAAGTAGGATCAAGTGCCCCTTTATTCTAGCTGCATTAAACCATAGGCGGCAATAGAGCCAAGTGATTAGGCCCAGCTTAGCTTTTAGGATGCCTCGGTGTCAACAAACCATTAATTATCAAACCTTGGCTTTTAGGGTGCCTCGGTGTCGATAAAAACCGAAATGATGAAAGCTTAGGCTTCTAGGGTGCCTCGGCGTCGAAAAACCCTCAATTATAAAAGCTTAGCTTTTAGGATGCCCCGGTGTCGACAAACCCTAAATGATGAGACCATGATCTTGTTCCTTGACAATAACCAACTTTTTGACCAAACTTTGTTCCTATTTAGAGAGAAACATGGCCAACAACGATGAGGCCGGCGGTTCGGGCGGGAAGGCATTCTGGGAGCTGTCCCAAGAGATGGAGGAACAACCTCACTTGTATGAGGACGCCACCTTCCACACCGATCCTGAGACCACTGATGGTACCGCGAAGGATGACCCCACTGATGCCACCACTGATGGTGCCGCCGAGAATGCCACCACTGATGATGGCGGCGCACGCACAGATGGCAGCCAACCGAAGAGGCAACGGAAGGACCGGCGCCCGACCGTGCTCCGCACCCTCAAGGAGGAAGTTACTGAAGTGGACCCCGACGGGAATCCAACGGCGCCCGAACGAATAGTCAAGGGGTACTCGCTTCAGCTCGGGTGCATTCTCCGGAGCACCGTCTCGATCAACAGCGAGAACCTGAGGCATCCTGACAACACGAATTACCGCAACCTCCTCTTCACGAAGCTGCACGAACGATACAAGTTCCCCGCTCAATTTGATAACACAAGCCTCAAAGGGAATAAAGTGAACAATGCTGCCCTCACGAAGATGAGCAAGGCCCTGTCTACTTGGAAAACCAATGTGAAGATAATGATCAAGAAAGGTGAGAGTTATGAGACGATCAAGCAGAAACATCCTTCGATCACCGAAGATGACTACAACGAATTCAAGATCACTTGCTCGAGCGCCTCACACTCCGAATCAAGTCAGTGGGGGAAAGAAATGCGGGAGCTCAACTTAGGGGAACACACACTCGGTCCCGGCGGTTATAGAGTGGCGGAGCCTATATGGGACAAGGAGGAGGCGGACCGTGCCGAGCAAGGCCTACCGCCCCTCTTCGATAAATACGGTGACAAGCAGACCAGGAACTTTATCAGGGCCCGGTACAAGAAGGACCCGGAAACAAAGGAGCTGACCACGGATCCGAAGACCAGGGCGCTTGAGCTTGTTCTGGTAAGGAATACACCCCCGTGTAATTAGCTCCATATGGTTGCATTCTAATTAATGAAGCCAAATTTCTAAATGATTCACATTCCTTCCGCAGGCGACTGAAAGCAGTAGCGCGGGGTCGACTAAGAGTGGCCCTTGGGACACGACTCTAAATAGGGCGTTGAATGTAATGAAGAACAAGGATAAGCTCGAGAAGCCGACGTCAGCTGGTCGTGTGGCCGGCAAAGGCTTGTCGACAAAATGGTCGTCATACTATAACGCTGGTGGGCGAAAGGAGAAAAAGACCAGCTCGGAAAGCCAGGCGCGCGAGGTTCAAGAACTCAAGGCACAGGTGGCGCGGATTCCGGAGATTGTCCAAGAGCAAGTGCAACAACAGCTCGGAGCGACGATCACCGCCATTGTGCCTAGCTTGATCGAGGGGTTGAGTGCGTGGATTGCTGCCGGCCAACAGGGGCCGCCCCCGATTCCCAGCTTCACGGCCAGCAACTCACAGAACGAGATGGCGGGGCCATTGGTGTCTTCGGCGGAGGCGGCATTGGTGTCTCCGACGCCGGCACGGGAGCTTAATGCACCCGTGTGTACGCCGGCTGGCACCTCTGCAACAAGCGGCCCCTCCGTCAACTGCACGCCCGCCGTTGGCGGTGCCTCGACATTAGCCGAGCTCGACGCCATCATCATGGTAACTAATTAAGCCTCTCTCGGCCGAGGACTTCATCTCCTTGCCTTTGACTGGGCATCCCTAACGCCCTACATGTTTTCGCAGGGCGCCGCCGACGTTCCGTGCACTCTACTGCACTTCGTGAACAACGAGTTGGTCGATGTCGCCAAGGGCAAAATCGTTCAACCGGGCCAGCCCTTGTTCCACGGTACCCAGATGCCACCCAACTTGTTTAGAGTTCAACTGGTTCGGGTGCTGCCAGGGTGCGACGACGTGTTACCTCCGATTCGACCCGTCGGGGCCGACGATGATGACGTCATGACCCTCAGCGCCTGCCTGAGCTGGCCCCTACTTTGGCCGAAGAGCCAGATTCGTTTGGGGGCGGGGGAAACCACACCAAAGACAACACCGTCAGTCGTGCCGGCGCCAAGTCGTCCCCATGGCAAGTCCGCCGCAACGGTGCCGGACATCCCTATGCCACTGGATCCAAACATGCATATGGCACAGGATCAGAACGACGACGACGACGATACATTTGCCAACGTCGATCATTACTTTGCCGATCATGGGTACGGTGACGACTTCATGGGGGCTCCTTCTCAAGAACCCAACCCAACAAAAGACGTGCGCGATCAAGCCGGTACCGCGGAGAAGCCAAGTTGCAACAGGCGTCGTCTGCCGTTCAGCTCTCAGGAGACGCCTCCAGCTGCCGATTTCACCGAGCCTCAGATAGGCGAGGTGCGAAATATGATCAGCCCCAACACACTAAAGAAGGTGGTCTCTGAGCAGAACTCGGTCCCAATTCAGGAGATCAACAAGAAGGCACGCAAAAGAAAAACTAACAAGGGTGCGAGCCAGCCGGCACCGAGTACGATCCGTGCTCAGGACGGGCCACCTTCACCTGAGGATGTAATGAGGAGGGTGCATGTGGCGGGTAGGCCGATGCTACCGACAAATATGCTCGATGCTGCAACCGGTGCCATGCGGAGTCTGCATGACAGTGTTCTTTCTTTGGAGAAGCGGCGTCTCACACAGAAGGATGTGGCGTACCCGGTTTTCGCGGCCAAGGTGCCGGAGGGCAAGGGCTTTGTGGATAACTCCATCGGGGGTACGATCGTGCTGCGGTTTGATGACATCCATGCTATGTTGAACCTTCATCCGCTGCACTACACCTTCGTTTGGCTATTTTCGCTGAGTATGGAGATGCGGATCATTCGCGACAAGACCCCGGACATCGTGATAGTCGACCCCTTCTACATGCGTGCCATGATCTTGGGCAGCGCTGGGGACCGGCAAGTCGCGAGTTCTTACCTCGGAGGCGTCATTCTGGCAAACCGAGATAAGGATAACTTCCTCGTGCCTTACTTTCCCGAGTAAGTCCTCCGCCTCAACCGCCCCGTAACATATGAATTCTTAGATTTCGATCGTTCTTCTTTTAACATTCCGTGTTTTCTGCAGTGACACACAGTGCACGCTCATCCTACTAAGCCCCAAATATTCCATGGCCACGTATTTCGACCCGGACCGTAAGTCGGCTGTAGACTACACAAATGTCAAGAAGGTTCTTGATGATGTTCTCGCCGGCTACGCCAAATCTGGAGGCACCTTCACCAGGACAACTCGTAAGTACGGCAAGCACGTGTTCTCCCACAACACGATGTTCTGCTGCGTCAAGCAGCCGCCTGGCGGTCAGAAGGGTGCCTACTACGCCATCCATCACATGCGGGCGATCGTACGGGACCATCATCAACTTCTGCTACCGAGTAAGCTCAAAGATTGGGCCGCGCGCGTGTCGGCAATCCAGGACGCGGACATCAGACAAGATTTCTATCGCATCCAGTCGGAGTTTGCAGAAATCATCCATCAAGATGTCCTTCGTACCTCGGGGCTGTTCTACCTCAGGAATCAACCGTCGAACAGTGACATCGACACAATGCTACAAATGCAGGCTGACAACGCCCGTGATTTCATGACTCCCACGATAGACGGCGGCTTCATCCACGCTCCGGTGCATTGAGTCGAGTCGAAAGCAGTGATGCTGTGTCTAGTTCTGAAACATCGATTGGCTCTTGTTGTAATTAAACTTTAATGAACTTGTAGTATGTCTCTTTGGTTTCGAGAGTCGTTCAACTTAGATGTAATCGATGCTATTAATGTCTTGCTTTTCTCTTTCGATCGTTCTGTTGCATACTTATATATTGCTTATGAATTGTCTGTGAATTGATACTAACGTTTCGTTTGGCTAGTGCATATATATAGCGATGCCGTCGTATGTCGTGTACAAGGGTAAGGTTCCCGGAGTCTATGACGACTGGGAGGAGTGTCGGAGACAGGTTCACCGATTCAGCGGTAACAGTTACAAAGGGTACACCACTAGGGCCGAGGCCGAATCTAGATACGCCCGCTATCTAGCGGGAGAGGGGAGGGAGCGTTGGAGGAACCGGATGAAAACGAGTTTCATGGTGATGATGCTCATCGTGACGACCGCAGCTCTCTTCTATGTGATGGTAGTTTAGATGATCGATATCGACTTGTAATGCGAAGACAAACTCGCTACTCGCGATCTCGAGACTTGTAATATATTGTTCTATCTTTGTTCGGTCTTTTCAATTCGGAGACTAATATGATCGATGAATTGTATTCAGAGACTAATATGATGAATTGTATTCAGAGATTAATCTTCTATTGTATTCGATGAATGTGTTGTTGATGTGTGATGTCTATATTCTGTGCAATTATACATTTTGTAATCTGTGCAAAAAAAACAGGAAAAAAAACCCTAATATTCATACTAATGGCGCATCAGAGAAAAGTGCGCCATTAGTATGCCAAAGCATAGTAATGGCGCATTAACAGGCAGTGCGCCATTAGTATGCCAAAGCATAGTAATGGCGCATTAACACGCAGTGCGCCATTACTATGCGGATACTACTAATGGCGCATCATACTTAGTGCGCCATTAGTATGCCATAGCACCTGGCCCCTGGGAGGCATACTAATGGCGCACTAAGGTGCACACTAATGGCGCATCTCAGGTGCGCCATTAGTATACCAGATACTAATGGCGCACCAGAGGTGCGCCATTAGTATCAAATACTAATGGCGTGCTAGTAATGGCGCACCACTAATGCGCCATTAATGGCCAAATTAGGTGCGCCATTAATAGGCCTTTTCCTAGTAGTGAGGAAGCTCCAAGATGTACCATGACTTCAAGCAATCCTATTGGTGGACTCGCATGAATAGAGAAATTGCTCAATTCGTGAACGAGTGTGATGTCTGCAGAAGAGTGAAGGCAGAGCATCAACGTCCAGCCGGACTCCTTCAACCTCTACCTATTCCCGAGTGGAAATTCGATCACATTGAGATGGATTTCGTCACCGGCTTCCCCAAGTCCAAGCGAGGCAATGATGCTATCCTTGTGGTGATTGACAAGCTCACTAAAGTGGCTCATTTCCTTCCAGTCAAAGAATCCATCAACGCAGCACAACTGGCAGAGATGTACATCCCAAGAATTGTCTCTTAGCATGGTATCCCTCAAGTAATCTCCTCGGATCGTGGAAGCTTGTTCACTTCCAAATTCTGGGATTCCTTCCAGTCAGCTATGGGTACTAAGATTCGCTTCAGCACAGCTTTTCACCCTCAGACTAGTGGCCAAGTCGAAAGAGTGAACCAAATTCTTGAAGATATGCTCAGAGCATGTGTCATCTCCTTCGATATGAAATGGGAAGATTGCCTTCCATTTGCCGAATTCTCCTACAACAACAGCTTCCAACCAAGTGCAGGCAAAGTACCATTTGAAATTCTCTATGGCAGAAAGTGTCGTACCCCTCTCAACTGGTCCGAGACTGGTGAACGTCAACTCCTTGGAAATGATTTGATCTCAGAGGCCGAAGAGATGTGCAAAGTCATACGTGAGAATCTCAAGGCCGCACAATCGCGCCAAAAGAGCTACTATGATGGCAAGCATCGTGACTTGGCTTTCGACATTGGTGATCATGTCTATCTCCGTGTCTCTCCTATGAAGGGCACTCAGAGGTTCGGTATCAATGGCAATCTTGCCCCAAGATACGTGGGTCCTTTCAAGATAATTGGCAAGAGAGGCAATCTAGCCTACCAACTCGAGCTTTCCTCCAACTTTACAAATGTGCACGATGTGTTTCACGTGTCATAACTCCGAAAGTGCTTCAAGACGCCTGAACGCGCCATTCCTTTCGAAGAGATTGATCTTCAGCAAGACTTGTCTTATCGTGAGCACCCTGTTGCTATCCTTGAAGAAACTAAGCGCAAGACCCGCAACAAGTCCATCAAATTCTTGAAAGTGAAGTGGTCACACCATACCGACCGAGAAGCTACATGGGAACGAGAAGATCATCTCCGTTCTGAGTATCCCGCTTTCTTTCAGTCCTAGATCTCGGGACGAGATCTTTTTGTAGTGGAGGAGAGTTTGTAACGCCCCGGATGTAAAACTTCCTTATAAGATAATATATGCATCGTTGACTTAATCAATTCCATTCTGGGCTCTTCCTTCATTTCGGGTTTCTTCGTTTTTTCCTTACGCGTGTGTTGCATGTCATCATGTCATTTTCATTATGTGCATTGAATTGTCATAGTCTCTTTTGTATCCGTGTGGTAGTTGCATCCTCTCCGTCATCTCCGTTGTCCATTTCGGTTTCCGACTCTCTCACACGGCACCCGTCGAACCTCTCAAGCCATTGTTTCGTGAGTGGGTTTAAAACATTTTCGGAATGGGCTGAGAGTTGTCAAGTGGTCTTGGTATATCACCGGTAGGCCGCCTGTCAAGTTTCGTCTCGTTTGGAGGTCGTTTGATACTCCAACGGTAAACCACGTGGGCTGAAAACACCTATCTCTTTTGGCCCAACACCCCTCCACAACAGCCCCCTAGTCCAGCACAACCACCTCCATCCTCTCGGTCGTTGGATCGTGATCATGTGAGCGAAAACCACACCTTATTTGGACACTCCTAGCTCCATCTACCTATAAAACAGCCCCATCCCCTCCATTTTTCGGGTAAAAACCCTAGTCCTGAGCTCCTCCACGCCGCCGGACGCGTCCATTTCCGCCCAGCCATGTCGCCCCGACCAATAGGAGGCCGCCACCTCAGCTCCTCCGCCACATAGCCGCCTCCCATTGGCAGGCGCCGCGCCCACTTTGCCGCCGACCACACGGGGCCCAGATCCGGCCCGCCCCGGGCCTCGCCGGGCCCGCGCCCGCGCCTCCATCGCTGGATTCTTTCCGCCGCCGCCTCCTCGAGCTCCGGCTCGTCGCCAACGTCGGGCGAGCTCTGCCGCCGCTCGCTGCGCGCCACCACCCACTTCACCGCCGTTGTTGCTGCCACCACAGCTCGCCACCCCGCCGCCTGGCTTCCCCGCCACCGTCGCCGCTCGGCTGCGTCGCCGCCGCGCCCGGCAGCTTTGAGTGTCGCCCCGGTCGGCCTCCACGACCCCTGCGCCTCCCCGCCGCTCCTCCGGCCAGATCCGGCGGGGAACCGGCTGGATCGGCCCACCGCACCTTCCCTGCTCGTTTCCTTTGTCGCCGGCGTCGAGCTCCGACGACTCCGGCCGCCGCGACCCAATCTGCATCAAGCCGGCCCGGGATCCGCAGACCCCGCGAGCAAAACATCCCAGGCGCCGGGATCCCTCCGTCCCGAACCTGTCCGTCCCGTTTTCGAAGGGTAAAAATTCTTCTAAGTCCTGAGTTTCCCTTAATATGTTGCCCTCTTTGACATGTCACAACTTTGTGCTTTGTGCTCCATTTTGCGCATATAATATATCGAAATGTTCATCTCGAAGTGCTCTACATATTAGCATCAGTTTCATGCATGTTAGGGCTCATCTAGTTGACTTAATCTTCGTTGCAAGACTGCTTCGTGATGTTACTGTTTCAGCACTAGTTGTCTGTTAACAATTTGTTGGCATGTTCGTGAGGTCGTAACTTGGTGCATGTTGGTCCAAATGGAGTGTATGATATGTCAAAATGTTCGTCTTGTGATGCTCTTCATGATGTTTGCATTTGCATGCATGTTAGGTTGCATTATGCCATGTTTAACCCTGTTGCACAAGTGCATGTGGCTGATAAGTTTCTGAACTTGTTATGAGATGATGAATTGTCTTTGTCGTGTGAATTAATCCATGTGTCATATGAGCTAGGTGTCAACATGGGTTTTGCTCATTGGAATGTGCTCTACATGATAGATTTATTTTCATGCCATGATATGTCTTGAGATGAGTGCATCAAGCTTGTTAACATGTCATTGTGATGTTAAATTTCTGCTAAGGGTGAATATGTTAATTTTTATGTCATGTTTCCATGAGGATGCCGTCGATGTTGTGCATGGTTAGAGTTGTCCAGTGGGTGTTCCTTGATGTATATGTTATGCTCTAGCTATCCATCCTATTGTGTGCCATGATGGCTTGTTGTAGCTTGTTGTTTTCATGCTCTCAAGTTGCTATAAAATGTTTCTGTCTGTCGGTGTACTAAGGTAGGGGTACCTTAGTACTCCAACTTGTGCACGGGCAGTAGCAGCTTCCCGCGGCAGGGCTTACCACGTGCTTGCCGGAAACCCTTCCTGGTCCCTATGAAGCCATTCAAGAACAAAGTATACAAGTCAGAAGATCAAGGCCCCAGCAAAGAGGAGCTTGCCGGGAAGGCCGTACCAGGCTCAAGACCATCACTCCAGCACAAGGCCCTGGCAAGAGGAGCTTGCCAGGAAGACCAAGGAATATGCACTTGAAGAGATGACTCGGCGCGTCATGCGCCCCGGCAGGGCCCGGGGAGCGACAAGCTTCCGGGCCCGGCAAGATCATAGCCCCGGCAAGGTGCTTGCCGGGGGAAACTTATGCTGTGTGCCCGCGCTCCAGCTCATCTGCCCACGCGTCGCCCTGGGGCCCTTCCAGGGACGCGTGGCGGAAGGCTGTGCAGCCTGGGGCACACGGTGGCAAGCCACGGTGACGAGGCTAGCGCCGTGGCGGAGGAGAAGCATGGACGGACACTTTTGGGGTCGACGGTGACGGGCATTTAATGCTCTTGTCCCCCACTGTTAAAGTTAGGTGAAGACCACTGTTCACCCACTGTTCACGCACTATTCCCGCACTGTTACAACTACCACCAAAGTTACATTTTTGCCCTCCTCTACGTTGACACCAGTCGGTGACCCCTTGAGCTATAAAAGGAGGCCCATGCACAACGTAGAAAGGGGTTCGAAACCTAAGCAACTCTCTCGCTCGGTGTAGCTAGTACTGTAGCTCTTGAAGCTCCCGAGCTCAATACAACCAAGGCAGGAGTAGGGTCTTACGCGTCCGCGCGGCCCGAACCTGGGTAAACTGCCCGCGTGTGCCCCTCGATCTGCTCTTCGTGCTCCATCCGCTCCCTTACCGCAACGTAGAAGGGGCTCCGGTCCCATAGGTGCTCGTGGGAGGGCAGTTTCCCCCGACATCTTTGGCGCGCCAGGTTGGGGGCGTCGAGGTTGTGCGAACCTGATCCGGCGCTCACGCGGGCGCATTCTTCATCAACCTCTCCAGCTTCATCAACTTCATCAGCAGCACCAACATGGCTCCGAAGAAGAAGGCTTCGGAGGTCGCAGGCCCGTCTGCGTCGATCCCACCGCCACCAGAGCCAACGGTTGGTGGGGGAGACGCCGGCGGAAGGGTGGTCGCCGGCGAGGAAACTCACGACGCCACCAAATCCAAGGACAAGACGGACGACCGGGCTAATTCCAAGGCCTCGGTGTCCGTAGACGCTCCACGTCCCTCTCAGCAGATGACAGGCCAGCAACGCCGTGGTACAGGAGGTACCATACGCTTGCTGGGACAAGGACAAACCGGAGGATCGCGGGACGCTCAAGGCCATCGTCCTGGCACGAGCAAGGCACGGTCGCCAGGGCGAGAAGCTGCTCCTTCTAACCCTGTTAGAAGTCCGAGCATATCTCGCTCTTCGCACCGCTCGCCACCGCTCCCCTCTTCTCCAGCAGAAGCGCTAGCAAGAGCGCAACTGCTCCTCGATTTCCCTCCAGCGGCAGACAAAGCCGAAGACTGGAGGGCAACGATCCAGAGTCTCATCGCCTTCGCCAACAACGACACGCCGCAGCAGCCGGCGACATCGCGGCCACGGCAAGTCGACCAGACGAAGGCCGATGGCGACAAGACCGCCGGGGGTGCAACCACCGTGCACTCCCCGCCGCGGAAGCAGAAGACGCCACCCCGCCGGATTAATGTCGACGACGACTCTACGGCGTCGTCGGATCCGCGGGTTCGTCGGGACCAGCGCCAAGTCCTCGACGACCGGCGGCAAGAAGACGCTCGGACGCGCATCGAGCGCCGACGAGAAGCCCGGCGACAATCGGATCAGCGCGCTGGGACCGCTGTCGACACGTACGCGCCCGGTGAACCAGGCGACTTGCCGTACGCGGCAGGTTGCTCTGCGTTCACCCGTGAGCTGCGGCGAGTCCAGTGGCCCAACATGAAAAACTTCAAGCCCGACGTACCCGAGAAGTACGACGGCAAGACGCACCCCTCGGAGTTCCTCAGCATCTACACCATCGCGGTGCAGGCTGCCGGGGGACGCGATGAGAAGATACTCGCCAATTACTTCCCGCTAGTGCTTAAGCCAAACGTCCGTTCTTGGCTTATGCACTTGCCGGAGAACTCCATTTCTTCGTGGGCAGATATGTGCCATCAGTTTGTTGGCGCCTTCACGGGCGGCCACAAACCCCACGGCCAGGAGAGTGATCTCCACATCTTGGCCCAGAAGGAGGGAGAATCCCTGCGCAAGTACATTCAACGATTCAGCCGCGTGCAGCACAACATTCCCGACGTCCACCCTGTCGCGGTTATCAGCGCGTTCCACCAGAACGTGCGTAACCACCGCATGAGGGAAGAGATGGCCATGACCAAGATTCGGGATGTCAGCGAGTTCTACGCTCTGGCTGACAAGTGCGCGCGCGCCGAAGAGGGGAGGAGACTCCCCGGAGAGGATACTGGCGCAGGAGGAAGCGACAGTGATGATGCCGCCCCGGCAAAGAAAAGCCGGCGACGGAACAACAGAAGAAAGAAGAGCAAGGAAGTGCTAGTCGTCGAGCAGTCCGGCAAGGAGGCTCCCGCCAAGAAGGCACAGGCCGGCGGTTCCGGCAAGGAGCCTGCCCCTGTAGCGGCAGCCGACAAGCAGGACGGCTCCGACAAGCAATACTGCAAGATCCACCGCACCAAGGGCCACGACCTTTCGAACTGCAAACGAGTCGAGTACCTCGTAGAACAGCAGAAGGCTGAATACGAGCGTCGCGACAAGGAGAAGGCCCAAGGTGGCGGAGGAGAGCCCAGCAAGAAGCGGCCATTCAATGGCCGGGGAGGACGTCGTGGCAAGGCCAAGCAGCGGCAAGGTGATCGACCTCCCCGGGGCCGCGACAAGGATGAGGAAGAAGAAGACGACGACGACATGGAGGAAGGAGATAACAGCAAGCAGGAGTTCCAGAAGGCCACAGAAGTTCTGTGTGTCGATGGAGGCGCCTCTCTGCACACTTCCCACCGCCAACTCAAGCAGTGGGTGCGGGAAGTAAACGCAGCTGAGCCGCCCATCGAGTCACGCAGGCTGCTGAAGTGGTCCAGCACGCCCATCATTTTTGACCTTGAGGACCACCCTGACCGCACAACGGCGGTCGGGTGCTTGCCGATGTTGGTCTCACCAACTATCCGCAACCTCAAGGTCACCAAAATGTTGGTTGACGGCGGGGCCGGCCTGAACTTGATCTCCTCAGCTGTGATCAAGAAACTCCAGATCCCGGACGGTGAGCTCGAAGAAACCGGGTCATTCCAAGGAATAAACCCGTGAAGGAGCAAGCCGAAGGGCAAGATTACACTGCCAGTGACCTTTGGCGGGGAGCTTAACTTCAGGACGGAGAGGATAACCTTCGACGTGGCCGATATCCCATTGCCATACAATGGGATACTTGGATGTCCTGCCCTCGCCAAGTTCATGGCAGCTTCCCACTGCGCCTACAATGTACTCAAGATGCCGGGGCCGATAAGCGTCATCTCTGTCCCTGGCGACAAGAAGGACGCGCTTATCTGCGCCGACAAGATATACCGGGATGCAACAGCCGCAGCAGAGAGCAACACACTTGCCGCTGAAGCTCCCGGGGGGAAGAAGACCAAGACCAAGTCCGGCAAGTGCTCTGGGGCCCACTCCGGCAAACGCACCTCTTCGGAGTGCTGCGCTGCCGTCGAGGACGCACCATCGAGCTCCACCGGCAAGTGCAAGAAGGGGATGGCCGCTCCGCCGGCAACCAAGAAGGTGTCCGCCAAGGAGGACGGCACTGGTGGTACTTTCACCATCAGTGCTACGCTTGACAACAAATAGGAAAGCGCGCTCGTTGCCTTCCTGCGGGCGAATGTCGATGTGTTTGCGTGGCAACCATCTGACATCCCCGGTGTTCCCAGGAAGGTAATTGAGCACAAGCTTGCTGTTTGTCCTCATGCGCGGCCCGTCAAGCAGAAGGTCAGGAAGCAAGCCGTGGAGCGCCAAGAATTCATTGCCGAAGAAATCAAGAAGTTGGAAGCAGCAGGCCTAGTTAGAGGCGTGATCCATCCCACGTGGTTGGCCAATCCAGTTGTCGTACGCAAGGCCAATGGGAAGTGGAGACTTTGTATAGACTTCACTGATGTGAATAAAGCATGTCCCAAGGATCCATTTCCCTTGCCGCGTATTGACCAGATTGTTGACTCCACCGCTGGATGTGAGCTGCTTTCCTTCCTTGATGCATATTCAGGCTACCACCAGATTTTTATGGCCAAGGAAGATGAAGAGAAGACTGCATTTATTACTCCATGCGGCACATACTGCTTTATACGCATGCCCTTTGGATTGAAGAATGCAGGCTCAACATTTGCAAGGGTGGTGCACACTGCTTTTGAGCCACAGATACACAGAAATGTGGAAGCATACATGGATGATATAGTGGTCAAGAGCAAGAGCAAAGATACCCTGATCCAAGACTTAGAGGAAACCTTTGAGAACCTGCGCAAGATCCAGCTCAAGTTGAACCCCGAGAAGTGCGTCTTCGGAGTCCCCTCCGGCAAGCTTCTCGGGTTCTTTGTCTCTCAAAGGGGGATTGAAGCCAATCCCGACAAGATAAAAGCCATCGAGCAGATTGAGGCCCCGAAGCGCGTCAAGGACGTAAGGAGACTTGCTGGTTGTGTGGCTGCCCTCAGTAGGTTCATTTCAAAGTCTGCAGAGCGCGCCCTGCCTTTCTTCAAGATTTTGAAGAAGGCAGGTCCTATGAAATGGACTCCAGAAGCGGAGGCAGCGCCGCAAGACTTGAAAGGATACCTGTCCTCCACTCCAATACTTGTCGCACCTAGGCCACAAGAAAAGTTGCTGCTGTACCTAGCAGCAACCAATCAAGTGGTTAGTGCTGCGTTAGTAGCGGAGAGGGAGGCGGATGAGGAACCCACACCACCGGCAAGAGAATCCGGCGACAAGCAGGGGGCTTCCCCGACAAGCTCTGGCTCCGACAAGGGCAAGTCTGCGCAGGAACAAGGAGAAGTGCGAAGGAAGATGGTGCAGCGCCCAGTGTATTTTGTAAGTTCCCTCTTGCAAGGGGCTAGATCAAGATACTCTGGGGTGCAGAAGTTGCTTTTCGGCCTCCTCATGGCCTCGAGAAAGCTGCGCCATTACTTCCAAGCACACGAGATAACGGTGGTCACTCGCTTTCCGTTGAAGAGGATATTGCAGAATCCCGAAGCAACAGGCAGGATCGTCGAGTGGGCACTGGAGCTGTCAAGCTTTGGTCTCAAGTTTGAAAGTACCTCAACCATACAGAGCAGAGCTTTGGCAGAATTCATAGCCAAATGGACCCCAACGCCAGATGAAGAAGTTCCAGAGACAAGCGTCCCCGTCCAAGAAGCGAGCAGTGAATGGGTAATGTACTTTGATGGTGCCTTCTCGCTGCAAGGCGCCGGTGCCGGCGTGGTACTCATAGCGCCCACCGGAGAGCACCTCAAATATGTTGTCCAGATGCACTTTGCCAAGGAACAAGCGACAAACAATACTGCTGAGTATGAAGGTTTGCTTGCCGGCCTCAGGATTGCGGCCGAACTTGGGATCAAGAAATTGATTGTGCGGGGAGATTCTCAGTTGGTGGTCCGACAAGTGAACAAGAGTTATCAAAGCCCTTTGATGGAAGCTTATGTTGATCAGGTGAGGAAGCTTGAAGAACACTTTGAAGGTCTGCAAATGGAGCACGTCCCGAGAGCTCAGAATGATATTGCAGATGGCCTCTCAAAGTGTGCCGCAATGAAGTTACCTGTGGAACCAGGGACCTTCCTGCTCAAGCTAACTCAACCATCCGTTACACCATCAGTTGGGCAAAGTAAGAAGAGAAAGTTGGTCTCCGGCGTTTACTTGCCGGCGGATCTTCCCGAAGCCGCCGCCAAGGTCCCCAAGATCAGCAGCCAAGATGCTGAGGAACAGTTTGCTCCTGCAGATCCAAGGGTCTGTACAGTTGAAGCAAGCGTTCGCGACAAGCCTTGCCCCGGCAGGCTTATCGGGGGATCATCAGCTCCGGCAGAACCGCAGGTTCTTGCCGTAGAACCTGAGGTTCCCGCAGCAGCCCTCATGCCTTTAGTCCTTGTTGTTGAGCCTCAGGCTCCAGCATGGGCATAGCAAATTGTTCGTTTTCTGCAAACTGGAGAACTTCCCGACGACCCAGAAGAGATAGAGAAAATAACCAGGCAGTCAAGTATGTACCAGTTCGTTGGCAATGAACTGTACAGAAGAAGACTCAATGGTGTCAGGTTGAAGTGCATTTCCAGAGAAGATGGACAGAAGCTGTTGGCAGAGATACATGGAGGCATATGTGGCCACCACATTGGCGCAAGGGCACTTGCCGGGAAGGCGTTCCGGCAAGGGTTCTTCTGGCCAGAAGCCCTCCAAGATGCAACTGCACAAGTAACCAAGTGTGAAGCGTGCCAGTTCCATGCCAAGCAAATTCACCAGCCAGCTCAAGCTCTCCAGACGATCCCTTTGTCCTGGCCCTTCTCGGTCTGGGGGCTCGATATCCTTGGCCCCTTCCCCCGTGCTGTCGGGGGCTTTGAGTACTTGTACGTTGCAATCGACAAGTTCACAAAGTGGCCAGAGGTGGAACCAGTGAGAAAGGTGACAGCACAGTCAGCAGTCAGGTTCTTCAGGTCAATTGTTTGCCGTTTCGGGATCCCTAACAGGATCATCACTGACAATGGCACACAATTCACAAGTCGCACCTTCATGCAGTACGTCCAAGACCTTGGCGCCAAGGTCTGTTTCGCTTCTGTTGCTCACCCGAGGAGCAATGGTCAAGCGGAGAGGGCCAATGCTGAAGTGCTGCGCGGACTCAAGACAAGAACCTTCGACAGGCTGCGCAAGTGCGGAAGAAACTGGATAGAGGAGTTACCGGCGGCTCTTTGGTCAATCAGGACAACACCAAATCGAGCCACCGGACAGACACCCTTTGCTCTTGTCTATGGAGCAGAGGCAGTTCTCCCCACGGAACTCGTATACGGATCTCCTCGAGTGCTCGCTTATGATGAGCTCGAGCAAGAGCAATTGCGACAAGATGATGCATTGCTCCTCGAGGAGGAACGTCTCTAGGCTGCTGTACGAGCTGCTCGATACCAGCAAGCCTTGCGTCGCTACCATAGCCGCAAGGTCAAGGCCAGGAGTCTCGAGGAAGGCGACCTTGTTCTTCGGCGTGTTCAGTCCGCCAAGAATTCCAACAAGTTGACGCCGAAGTGGGAAGGCCCTTATCGGGTGAGACAAGTCACAAGGCCCGGCGCTGTCCGCCTTGAGACCGAAGAAGGCTTACCGGTGAGCAACTCCTGGAACATAGAGCATCTTCGCAAGTTTCACCCATAAGGCGCGGTTGCCGTGATCCGCTCCGGCAACCACCTTTTGTACAAGTCTTGCCGCTGTTGCATGTAAACCTTTGTACAAAGCCGGGCGCAGATCCCGTGCATCAGTAAAGTTTTCGTGCTTCGCACTGTTTGCCATTTCCATGCTTTTCTTTGTTATTTGCATGCATTGTTCGGCACCTTTTGCAACGCACATCCCCGGTAAGCATTAGCAAGCCGTGAGGCTATATACTTGTTTTCCCTCCTCTTTTTCTTTCCCTCTTAAGCAGAAGGAGTATTCCTCACGCACAAGTTTGCCGGGGGGAAGGAGATGGAGGTATGAACCAAGTGATGTTCAAGAAAGAAGCCTTGTCAGGGAGCAAGCAATATATGAAAGCTAAGTTACCAGAATTTGAGCAGTTCAAATTTTTAAATTTTAGTTGTCTTCCTTGAACAAACCACACTCTGTATGGAAAACCTGTGCGCGGAGGAACCTACCCGTGGCTAGCCGCGCCCTTACTCTGTTTCGAGCACGTTCAACGGCTTAAGTGAGCTGCGACAAGTGTCGCGCCCTTACTTCGTTTTCGAGTTCGCTCAGCAGTTTAAGCGTGCTGCGACTAGCTGCGGCAAGGTTACTTGCCGACAAGGTCTTTTGCCAGCAGGCTGCTAAGAGTCCAGCACTCAGCGCTCGCGGCAAGGGCCCCTTGCCGGCAAGTCCCCTGAAAGCGTAGGGTAGAAAGCATACAAAGTGGAGGACCAAAAACAAGGGAGATAACGCTGCATCAATAGCTCAAAATAAGATTGTATATTACAGAGATAACTTGTCGCAATAACTAATTGGTTCATGTCCATAACATGCCTTGCAGCAGCAAAGGAAACAGAAAGGAAGAAGCCTAATCTACGCGGTCGCCTTCACGCCTCGTGACTTTGTTCACCTTGGCGACGATGTGGGCAACCTGCGCCTTCAACGCCTCCTGATCTGCGTCGTCCGGCAAGGTGCGGAGGACGTTGACAAGGTTGATGCCAGGGTTGCGGTAGACGATCTTCGTCAAGACGCGCTCCAAGGTGCCCGCGCAGAGCCGACGCGACTCATCGGCCAGCTGCGCGGGGAGCTTCTCCCGCAGCCGTGCAAGCGCCGGCGCGATTCCCCTGAAGAAGAGACTTAACTTGGCGCTGTGGGGGAGGTCCTCGTCGGGAGAGTACACGAGGTGCTCCGCCCTTAGCGCCATCATCTCCTTGTCAATGTTGGCAGCGGAGATGACCAGATCATCAGTCCACTGCTCTACCGCCCGGCTGAAGTTGTTCGCTGAGACGGCGGCGCTCTCCACTAGGCCTCGTTCCTTGCGGAGCTCATCCTTCAGCTTCGTTTCGCGGTCCCGGGCGGCATCAAGCGAATCGGTCAGAGTGGAGACCTTCAACTCCAAGTCAGCAATTGAATCCTTGGCAGCAGTGAGCTCGTCGCCTTTCTTGGAGAGACGTACCTGCAAGTCAGAGTTGGGGTGGGCGTCTTTCTCCCGCTCCACATTGAGCACGGTGACTCTGTCCTCGCTTGCCTTCAGGTATCGCTCCAGTTGATCCACCTTAAGCTCCAGGTCCCTCTTGGCGGTTTCCGCGACGGCTGCGGCATCCTTTGCCTCCTTTAGGGCCCCGCTAAGGGCCTGCTCCCGGGCGGTGAGTTCGTCGTCATGGGCGTCGAGCTCGACCTTCCGCTGGTTGAGCGCCCCCTCCCGCCGGGACAACTCCTCGGCGGCCAGCCGCTGCCGCTCTTCTGCCTCAGCCTTCTCCAGGAGGAAGGCTTGCTGCTCCCCGGCAAGCTCTTCCCGCTCCTCCGCCAAGTTGCGGAGGGCTGCCTAGTTGGCGGCGCGAAGCTCCGCGGCGCGCTTCTCCAAGTCAACTCCAGCCTTGGCGGCAAGAGCTTCCCGGGAGTCCAATTTCGCCTGCCTGGCCCGGTACAGGGCCAGGAGCCGGCGAAGGAGCTTCTCCTCTTCGGGCTCGTCTCCACCGCCAAGCGCTTCAACAACATTCAACCCCGCGGAGGCGAGGACCTCTCCATCATAGGTCTCTCCCTTCACGGGGGCTCGCGACGAAGACCCCCACGGGACTTGTATGAAGACCCCGTTGGGGGCCTCAAGATAGACGCCTGGCTGCTCCGCGGTGGCGGAGGGGTCAGTGGCCGGTGCAGCGCTTGACGCTCCTGCTGCCTCCGGGCCAGCAGTGTGGTCGCCGCCCCCCTCCCCAGCCGCGGCGTCTGCGGTCGGGGCGGTCTCCTCAGCGGCAGGCTCGTCGGCTCCAGCCATGCCCTCAGCGGCAGTGGCGTTGCCGCCGTCGCCGTGCGCGCCCTCCTCGCCGGCGGTCTCCGTCTCCATCCGCTCCGGTGCAGGAGGATCTAGCAGAAGAAAAAGAAAAGAAGAAGTCAAGCAAATATCCAAAAAAGATAAGTCCGAGAAGAAGAAGCTACAAGACTCACCTTCGCGGCCTTCTTCAACGACAGGCTCCCTCGTCGGGGAGTCCTCCCTTGGCGGTGGAGCAGTGGCCCCTGCTGGCGGAGGGCCGCCCGCGCCCTCCCTTGGCGGGGTGGTCACCCTTGTCGGGCTGCTCACCCTTGGCGGGGTGCCCGTCCTTGGCGGAGCGTTCTCCCTCGCCGGGGAGTCCACCCTTGGCGGGGAGGGTGGAACAGGTGGCTCGTCGGGGGCAGTCTCCGGGCGCTCCTGCGGCTGCGGCTCCTCTTCTGCACAAGACAAACAAGACAACAAAATATCAATACAGACAACAACCTCAAGCGCGCCCGACAAGCAGAAATATAACTACCAAACTTACGCTGGGGGCTGCTCCTCGGAGCAGCAGGTTGATCCGGCAAGCTTGCCGCTGGCGTGTCTCCGGTCGCCGCGGCGGGCGAGTCGTCTTCGACCACGACCACAGGGATCTTGGCCCTCTTCGCCATCCGCTGGGCTAGAGTCCTGAAAGCAAAACAAAAACAAGGTCAGAATCGTCAAGGAAGATCGAGACAGAATCGAAGAAGTTACAAGTTGCAAGTACTTACTCCTCTTCCTCGTCGTCGGAGCTGAGAGCGGAGAAGTCGAACTCCACCTGAGATGCTCCCGCGCGAGGAGCAGGAGGAGAAGGTTCCCTCGGGCGTTTGGCGGTCTCCGGGGCTGCGGGCTGCGAAGACCCAGCCTCCGCTGACGCCGAGGCCCGAGGAGCAGGAGGAGCGGCCGTTCCGCTCCGGGAGGATCCCCCTCCGCTTGGCGCTGGTGCGCGGGGCGCCTCCGTTGCGGCTTGGCTCGCCCTGGTGGCGCGCGTCGCCTGGCGCGCAGGCTGCTGTCTAGGCGCCTGTGGCCTCGTCGCCGTAGCCACCTTGCGGAGGCGCTTCCTCGGTGGTTGCGTAGGACTTGCCGGAGGCGGGGAGTTTTCTGAGGACGAGGAGGCATCGTCGTCAAGTCCCAGAGATCCACCGGTGTCTTCATCAGCTTCGACATCCTCCTCCTCCTCCCCGGCAGGCCCGCTGGACCCAGCACCATGCCCGGCGGCCTCGCTCCCTCCGGCGGTCCCGCTCCCTCCGGCGGCCCCGCTCCCTCCGGCAACCTCGCTCCCTGCGGCGACCTCGCTCACCCCGGCAACCCCGGGTATCCCGACAAGCCTCAGGAAAGGCACCCCGGCAAACTCTTCGGGCGGAAGCTTGAGTAGCCTGAGGATTTCTGCCTCCTCTGCTTGGCACGCCGCGTCCGCGGCCTCTGCATCGTCCACGGTGTATCCAAAATCTCCCGCCGCCGCAGCTGCGGCGGCCTCTTCCATCCTGGAAGCAATATAGGCTATATCCCGGGCCGTAGTGGCCCGGGTGAGGCCCCTGTTCTCCTCGGTGTTCTTGGGCGTCTCAACTAAGTTGTCGAAGAAGCTCAGCACCGCGTCCGGCGGAGGCTCGATCCAGGTGGGGACGATACCGTGGGAGTCGCACGCCGGCATCATTGCGCGCAAGGAATCACAGGCGGTGCTGTTGCACAGTGGCACCACTCCCTTGGCCGGTCTGAACCACTCCGGATGGGCCGGGTCATGCTTGAAGAGCTCTCGGACCATTCCTTTCAGCTCCAAAGCAGTGAAATTGAAGTTTAATCCAGGGCGCAGCCTCATGATATCCGCCGCATTGCCAAACTCCCAGGCGGGCCTTTTCCTTTCTTGTAAAGGGGCGATGCGGCGGCGGAGGAAATCTGCCCCAACCTCTCCGATGGTCAGATTGGCTACCCGGAGGCGGATAATCCTGACGAGGGCAATACTGAGCTTGTTGTCCTCCGGGGCCAATTCGCTCCAATCTCTGCCGTGCACTATGGCAGTTGTGCGCGGCGCGGTGAAGGGCTCCGGCTTATCCTCCACTACCCAGCACCAATCTGCACGCCACTCCTCCCACTTGCCGCGGAGTTCTCCCTTCAGGTATGAATCATTCTTATTCAGCCGAAAGATCCAGGAGATGCCGCCGGAAAGGGGAGCGCCTGCCTCTACTCTAGGCATAAAGAAATGGCGGAAAAGGGCGACGTTTGGATGAATCCCAATATAGTTTTCGCACAGATGTGCGAAAACGGCCATCGTAAGGATGGCGTTGGGAGTGAAATCTAGGAGGTGGAGGTTGTATGTGTTCATGATATCGCAAAAGAACTCCGAATACGGAGGGCACAACCCACAATGGAAGAAAGCAGCGAAGAAGAAGTACCCGCCGGGGAACATATCTTTGGCGACGGCGGGGAAGGCTCTGGTGCGGGGATGAGCTTTGGTCTCCCCTGACCAGAACAGATAGTACTTGTTCCGCAGCTCCTTCGCGCCAAGCCTCGGCGCGAAGACCACGTTCCTCTTCCGCAGGGCGGCCAGCTTCGCCGCCTGCTCGGACTTCTCCTTCTTGGCCTTGTCTGCTTTCGCCTTGTCGCTCTTCGGAGCCATGGCGGAGGCGGCGAGGGAAGAGGCGAGGAGCTCGACGGCGCCGCGGATGCAGAAGGCGGCGGAGGAGGGGTGGGGGCAAGAAGCAGCGGAGGTTTTCAGGAGAGTCAAGACGCAATGAAGACGAAGGAGGAAACTGCCCCTGCTTCCTCTGCTTTTAAGGGGGAAGTGGGGGACGCTCCGCATTTCCCATTAAAGAACAGGCCACGATCTCTCCCACGACGCCGCAATCGACGCGTGCCGTTAGGGAGAGGTGCGGCGAATGCGGAAGGAGATACGGCTCGCCGTGGGCCGCGTGTGCCCGTGCACTGTTTTGGGCCTGGCCCAACAGCGCTCGGCACCGTGTGTGGCCCAGGCCCGGGGGCTCCTGTCGGTGTACTAAGGTAGGGGTACCTTAGTACTCCAACTTGTGCACGGGCAGTAGCAGCTTCCCGCGGCAGGGCTTACCACGTGCTTGCCGGAAACCCTTCCTGGTCCCTATGAAGCCATTCAAGAACAAAGTATACAAGTCAGAAGATCAATGCCCCGGCAAAGAGGAGCTTGCCGGGAAGGCCGTACCAGGCTCAAGACCATCACTCCAGCACAAGGCCCTGGCAAGAGGAGCTTGCCAGGAAGACCAAGGAATATGCACTTGAAGAGATGACTCGGCGCGTCATGCGCTCCGGCAGGGCCCGGAGAGCGACAAGCTTCCGGGCCCGGCAAGATCATAGCCCCGGCAAGGTGCTTGCCGGGGGAAACTTATGTTGTGTGCCCGCGCTCCAGCTCATCTGCCCACGCGTCGCCCTGGGGCCCTTCCAGGGACGCGTGGTGGAAGGCTGTGCAGCCTGGGGCACACGGTGGCAAGCCACGGTGACGAGGCAAGCCCCGTGGCGGACGGAGAAGCATGGACGGACACTTTTGGGGTCGACGGTGACGGGAATTTAATGCTCTTGTCCCCCACTGTCAAAGTTAGGTGAAGACCACTGTTCACCCACTGTTCACGCACTATTCCCGCACTGTTACAACTACCACCAAAGTTACATTTTTGCCCTCCTCTACGTTGACACCTGTCGGTGACCCCTTGAGCTATAAAAGGAGGCCCATGCACAACGTAGAAAGGGGTTCGAAACCTAAGCAACTCTCTCGCTCGGTGTAGCTAGTACTGTAGCTCTTCAAGCTCCCGAGCTCAATACAACCAAGGCAGGAGTAGGGTCTTACGCGTCCGCGCGGCCCGAACCTGGGTAAACTGCCCACGTGTGCCCCTCGATCTGCTCTTCGTGCTCCCTCCGCTCCCTTACCGCAACGTAGAAGGGGCTCCGGTCCCATAGGTGCTCGTGGGAGGGCAGTTTCCCCCGACACTGTCAGCCTGTTATCAGCAAGTTCAGTTTTGCCATGTGAATAGCTAGTGTTCTATGCATCCTATGACCATGTTCTTGGCATGAGTAGCTGCACAAACATATCCTCTTGCTGTTGGTTATATTCACATGCCATGATATGCTCTGAGATGAGTCGCACAAGCTTGCAAACTTGCCTACTTGTCGTTGTTGCTGCCATGCCTTGTAATTTTCACTAAGTCTGAGAAATTTGTTAACTTATTGAATCTTGCCATGCTTGTTTAATTGTGTTCCAGCAAGTTTTCAGGTGTGCTCTGAGTCCATACTTGTTGAGAATCATGTCTATTTCACATCCATGCCTTTTGTCTTCATGTTTGGGTGTTGTAGCATAATTATACCCTGGTCCAAAGATGCCATGTTGTTGTTAACTTGAGTTTTGCATTGCATCTTGTTTTGCTTGTCATTTGCAAACCGTGCATCCGTTTCCCATGATCTTTATATCAATTTTGACCGAAATCTTCCCGTCTATCGAGTGGCTTGCTTGGTTTCCCAAGATGAAGCCATTTCCATCATCTTCTCCTTAGGCTCGAGAGCATCCTCATGCATACGCACATCATACTTGCATTCTATGACATGTCTTGCATCATGTTGATTGTGCATTGCACCGTGATTGATCTTGTACCATTGTTATGCTCTTGTGTTGGGTAGAGCCGGGAGCTGATACCGAGTTCGAGGATTTTGTCGAGACTGAGTTTGAGGAGCCGTCTTACCATTCCACCGACGACTTACCAGGCAAGATGACCATTCCCCGATATCACCTCTATCTTTGCCTTGCTAGTTGTCTCGCTCTATAGTTATGCCTCGATGCCTATTCTTGTCTTGTCAGCCTCCTATGTTGTCATGAAACACTCTAACCGCCTTCCTAGCAAATCATTGATTGGCTAAGTACGCTTTTGCTCAGCCCCTCTTATAGCGTTGTTAGTTGCAGGTGAAGTTTAAAGATTGCTCCATGTTCGGACTTGTTATTGGGATAACACAATATATATCTTAATTAAATTAATGCACATATATATTGGCAATGGGTGGAAGACTTGGCCTTCTGCTTGGTGTTTTGTTCCACTCATGCCATTGTAGGACCCGATAAACCGGTGTTATGTTCCTTGATTTTTGCGTTTCTAACACGGTTGGGGTTTATGGGCCCCCCTTGATAATTCGCTCTGCTTAAAGCTTTTCCAGCAAAACCCATCATTGGTTCTATATTTTCCTAACAACTAAAACTTGCATAGGGAGTTATAAACCCGAGTTCTTAATCAACAACCCGGGTCAGTGCTCCTCATAAGTGTTGGTCCAAACTGGGCAACCTGCGGGGCCGTCTTGGGGAAACCCGAGGTATCTGGTATATACCTATAGCTTGGCCCATCCGGTCGTGGCCTGAGACGAGATACGCGCGGCTACTATCAGGGTGTCGACACGCCGGGAGGTCTTGCTGGATTAGTTTTACCTTTGTCGAAATATCTTGAGCACGGGATTCCGAGAATAGTCGGGTCTTCCCAATTTGGAGTTGCGACTCCGCAAATCGTGAGCTTGTGATGGGCTAAGTTGGGACACCCCTGCAGGGTTTTGAACTTTCGAAAGACGTGCCCGCGATTATGTGGCAGAGGGGAATTTGTTAATATCCGGTTGTAGATAACTTGACACCATATCCTTAAGAATACACTACATGTGTGAGTACCGTGATGGTTTCTTTTCGAAGGGGTTTCGGAAAGTGAACACGGTGGGGTTATGCATTAACGTGAGTAGGTAGGATCACTTATTGGTCATATTTGGCGACCATTGGCACATATCCTCATCTCGCTCTGAATTCGTAAGATAGATGCTTAGCGCTTGCTGCAACCACTTTATTACCTCTCCACACCTAAAGGCTTTGTTAGTTTTGATACCCAGGAACTGGATTGCTGAGTTCTTGTGACTCACAGATTACAACACACACCAGATGCAGGTACATCCAAGAACGATGCAGGAGATGGATCAGAACTTCACTGGGAGTTCGATGAAGAGCGTGGTCGTTTCTATGTTACGTATCCCGACGATCAGTAGTGGTTCCTACTAGGGGCGATCATGACTTGTGTTTGTGGTATCTTTTCTCATTTGGATTTCGTCCGTAGTCGGACTCTGTGTTATTTGGATGAATGTATGTTATTGTATTCATTGTGTGACGTGGCGAGTGTAAGCCAACTTTTTTACTCTTTCATCCTTGTTCTTTTACATGAGTTGTGCAAAGATACCACGCTTGCGATCAATTCAGAATGCGCTTATGTCTCTAAGTCGTGCCTCGACACGTAGGAGATATAGTCACATCCTGGGTATTACAGGGACCCACATAATTTTTGTACGTCCCAGGCTTAGTACTCTGCGAGCGTTTCCCCGTTCTCCCGATTCATTTCTGTACAAAAAATCGACGCGAGGAATCGAACCCAGCCGCTCACGCTAGACCAATCAAATACTAACCACTAGACTAAACAAGACTAGGTTTTCAATTAGCACTACGAAATTTTAGATTAAGTACACAGTCGCGCCAGATACTGAGAGAAAAAAATATTTTTAAAGTAAATATATTTTAGAACGCGATTTTTTTTCAAAGTTGTTAATAAAAATTTTAAAGGCGAACATTCTTTTAAAAGAACAATATTTGTCTTTTTTAAACCTAAGTATTCCTTAGAACACAACAATTTTTTAAAACTAGGAGGTATTTTGTGATTATTTCTGGAATTTGCAAACATTTTAAAAACAAAAATATTTTCTAAAATTTAAATTGAGAAGGCAAACATTTTTTTAGACACGTTTTCTTAAACTGGGAGGTAATGTAGCTAAATTGTTTTAATCTATACCTATATTAATAAAACTTGTCGAAATTTTGAAATATGCCCACATGATGCTTTGTTTTACTTCATTTTATTAAACTAGGAATATGGAAGGAATTTTTTCCTCTGTCGCGTCTTCACGTACAACCAATCTCACTCGGCCCAGTGACTAACGTAAAAATGCATAAGGAGTCTAACTAAGGTTTCATGATCTTGACACAAACTACTCAATTTACATGATGACATGGACATATATTATGTGCAATGTTTTTCCCTATTATATTAGCCAGATGATAAAAAAACGTGTTCAACGTTCTTGATCTTCATTGGACAAGAAGGCGGCTCAACAATTCAGCTATTGGACCTTGCAAACCTTGGTTAGTAACAACTGGTACTGCGACCACCGGCGACAAGGACGACAAAAATGACATGCGAAAACATGTGCCTGGTGTTATATTCAAATGAAGGATGTGGACCTAAAGATGAGATATTAGTCATGTATATTATATTATGGGCATGAGGGTGGAGTCTTTAGCCATGCTCGGTGGGTAAGGGCGTGTGAGGGCTATTTTCACCCGTTGCAACGCACATGCATGTTTCCTAGTTACACCGAAAGTAGTAGCAAGAGCTACCAACGTTCTGCTCTCGTGTTGGGCACACCACTGCCGCGGTTGTCCGTCGAAACGTATGGCAAATCTCGGGCGTTGCTGCGATTTTTTTTCCAAATATATGTAGTGAACACAAGTCCATGGATCAGTCGTCATATGATCGACTTCATTCTCACCCCATTCTCACACAGAGGCGGTGCCAGCCTGAAGACTCTGTGGGGTCAATGATAAAAAAATTTAATTTTTCTGGATGATGAACAGTGAATGAACAGTATTTTTAGTCTATTTTTCAAAAAAGCTGTGGGGTCAGCTGACCCCACAGCCTAGACGTGCATTCGCCGCTGTTCTCACATGTTTGTCATGTGCCTCTTTTGCCTTCATACCGGTGGGCTGCTGCAAACGTATAATGGAGTAGTACTAGAATTATGTCTCAAAACGAAACTACTTCACAAACGATGCTTGCTGGACGATTCACACACGATATGTTAATCCATCGGCTGTGTTGCAGCTAGTCCGTTGCATGGATGGTTTGATTTGCACTGTCGTTCAGTAATCGTCCAACAGGCATCGTGTGCATAGCAACACTCGTCTCAAAACCGAAGCCAGGTCAAAGCGAACCCGACCAATCCATGCATGCACTGATGCACATGCCACCGCCACCGGGCGTGTCCGTGCTCCCGTTATCCACTAGACGTCATCATCCTGTAATTTAGCACGTGCCAGCTTCAGGTCCATAGGCATGCTAACTAGATTTTGTTGAAGTGGCAAACAATTAAATGAAAAAAAGAGAATTGGACATCGTATTATGATACAGTATCATATTAAATGATGTATTACTATGTGTTATGCATGTTAGCAGATGAGGTCTCTATAATTTTAAGATACGATATTATGCATTGTGAATGTAATATTATACACGAGTATCATATGCTTACGATGTTGCTGTCGCCCTGGCTCCCGCAAGCGAGGGGAAGCATATTCACTGCACGAAAAGCATTGTATGCCGAACACCTAGGGTGCTCGGTGAAGGCCGATATGTACTTGACATAGGGCATGTCAAATATGTAAGATCAACTCCATCGCGCCGACCCAAATGGATGCGCCCTTGTCCGTTTTTTGTTCGTTTGGGTTGGCTCGTCCGCCTCCTTTTATGTTTGGGTGTGCGCCCAATGCGCCGACTCAATTCTCGTCGACACAAAATTTTCAAAGTCATACGGCCATAGATCATGCCGGCGGCCAAGCCATCACCCAGAATTTCATGTCGGCGGCCAAGCCATCACCCAGAATTCCATGCCGGTGGCCGACATACATGCCAGCCTTAAAAAAACAGCACATAGTTCATGTTGGCTCACTTGCCAGGGGCCGACACACGTCCCAGGACACAAAAAGGGGCGAGAGTTCAGCCACGCCATCTCGGCCGTGGTCATGCCAGCATACAAAAAAATGGTGCTCTCCGCCATAGATCACTCGTCATCGAACATGAGCATGTCGGCCTGCATATTCTCGAACCAAGGCCTCTTTCTCGGGGACACCGTGCTCAAGTCCACCTTCATGATCTCCACCCCCTTTGTCATGCAAACGAGCGCCACTTCTTTTGCCTTCGTCTTGGCATTGGTGGCCCCGATCTCGAGCATCTTCCTTTGCTTCTCCGCCTCCATCTCGAGCTTCTTCACTTGCTTCTCCGCATCTATCGCGTGCCTCTTCCTGTGTATCTCCATGAATGCCTTCATTTGCTCTTCTTTGTCTTGGTGGCGCTTCTCCTCCCTTGTGTCTCGCCATCCTCGACGGCTTCCTTCCCTCGACACGTCCGGAGGGCGGCACATTGCGCCTTGAACTTCATGTCCCCGTTGATCACCATCCAACAATGGGTGAGGTTGGCGTGTTGGGGAACGTAGTATTTCAAAAATTTCCTACGATCACGTAAGATCTATCGACTAGATGCATAGCAATGAGAGGGGAGAGTGTGTCTACATACCCTCGTAGACCGAAAGCGGAAACGTCTAGTGACGCGGTTGATGTAGTCGAACGTCTTCGCGATCCAACCGATCCAAGCACCGAACGTACGGCACCTCCGCGTTCAGCACACGTCCATCTCGATGACGTCCCACTAGCTCTTGATGCATCTGAGCTTCACGGGAGAGTTTCGTCAGCACGACGGCGTGGTGACGGTGATGATGAAGCTACCGGTGCAGGGCTTCGCCTAAGCATTGCAACGATATGACCGAGGTGTGTATCTGTGGAGAGGGGCACCGCACACGGCTAAAATCAACTTGTGTTTCCATGGGGTGCCCCCTGGCCACGTATATAAAGGATGGAGGGACGAGGAGGCCGGCGCTCATAGGGCGCGCCAAAGTGTGGAGTCCTACTAGGACTCCCTAGTCCTAGTAGGATTCCACCTCCCACATGGAATAGGAAAAGGGGAAGGGAGAAGGAGAAGGAAGGAGGGGGTGCCCCCTTTCCCTAGTCCAATTCGGACCAGTCCATGGGGAAGGGGCGCGGCCACCCTTGAGGCCTTTCTCTCCTTTCCCGTATGGCTCATTAAGGCCCAATACGAATTCCCGTAACTCTCCGGTACTCCGAAAAATACCCGAATCACTCGGAACCTTTCCGATGTCCGAATATAGCCTTCCAATATATCGATCTTTACGTCTTGACCATTTCGAGACTGTTCGTCATGTCCGTGATCTCATCCGGGACTCCAAACAAATGTCGGTCATCAAATCACATAACTCATAATACAAATCGTCATCGAACGTTAAGCGTGCGGACCCTACAGGTTCGAGAACTATGTAGACATGACCGAGACACGTCTCCGGTCAATAACCAATAGCGGAACCTGGATGCTCATATTGGCTCCTACATATTCTATGAAGATCTTTGTCGGTCAAACCGCATAACAACATACGTTGTTCCTTTGTCATCGGTATGTTACTTGCCCGAGATTTGATCGTCGGTATCATCATACCTAGTTCAATCTCATTATCGGCAAGTCTCTTTACTCGTTCTGTAATGCATCATCCCGCAACTAACTCATTAGTCACATTGCTTGCAAGGCTTATAGTGATGTGCATTACCGAGAGGGCCCAGAGATACCTCTCCGACAATCAGAGTGACAAATCCTAATCTCGATCTATGCCAACTCAACAAACACCATCGGAGACACCTGTAGAGCATCTTTATAATCACCTAGTTACGTTGTGGCGTTTGATAGCACACAAAGTGTTCCTCCGGCATTCGGGAGTTGCATAATCTCATAGTCATAGGAACATGTATAAGTCATGAAGAAAGCAATAGCAACATAAGTGCTAGCTAACGGAATGGGTCAAGTCAATCACATCATTCTCTAATGATGTGATCCCGTTCATCAAATAACAACTCATGTCTATGGCTAGGAAACTTAACCATCTTTGATTAACGAGCTAGTCAAGTAGAGGCATACTAGTGACACTTTGTTTGTCTATGTATTCACACATGTACTAAGTTTCCCGTTAATACAATTATAGCATGAATAATAAACATTTATCATGATATAAGGAAATAAATAATAACTTTATTTTTGCCTCTAGGGCATATTTCCTTCAGTCTCCCACTTGCACTAGAGTCAATAATCTAGTTCACATCACCATGTGATTTAACACCAATAGTTCACATCCTCATGTGATTTAACACTTTATAGTTCACATCGCCATGTGACCAATACCCAAAAGGTTTACTAGAGTCAATAATCTAGTTCACATCGCCATGTGATTAACACCCAAAGAGTACTAAGGTGTGATCATGTTTTGCTTGTGAGAGAGGTTTACTCAATGGGTTTGCCACATTCAGATCCGTATGTATTTTTGCAAATTTCTATGTCTACAATGTTCTGCACGGAGCTACTCTAGCTAAATGCTCCCACTTTCAATATGTATCCACATCGAGACTCGGAGTCATCCAGATCAGTGTCAAAGCTTGCATTGACGTAACTATTTATGACAAACTCTTTATCACCTCCATAACCGAGAAATATTTCCTTAGTCCTCTAAGGATAATTTTGACCGCTGTCCAGTGATCTACTCCTAGATCAAAATTATACTCCCTTGCCAAACTCAGGGCAGGGCATACAATAGGTCTGGTATACAACATGGCATACTTTATAGAACCTATGGTTGAGGCATAGGGAATGACTTTCATTATCTCTCTATCTTTTCTGTAGTCGGGCTTTGAGTCTTACTCAACTTCACACCTTGCAACACAGGCAAGAACTCTTTCTTTGACTGTTCCATTTTGAACTACTTCAAAAACTTGTCAAGGTATGTACTCATTGAAAAAACTTATCAAGCGTCTTGATCTATCTCTATATATCTTGATTCTCAATGTGTAAGCAGCTTCACCGAGGTTTTTCTTTGAAAAACTCCTTTCAAACACTCCTTTATGCTTTCCAAAAAATTCTACATCATTTCCGATCGACAATATGTCATTCACATATACTTATCAAAAAGGTTGTAGTGCTCCCACTCACTTTCTTGTAAATACAGGCTTCACCGCAAGTCTGTATAAAACTATATGCTTTGATCAACTTATCAATGCGTATATTCCAACTCTGAGATGCTTGCACCAGTCCATAGATGGATCGCTGGAGCTTGCACATTTTGTTAGCACCATTAGGATTGACAAAACCTTATGGTTGCATCATATACAACTCTTCTTTAAAAAATCCATTAAAGAACGTAGTTTTGTTATCCATTTGCCAGATTTCATAAAATGCGACAATTGCTAACATGATTCGGACAAACTTAAGCATCGCTACGGGTGAGAAAATCTCATCGTAGTCAACACCTTGAACTTATCGAAAACCTTTCGCAACAAAACAAGCTTTGTAGACAGTAACATTACCATCGACGTCAGTCTTCCTCTTAGATCCATTTATTTTCAATGGCTTGCCGATCATCGGGCAAGTCAACGAAAGTCCACACTTTGTTCTCATACATGGATCCCATCTCAGATTTCATGGCCTCAAGCCATTTTGCGGAATCTGGGCTCATCATTGGTTCCTCATAGTCCGTAGGTTCATCATGGTCTAGTAACATGACTTCCAGAACTGGGTTACCGTACCACTCTGGCGCGGAACGCACTCTAGTTGACCTATGAGGTTCATTAGTAACTTGATCTGAAGTTTCATGATCATCATCATTAGCCTCCTCATTGATTGGTGTAGGAATCACTAGAACTAGTTTCTGTGATGTACTACTTTCCAATTCGGGAGAATGTACAATTACCTCATTAAGTTCCACTTTCCTCCCACTGACTTCTTTCGAGAGAAACTCCTTCCCTAGAATGTATCCATTTTTAGCAACGAATATCTTGCCTTTGGATCTGTGATAGAAGGTGTACCCAACAGTTTCCTTTGGGTATCCTATGAAGACACGTTTCTCCGATTTGGGTTCGAGCTTATCAGGTTGAAACTTTTTCACATAAGCATCGCTGCCCCAAACTTTAAGAAACGACAGCTTAGGTTTCTTGCCAAACCACGGTCCATACGGTGTCGTCTCAACGGATTTAGATGGTGCCCTATTTAACGTGAATGCAACTGTCTCTAATGCATAATCCCAAAACGATAGTGGTAAATCGGTAAGAGACATCATAGATCGCACCATATCTAATAAAGTGTGGTTACGACGTTCGGACACACCATTACGCCGTGGTGTTCCACGTGGCGTAAATTGTGAAACTATTTCACATTGTAATAAATGAAGGTCAAACTCGTAACTTCAAATATTCGCCTCCGCGATCTGATCGTAGAAACTTTTATTTTCTTGTTATGATGATTTTACACTTCACTATTAAATTCTTTGAACTTTTCAAATATTTCAGACTTATGTTTCAGCAAGTAGATATACCAATATCTGCTCAAATCATCTGTGAACGTCAGAAAATAACGATACCCTCTGTGAGCCTCAACACTCAGCGGACCGCATACATCAGTATGTATTATTTCCAATAAGTCAGTTGCTCGCTCCATTGTTCCGGAGAATGGAGTCTTAGTCATCTTGCCCATGAGGCATGGTTCGCAAGCTTCAAATGATTCATAATCAAGTGATTCCAAAAGCCCATCACCATGAAGTTTCTTCATGCGCTTTACACCAATATGATCTGAACGGCAGTATCACAAATAAGTTGCACTATCATTATTAACTTTGCATCTTTTGGCTTCAATATTATGAATATGTGTATCACTACAATCGAGATCCAACAAACTATTTTTACTAGTCGTCAACCCGTGCAACTGCACGGGCTAGTACTTCTAATATTTATTGCATGGGAAAGATTGTATGAAGTAGACATATCATAAGGAATACATTATTATATGCATGCAAAAGATATACATACGCACGGAGTTACACGTCTTCATGAAATTTCTGATTATATATTGTTTATGCACATTATTTTTAATAGTCATTTTTTTCATTGGGCATGCATATCCTACATCTTTTATCTACATATAACCTATAGGTCTATAGAAGGTCCTAAAATCAAATGATTTGGAGTAATGTTTGTTATCATTTTTGGCATGAAAACACAATGTAGCTTAACGGAGCTCATTCGATCTTATATAGAACCAAGAAGCATTCCGTTTTGCTTTATTAAAGCATGTGTTTAAAATGATGGAACTATGCACAACGATCTATCAGTAACCTAAACTTCAGAAGGGTTGCTGTATTGTTTTATTACCTCAGGGCGATATGTTAATTTAATTTAAGTTCTTTTCCTAATCATGAATTGGTAGATGTTTGCATTCAAGATTGACATGGAGAATTTTAGCATATTCTATCAATAGCAATTTTTTACTTTTCATGCACTCAGGTTTTTATTTGTATCGGATTTTTGCAATTAACGATATTTTTATGTGTTTTTTCTTCTATTTCTAAGATAAAAAAGAGAGCATAAATATGCTATATATATGTCATAAATTATCTACACTACCACACTTGCAAATGCTTGGTAGAATCCACTGCACGCCCATGTATCGTGCACAAGGTAAGAGATCCAATCGTATAAGCACAACTAAAGTGCATGTACAAAGGAAAAATAAAATCAGAAACATGTTTTGGCACATTGATGAACCAAATCTGCAAGATTATTAATTTTCACCGAGAGACATTGTATTTACATGCACCCGGAGGCATACACGATGACCTTGTCCGGTAGTTTTCATCGCCTTTGGACCACCCGACTTTAGCTAGTCGGCTCTCAAGTCATGACATTATTTTTCTTGCAATCAATCTTCAAGTTCCCGTGTTGTCAAAGCAGTACTTATATTCACAGAATAAAAGTAGTAAGGGGAAAGGAATTGTAATCAAGTTGGACTCATATGATGAGCCGATGGAAAATACAAATGCGATAACTTGGCTGTTACTTACGACTGACTGATTGAATCTTGCAAGGATAGCTAAAATAGAGGGACGTCACCAAGGGAGCATATAGACACTCGTGCACTACTCTCAAATAAACTATCTTATAAATATATGTTATACAATATTTATAAATAAATTGATAAATATGGAAGTTATTTCGAATGCATGCAAACGTACAATATTTATAAATAAATTGATAAATATGGAAGTTATTTCGAATGCATGCAAACGTATAGCTTATGAAATATAAGGAAATAGCAAGATGTTTTTTACATGGATGGATAGTCCAAGATACATTTTGTTCACAGAATCAAGATAAAATGTATAACATGATTATCTGCTGGACAACAATAGGAACTAAATATTGATTACTAATAACGGACACACCGAAGGTTGATGAATACTCGTACATCATTAGTTGATCCAACTGAGAAAAAATGGCATTCTTGTTTTTTGCTAAATATATGTTATAAAATAAGAATGACATCTCCGAGGTTAGAAATTAAAAGCAACATAGAAGAACGCAGAAAAATAAATTATATGCACCATATGAATTATGCTTAGGAGTCCACTTCTAAACATAGAAGTGGATAGCAGCGGTTGATTGGACCATTTATATTTTTATATATTTAGGATACCACTGGAAATATATACAAACGTATGAGCCATCAAATACTCTCTTTACTGTATCCTACAATCTGGAAAACTTTTATCGAAACATATCATGACCCATTTAAGAATTGAACTTCTAAACAATCAGTGAATCAAGGAGGCCATGGGTGTGTTTGTTGCAACAACAACAAAAACATGTAGAAGGATGAACTTCAATACATGCTCTAAATAGATATCCGAATTATACTATTCTTGCAGCATGCATCTCCTATTTCTTACACAGTTGTACTCTAGCCATGTTCTAAATAAGAGGCTGAAATAAATATTTAAATTATCTCTATAATATCTCAAATAAAATCAACTCTAGCAAAACCATTCCTTGTGTATAATTTTCCTCAATATTCAAGAATGGTTGCCGGAAAGATACTCTGAAGGGTCTTGACAACAACATCTATTAATAGGATTCAACTTGCGTACCTTGAGGGTTGCCTAGAATTAAGGCCATCACATTTTAATGTGGCTCACGTTTTGTTCCCTGAATTGAGGACAAACTCTACTTTTCTGATGCATCTCCAAAATGTCCGAGACATAAAATTTTGATTGGATTATTTTTAACTAATAGAGACATATCATGAAGATCTGAGAACTTACTGCACAACACATTCTTAATTCCGAATCTGACATGATATACTATCTATCATCATCTACATGTATCCATATGTGTACAAAAATTAGCTGCTGCCATACAACTAATTCTTCTGAGATTTTCTTTCAGCTACCAGAATTGAGCATCTCATATTAACTCTTACAATAAATTCTTCAACAGTTTTCTTTTAGGTACTGTACTTGAGCCTCTCATATTGAGTACTACCAGCTACATACGTCTGGCTGATATTGTACAAACATATCTGTCAGCAAGCACGTCATGCTGTATCATAGGTCCTGAGCAGTTCTCGTTATCTTGTAAATCCACCACCTGTTGTTCCCTACAAAAAAAATCAACCTCCTGCAGAAAGTAAATCTGCTTCCACATTAATGAATGGTAACCAAACACGTTTTATCTCCCTGCTTTCCCGTTTCATGGACATCTCCAAATCTTGGGTCTAACGCAGATCTTGAGATGTCTGATGGACCAGCTAGATCAGCCAGCGTCTAAAGCAGTGACAGAGTGTGGGATTTTTAGGTTCATTGCTCGAATTGATACAGGCCCTAGGCTCTCTGCCCTCTTTTTCTCTACATCCCAGGATGCCCACGAATGCAAACGACATCAACCAGCCTACAGTGACGGTTGTTGCAGGAAGAAGGCGACATGCCTCTATGGTGAAGGAGCCCAGGCGTTCTTTTTCTCCTGTAGTGGCGTTGGAACGGAAACACACGACCAGATCGGCGGCCTCTTTCTCCTCGTTGATCGAATCAAGACTGAATTAGGGACACTGCATCCCATCGCTGCCCCATCCCCATCGCTCAATCTCTCCTCTTCTTTAGATCTCGTCCATCCTTAATCCTTCAGTCTTAGCAGGAGGTAGTCAGAGAGCAAAACCTGAAGGCCTCGGCACAAACTAAGGACTACACAAAAAGAGAGGAGAACGATCCCTCCCAGATCGAACGTGAGCACCAAGAACTAAGGGCTTGATCTCTGGTGGAGGGAGCTGTGCCAGGGCTTTACGTGGGGAAGAAGTAACATCTTTATCTTAAAAACCATGTATCTTACGTACAGAAGAAGGAATAGGTTGGCCTAGGGGAAAAATTAGAAATATAATTGTTTAAGCTAAGATTTACATGGGTTAATCTGGACCGTTATAACTCGGTCCTACCAGATAAACGGCTCTTAATTTCTGATTAACGTGCTAATTTCTAGAGAGTCACAAATTAGTATAAGTACTAGTCGTCAACCCGTGCAACTGCACGGGCTAGTACTTCTAATATTTATTGCATGGGAAAGATTGTATGAAGTAGACATATCATAAGGAATACATTATTATATGCATGCAAAAGATATACATACGCACGGAGTTACACGTCTTCGTGAAATTTCTGATTATATATTGTTTATGCACATTATTTTTAATAGTCATTTTTTTCATTGGGCATGCATATCCTACATCTTTTATCTACATATAACCTATATGTCGGTGTACTAAGGTAGGGGTACCTCAGTACCCCAACTTGTGCACGGGCATTTGCAGCTTCCCGCGGCAGGGTTTACCGCGTGCTCGCCGGAGACCTTCCTGCTCCCTATCAAACCATTCAAAAACAAAGTATACAAGAAAGAATATCGAGACCCCGGTAAGAGGAGCTTGCCGGGAAGGCCGTACCAGGCTCAAGATTACATCATTCACGCAAGGCCCTGGCAAGAGGAGCTTGCCAGGAAGACTAGAAGATTCTGTCGTAGAAGACCCGACGAGGGCCCGGGGAGCGACGAGCTTCAGAGCCCGGCAAGCTCCCGGGCCCGGCAAGATCAAGACCCCGGCAAGGAGCTTGCCGGGAAGGCCGCGCTGTGTGCCCGCGCTCCAGGTCATCGGCCCACGCGTCGCCCTGGGGCCTATCCAGGGACGCGTGGCGGGTGGCTGTGCAGCCTGGGGGACACGGTGGCACTCCACGGTGGTGGATCCATCGCCGTGGCAGACGGAGACGCAAGGGCGGGAGCTTTTGGGGTCGACGGCGACGGGCATTAAATGCCCTTGTCCCCCACTGTCAAAGTAGGTAGCGACCACTGTTCATGCACTGTAGCTCCACTGTTCCCGCACTGTTACAACTACCACCTCTTTTACGTTTTTACCCCTTTCTCCAACGTTGACACCTGTCGGTGACCCCTTGCACTATAAAAGGAGGCCCATGCACAACGTGGAGGGGGTTCGGAACCTAGATCACTCACACGCTCGGTGTAGTTGCTTCTTCAAGCTCCCGAGCTCTCCAACTCAATACACAACTAAGCAGGAGTAGGGTTTTACGCGTCTACCGCGGCCCGAACCTGGGTAAAACTGCCCGCGTGCTCGCTACGATCTGCTCTTCGTGCTCCCTCCGCCCTCGCACCGCACAGACAAGGGGCTCCGGTCCCATAGGTGTTCGTGGCGGACAGTTTCCCCCGACACTATAGGTCTATAGAAGGTCCTAAAATCAAATGATTCGGAGTAATGTTTGTTATCATTTTTGGCATGAAAACACAATGTAGCTTAACGGAGCTCATTCGATCTTATATAGAACCAAGAAGCATTCCGTTTTGCTTTATTAAAGCATGTGTTTAAAATGATGGAACTATGCACAACGATCTATCAGTAACCTAAACTTCAGAAGGGTTGCTGTATTGTTTTATTACCTCAGGGCGATATGTTAATTTAATTTAAGTTCTTTTCCTAATCATGAATTGGTAGATGTTTGCATTCAAGATTGACATGGAGAATTTTAGCATATTCTATCAATAGCAATTTTTTACTTTTCATGCACTCAGGTTTTTATTTGTATCGGATTTTTGCAATTAACGATATTTTTATGTGTTTTTTCTTCTATTTCTAAGATAAAAAAGAGAGCATAAATATGCTATATATATGTCATAAATTATCTACACTACCACACTTGCAAATGCTTGGTAGAATCCACTGCACGCCCATGTATCGTGCACAAGGTAAGAGATCCAATCGTATAAGCACAACTAAAGTGCATGTACAAAGCAAAAATAAAATCAGAAACATGTTTTGGCACATTGATGAACCAAATCTGCATGATTATTAATTTTCACCGAGAGACATTGTATTTACATGCACCCGGAGGCATACACGATGACCTTGTCCGGTAGTTTTCATCGCCTTTGGACCACCCGACTTTAGCTAGTCGGCTCTCAAGTCATGACATTATTTTTCTTGCAATCAATCTTCAAGTTCCCGTGTTGTCAAAGCAGTACTTATATTCACAGAATAAAAGTAGTAAGGGGAAAGGAATTGTAATCAAGTTGGACTCATATGATGAGCCGATGGAAAATACAAATGCGATAACTTGGCTGTTACTTACGACTGACTGATTGAATCTTGCAAGGATAGCTAAAATAGAGGGACGTCACCAAGGGAGCATATAGACACTCGTGCACTACTCTCAAATAAACTATCTTATAAATATATGTTATACAATATTTATAAATAAATTGATAAATATGGAAGTTATTTCGAATGCATGCAAACGTACAATATTTATAAATAAATTGATAAATATGGAAGTTATTTCGAATGCATGCAAACGTATAGCTTATGAAATATAAGGAAATAGCAAGATGTTTTTTACATGGATGGATAGTCCAAGATACATTTTGTTCACAGACTCAAGATAAAATGTATAACATGATTATCTGCTGGACAACAATAGGAACTAAATATTGATTACTAATAACGGACACACCGAAGGTTGATGAATACTCGTACATCATTAGTTGATCCAACTGAGAAAAAAATGGCATTCTTGTTTTTTGCTAAATATATGTTATAAAATAAGAATGACATCTCCGAGGTTAGAAATTAAAAGCAACATAGAAGAACGCAGAAAAATAAATTATATGCACCATATGAATTATGCTTAGGAGTCCACTTCTAAACATAGAAGTGGATAGCAGCGGTTGACTGGACCATTTATATTTTTATATATTTAGGATACCACTGGAAATATATACAAACGTATGAGCCATCAAATACTCTCTTTACTGTATCCTACAATCTGGAAAACTTTTATCGAAACATAACATGACCCATTTAAGAATTGAACTTCTAAACAATCAGTGAATCAAGGAGGCCATGGGTGTGTTTGTTGCAACAACAACAAAAACATGTAGAAGGATGAACTTCAATACATGCTCTAAATAGATATCCGAATTATACTATTCTTGCAGCATGCATCTCCTATTTCTTACACAGTTGTACTCTAGCCATGTTCTAAATAAGAGGCTGAAATAAATATTTAAATTATCTCTATAATATCTCAAATAAAATCAACTCTAGCAAAACCATTCCTTGTGTATAATTTTCCTCAATATTCAAGAATGGTTGCCGGAAAGATACTCTGAAGGGTCTTGACAACAACATCTATTAATAGGATTCAACTTGCGTACCTTGAGGGTTGCCTAGAATTAAGGCCATCACATTTTAATGTGGCTCACGTTTTGTTCCCTGAATTGAGGACAAACTCTACTTTTCTGATGCATCTCCAAAATGTCCGAGACATAAAATTTTGATTGGATTATTTTTAACTAATAGAGACATATCATGAAGATCTGAGAACTTACTGCACAACACATTCTTAATTCCGAATCTGACATGATATACTGTCTATCATCATCTACATGTATCCATATGTGTACAAAAATTAGCTGCTGCCATACAACTAATTCTTCTGAGATTTTCTTTCAGCTACCAGAATTGAGCATCTCATATTAACTCTTACAATAAATTCTTCAACAGTTTTCTTTTAGGTACTGTACTTGAGCCTCTCATATTGAGTACTACCAGCTACATACGTCTGGTTGTTATTGTACAAACATATCTGTCAGCAAGCACGTCATGCTGTATCATAGGTCCTGAGCAGTTCTCGTTATCTTGTAAATCCACCACCTGTTGTTCCCTACAAAAAAATCAACCTCCTGTAGAAAGTAAATCTGCTTCCACATTAATGAATGGTAACCAAACACGTTTTATCTCCCTGCTTTCCCGTTTCATGGACATCTCCAAATCTTGGGTCTAACGCAGATCTTGAGATGTCTGATGGACCAGCTAGATCAGCCAGCGTCTAAAGCAGTGACAGAGTGTGGGATTTTTAGGTTCATTGCTCGAATTGATACAGGCCCTAGGCTCTCTGCCCTCTTTTTCTCTACATCCCAGGATGCCCACGAATGCAAACGACATCAACCAGCCTACAGTGACGGTTGTTGCAGGAAGAAGGCGACATGCCTCTATGGTGAAGGAGCCCAAGCGTTCTTTTTCTCCTGTAGTGGCGTTGGAACGGAAACACACGACCAGATCGGCGGCCTCTTTCTCCTCGTTGATCGAATCAAGACTGAATTAGGGACACTGCATCCCATCGCTGCCCCATCCCCATCGCTCAATCTCTCCTCTTCTTTAGATCTCGTCCATCCTTAATCCTTCAGTCTTAGCAGGAGGTAGTTAGAGAGCAAAACCTGAAGGCCTCGGCACAAACTAAGGACTACACAAAAAGAGAGGAGAACGATCCCTCCCAGATCGAACGTGAGCACCAAGAACTAAGGGCTTGATCTCTGGTGGAGGGAGCTGTGCCAGGGCTTTACGTGGGGAAGAAGAAACATCTTTATCTTAAAAACCATGTATCTTACGTACAGAAGAAGGAATAGGTTGGCCTAGGGGAAAAATTAGAAATATAATTGTTTAATCTAAGATTTACATGGGTTAATCTGGACCGTTATAACTCGGTCCTACCAGATAAACGGCTCTTAATTTCTGATTAACGTGCTAATTTCTAGAGAGTCACAAATTAGTATAAGTATAGATAGATTGGGTGTATGACCATCGAAGGTTTTATTCATGTAAACAGAACAACAATTATTCTCTGACTTTAAATGAATAAACGTATTGCAATAAACATGATCAAATCATATTCATGCTCAACGCAAACACCAAACAACATTTATTTAGGTTCAACACTAATCCCGAAAGTATAGGGAGTGTGCGATGATGATCATATCAATGTTGGAACCACTTCCACCACACATCGTCACTTCACCCTTAATTAGTCTATGTTCATTCTGCAACTCCCGTTTTGATTTACTACTCTTAGCAGCTGAACCAGTATCAAATACCGAGGGGTTGCTATAAACACTAGTAAAGTACACATCAATAAGATGTATATCAAATATAGCTTTGTTCACTTTGCAATCCTTCTTATCCACCAAGTTTCTAGGGTAGTTCTGTCGGATTCAGGGCTCCGCAAAACCCGTTAAGTTGGAACACAGGGGCGTGAACGAAGATCTCTCCCACTCACGTCTACCTAGCGCCTCGCTCTCGTCTCGGTGGAAGGATTCAAGCAAACAATGAACAAACACACAAGAGTTTATCCAGGTTCGGGCCACCGCGAGGTGTAATGCCCTACTTCCTGCTTTGGTGGATTGGCTCCGGGTGAGCTAGAGTATGAACTGTTACAAGGGTTCCTGAGCTCAGGAGGCAAGCTCAGGAGGGTCGGGAGGCTAGTGATCTTACTCCTTGTGCGGTGGTCGAGTGTGTGTGTCTCTCCCCTTCTCAATGGGAATCCTAGCTACTTATATAGGCGGCTACGGTCCTCTTCCCCCAAAATGTTTAGGCGGGAAGGGATTCCACAACGGCCATATTTGAGCGGGAACACAAGGACATTCCTACCCTGACAAAAGCAGTCTCCGCCTGCAAAAGGATCAGGCGGTGACATGGTGGTGGGCTCGACGGTGACATCCTCCTTATCGTCCTTGCGATCTTCGGTCTCGTTGCACCAAAGAGGAAACCTTTGCCCCGCTCCTTGGGAACCAACGGCTGCGCTGTCTCCTTTGCACCGAAATGGCAACTGTGCCGCTGGCGGGCGCTGGCACTCGCTGGCACGGTCTGTCACTGGTGACCTCACTGCCTCCTCCTGAGGCAGGCTTGGCCTTGGATTCTCTGCCCCTCCAGAACGCCTTGCCGAGGCCGCTCCCGAGGGGGTCTTGGCGTCGTTCTCCTCGCAAGGCTTGTCCCCTCGCGAGGGTCTTGAGCAGCTGGTCGATCAGCTGGGCTGTACCAGGCCGCTTATAGGAGTGCGTCGCGGCCCGCAGACAGGCAAGTCTGGGTACCCTGGTTCCTAGTACGCCGACAGTAGCCCCCGGGCCCAAGGCGCGCGCGGAGTCGGCTTGGGGCGAAGCCTTTAGGTGAGGACGAAGCGCCGCGGGCCCTAAAAGGCTGCGGGCCAGGCCGGCGCGTGATTTGTTTGGATAGGACGTGGCGGCTCCACTTCTGACGCAACCTTGGCGATCGTGCGACTTGACAACTCCTTGGCGCGGGTGATGAGGGAGTAATGGCTGTGACACCATTGGCTGGCGGTTTGGCTCCTCTGCCCTATAAATGGGGCTAGGGGGGAAAAGCCCCCAAGCCATTTTCAAGTCAACACCGTCTTCTCCTTGCTTGTCCTTCGCTCCTCCTCCCCATCGCCAGATCTTCATGGCGCCGCTGAGGAAGCCATCGCCGCGGAGAAGGGGAAGACCCCAAAGAATCCAGTCCCACTGCCGCCGAAGAGGGGTCGCAGTCGTCCCCGCAAGCATGCCGCCGCGCCCGCAACGTCTTCTCGAGGAGGCGGGCGTGGCCCTTTGGGTTCTGCTGTGGCCGCCGGTGTGCAGCACCGGGCGTCCTCCCGTGGCGAAGGTGGTCGCGGCCGTGGAGGAAGAGGGGGCGCGCAAAGGTGTCTGTTGGTTGCGCGCCCTCTGCGCCCATAGTTCCATTCCTTCGATGTCTTGTCGGAGTTCATGGTGTGGGCGGAGAAGCCCGGTGGCTCATGGCTCAGGCTTCCCCGCTCATTTGGCGACGTGCTCCCGGCCGAGGGCCTTGGGGGCATATGGCTGCACGCCGACAATTGTTGCAGCGGCGCATCCTGGGTGGAGGTCGAGGTGGCTCCGTCGGGCGATGTGTTCTTGGAGCGCGGCTGGCAGTCGTTTGCCCGCGCGCGCCGGCTGCAGGGGAGATGTGTGCTCCACTTCAGGTACGATGGCGTCTCCACGCTGTTCGTCGGGGTCTTCTCAGAGGAAGGGAGGCGCCTTGGGTGCTGTCCCGAGGCTGACGACGAGGAGGGCGAAGACGTCCAGAGGAGCAGTTCCTCCTTCGAAGACGGCCTCAGTCCTAGGCATCGTGAGTCCCCCTCTATGGCAGCAACAGCTCCTCCAGCAGTGACGGCCGCGACAAACCACCACGCCGCCGAGCTCGGTACGGCGTGGGAAGGGGATTGCTGTGCCGCTGCGGCTCGGTGAAGCCGGAGGAGCCGGAGGATTCCGACTGAGCGGGAGCGGCTTCTGCTTCTTCTCCCTTCTTTCCCTTCATGTTTTTCTTTTTTTTCTGCATCAAAGTTTCAAGTTGCCTTGAGGAGGCGTGTAATGGGTTGTGATGTATGTAAGAAGCAGGAACTCGTCGTTGTGCTTTTGTTGCTTTGAATGAAGTCACTTAGCTTTTATACGTCCTGCCATCCTGAGGCGGAGTCCTCCCAACTCTGGCGTCATGAGCCTCTTCGTGAGGAGGTGGCCGGGTCCGACTCGTACAGCCCCCGAGTGGGGGTCGGTCGCTGAAATCTGCTGAGAGTGCCGAGCGCGGGTTAGAGCACCAAAGCCTAAGCGACTCAGTAGGTAGGTTGTGCGTACTGAGCAGCCCGGCGCCAGAGCCTGAGCAGGCTTGAGCAGGCGAGGGTCACGGGGCCACGACGGACGAGGTCCGGTGACCGACCGTGCCCCAGCCCCCACGCGCGAGGCACGTGAAGGAGAGCGAGTGGCATAGCTGAACTTAAAGCCGGTGAGAAAGATCCAAACACAAAACTCTCAACGAAATGCAAGAAGCACGAGAAACACGAGAACTTCATTGCATGGGGTAGAGGAAGGGATGATAGCCAAGGAAGTAGAAAAGGCTGACAGCCAAACACCAAGCAAAAGGTCACGTCCGACCCCTACACTACGTCTTCTTCCCAGCGCAGAGCTAAGGACTGCCACTGGGACGTGGGTGGGAGCCCCGTCTGAGGGCCCGTAGGAAACGCACAGGAGGCTCCGAGGCGTGTACAGCCCCAACTCATTGTTACGTGAGAGTTTCACGAGCGGAGACCTTCACGAGCACGGAGCGTTGATTACGGATAGAACCTCCTGATGTGTTCAATGTTCCAGGAATTCTAGATAGGTATCCAATCCTGCGTCTCTAGGCGCACAACACCAGGCCTAGAGACACATGCGATTCTGAATAGATTACGAAGGCTTCTAACATGCCCGCCCCTTCACTTTGAGGGCCCCGCCCCGCGCTAGTCCGCTCCCGCCATGAGCTCACCAGAAGGAGGCGTTCATGAGGTGGGACACTACACATAGTGGGGGGATGGTACCTTGGCTATAGGCCCCCCTGCCGAGCATCAGGCACACCGCTTACGCGACCTCCGGGCGCACTTCGCCCCGGGGGGCTAACGTCGTCCGGAGGCACGGCGTCCTGAGGTGCGAGGGGGACCCCGCCCCACTCACGCTCCTAATGACCCCTTAGCCCTCCTGATCAAGGCCGGGCCCAGAGGGTACGGGATTCCGCGAGCGGGGGGCGGAACTGTGGTCTTGGGCCCTCCTGGTGTGCGTAGGACGGGCTGCCGTACCATCCCCAGACGTACCTTTCGCAGTCCGGGGGATGGTACGTCGGGAGGCGCGGCGTCTTGAGTTTGAGTGGAGGGAGAGAAGGCCCCTCCCCACGCGCATGATACCCACCGCCGGCGAGCCCCTGGTGAAATCCAGGGCGGGCTCATGCGCGACGGGTCACGCGTGAGGGGACGAGGGCCTGACCCGGGCCTTCCCTCCCTTTCTGTCTTGATGGGGCATCATGACCTTAGTGGTGGTGAGGACGCCAAGCATATAGATAATGCAAGTAGGGAGAAACAACTAGCCTTGATTTATGCGCAAAAGAGACAGCTGTGGGGGTGAGCCCCCAGCAGCTCGAGGATGATGCAACCCGGGGGGCGCCCTCGATTGAATACCTGAGACATCACCTGATACTTGTCGAAGGAGAGTTGGGGTGGCTGAAGACGCGAGCTGTGTGGGTTGCTCCCGAGGATCGTCGGGCTCCTGAGGCTCAGGGGCTCCTGAGGCTCTCAGTGGTCGCGCGGGTCTGGCTCCCACTCCGTCCGGACCGCCTGCCACTGAGCCTCCCGAGCCCCCAAGGCCTGCTACGCGAGATGCTGGAACGTGGTAGCTGTGTTGCGGAAGCCGAAGAGCGTGTGGACGTAGCTGCAGGGGAGGGCCCTCCTCCGGCTGACCGTCGTCGGCCAGAAGGGCTCCTGAGAAGCGGCTCGGTTGAGACCCATGATGTCGATGCAGACGCGGAAGCAATCGCTCGGGCTGCGAGCATGTGTACTTGGGGTTGTGCGGTTACGCCCATCGCGGATGAGTCGTGCGTACTGAAGTTCCTCTGTAACTTGGTCGATGAAGTCCTGAGCCCCTAGCGCTGGACGGCTCGCTCTGGGTTCACAAAAACGCGCATCAAGATACGCTTGCAGGTGGTGCTCGAACACCTCCCTCGGGCACGGGTCAGCTCAGGGACACTCCAGAGGAGAGCCCCTGAGCCCGTCACGAGAGGGGTGCCGAGCGCGCCTCCCTATGCGAGGGTGGAAGGCGCCTCATCAGCAGGCGCGAGTCCTGAGGCCAGGTCGTCGGGAGCCCCCATGTCCTGAGGTCCGTTGACGGGTAGGTTCTTCTTCTTCTTGGGGGCGGTCTCCAGGGCGAGGACGGCCTCATCCTCATCAGGTATTCAACCGCCGCGGTCTGGTAGGCACGCTCCAGGGAACGCACCGCTTCTTTCTCGTCGGAGGCGATCGTGATGACTCCGCCACTTCCGGGCATCTTGAGGACGTTGTAGCCGTGATGGGTAGCCGCCATGAACTTGGCAAGGGCAGGATACCCCAGGATGGCGGTGTACGGGAGGTGGATGTTGGCGACGTCGAAGTCGATGAGCTCGGTGTGGTAGTTGTCGCAGTCTCCAAAGGTGACGGGTAGGCGGACTTGCCCCATCGGGAGCATGGAGCCATCCGTGACTCCGTAGAATGGCCTGGTGGGGTGGAGCTGATCGTAGGGAACCTGGAGTGTCTCGAAGGTCTGGACGGAGTGGACGTTGAGCCCTGCCCCACCGTCGATGAGGGTCTTGGTCACGAGGACGTTGCTGATGGTCGAGGTGCAGAGCATCGGGAGTGCGCCTGGGGTCGCAGTACACTTGAGCTGGTCTTTGGGGTCGAAGGCGATGACTTGCTTGGTCCGCCTGAGGTTGCGCGTGGTGTCAGGCCTGGGAAGCGCCGCGTTCACCTCACGGGCGAACTACTTGAAGATGCGGTGAGAAGCCGGGGCATGAGCTCCTCCCAGAATGCACGCGACTACACGCGGTTCCTAGAAGCCCCCTGCCCCGTCTCTCAGGAAATCGTCGTCTTTCCTCCTTGGCGGTGGTGGCAGCGGAGGCAGGCCTCCGTGGCTCTGAGGGCGACCATCGCGAGGCTGGTCACGCCACGGGGCATCATGAGGCTGCTCCTGCCAGTGGTCTTCGCGAGGCTGCTCACGCCACCCTTGGCGCGAGTTCCTTCCGTGCCAACGTCCTCCTCCACGGCCGTAGCCGCGGTTGTCACGCTCAGGGCGCTGCCCGACGCGCCCGCCGCGCATCACCCTGAGCTCCTGGCAATCGTTGGTGTTGTGGCTGTGGACGTTGTGGAAGACGCAGTACGGTCAGTTGTCTCTGGGGAGGTCATCGTAGCTGCAGCCACGCTTCACTTCTGGCTCAGCAGCCAGCACGACGGGTCCCTTGCGCTTCAACTCCTTATCCTTGGTCTTCTTGTCGTCTGCCTCCACCTCAGGCAGCTCCTGAAGGGAGAGGCTGCCTTCCTCCGCCCTGGCGCACTTTGCCGTGAGCTTGAACATCTCGAGGGCTGTGCATAGGTCTTCGTGGATGGCGAGCTCCTCCCTCATCCTGACGTCGTGGACGCCATCGGAGAACGCAAAGATGATGGCCTCGTCTGAGACCCTGGGGATACGGAGACGCATGGTGTTGAAGTGTTGGATGTACTTTTGCAGGGTTTCTCCCGGCTGCTGATTCACGCGACGCAGGTCAGCAGCTGTCGGGGCTCGGTCGCGGGTGCCTTGGAAGTTGGTGACGAAGCGCTCGCGAAGCTCTCCCCAGGAGAAGATGGATCCCACCGGGAGGTTCAGGAGCCAGGAGCGCGCGCCGTCCTTCAGAGCCATGGGGAACCAGTTCGCCATGACCTGCTCAGTGTCGTTGGCCACCTCGATGCTCAGCTCGTAGATTTGGAGGAACCCCGTGGGGTCGGTGGTGCCGTCGTAGCGCGGAGGCAGGTTCGGCTTGAACTTGCCGGGCCAGACGAGGCGCCGTAGCTCGGGAGCTAGGGCGCCACACCCGCGTACGCTCATGGTCACAGGCGCCCCGTGCACCTGCGACGCTGGTTCTTGAGGTGTTGGCGCCACCACCTCCTGTGGCGCGCGGTCCGGGCGCTGTGGGCCAGGGGGGCCCACGAGCCCCTGCATGTGGGTGCGGGATCACCTGGCAACTCTCCTCGTCGCGGGCGTGGGCTCGGCGAGATTGTTCACGTCGAGGGGCCTCGCGCCGGCCCTCCTGGCCGGCGGGGTGAGGGTTAGGCGGAGCCGGGACCCCACGGCCCTCGTTCGCCGCCGGTGGCGACGGGGGACGCGAAGAGTGCGTTGGTGCAGATGCTTCCCCAGCTGTATTGACGAGCTCGGTGATGTGGTGGAGCCACTCATCGTAGAGATCTTCTGCCGGGCGGTAGCGCAAGAGCTCCCGCGCCATCAGTAGCGCGGGCTGCTGGTAGACCAGCCCGCGGCAGACCAGCGAGGACAACGCTGCGGCCGGCGAGGGTGAGGGTGTTACCATGCGGCCATCCCGCCGCACGGACAGCGGCAGCGAGGAGTCCTGCTGCTCTTGGACAGCTGGGTCGGTGGCGGCGTTGGCTACCGGCGAGTTGGGGCGGAGCGGTGCACCGTTGCCCGCGGGCGTCGTCTGAGCGACGTTCGCAGCGCGGCTGGCGGCGCGAGCTCGGCGTGTGTCCACCATGGCTGTGGAGCAGGGTCGGTGACGAGAACGCGACGAGGTCGTCGGAGAGGTGAGATTTCGACACGCCCCCTACCTGGCGCGCCAAATGTCGGATTCAGGGCTCCGCAAAACCCGTTAAGTTCGAACACAGGGGCGTGAACGAAGATCTCTCCCACTCACGTCTACCTAGCGCCTCGCTCTCGTTTCGGTGGAAGGATTCAAGCAAACAACGAACAAACACACAAGAGTTTATCCAGGTTCGGGCCACCGCGAGGTGTAATACCCTACTTCCTGCTTTGGTGGATTGGCTCCGGGTGAGCTAGAGTATGAACTGTTACAAGGGTTCCTGAGCTCAGGAGGCGAGCTGAGGAGGGTCGGGAGGCTAGTGCTCTTGCTCCTTGTGCGGTGGTCGAGTGTGTGTGTCTCTCCCCTTCTCAATGGGAATCCTAGCTACTTATATAGGCGGCCACGGTCCTCTTCCCCCGAAATGTTTAGGCGGGAAGGAATTCCACAACGGCCATATTTGAGCGGGAACACAAGGACGTTCCTACCCTCACAAAAGCAGTCTCCGCCTGCAAAAGGATCAGGCGGTGACACGGTGGTGGGCTCGATGGTGACATCCGCCTTATCGTCCTTGCGGTCTTCAGTCTCGTTGCACCAAAGAGGAAACATTTGCCCCGCTCCTTGGAAACCAACGGTTGCGCTGTCTCCTTTGCACCGAAATGGCAACAGTGCCGCTGGCGGGCGCTGGCACTCGCTGGTGCGGTGCATCACTGCTGACCTCACTACCTCCTCTTGAGGCAGGCTTGGCCTTGGATTCTCCGCTCCTCCGGAACGCCTTGATGAGGCCGCTCGCGAGGGGGTCTTGACGTCGTTCTCCTCGCGAGGCTTGGCCCCTCGCGAGGATCTTGAGCAGTTGGTCGATCAGCTGGGCCGTACCAGGCCGCTTGTAGGAGCGCGTCGTGGCCCGCAGACAGGCAAGTCTGGGTACCCTGGTTCCCAGTACGCCGACAAGTTCCACTTCCAGTGACCATTTCCTTTGCAGTAGAAGCACTCAGTTTCAGGCTTGGGTCTAGCTTTGGGTTTCTTCAAGGGAGTAGCAACTTGCTTGCCATTCTTCTTGAAGTTCCCTTTCTTATCCTTTGCCCTTTTACTTGAAACTAGTGGTCTTGTCAACCATCAACACTTGATGCTTTTTCTTGATTTCTACCTTCGTCGCTCGGGAATTACTTTCTTCATCCCTTGCATATTATAGTTCATCGCGAAGTTCTAGTAACTTGGAGATAGTGACTAGAGAACTTTGTCAATTACTATCTTATCTGGAAGATTAACTCCCACTTGATTCAAGCAATTGTAGTACCCAGACAATCTGAGCACATGCTAACTGGTTGAGCTATTCTCCTCCATCTTATAGACAAAGTGCTGTCAGAGGTCTCATACCTCTTGATATGGGCATGAGTATGAAATACCAATTTCAACTCTTAGGAACATCTTATATGCTCCGTGGCATTCAAAACATTTTTGAAGTCCCGATTCTAAGCCGTAAAGCATGGTGCACTAAACTATCAAGTAGTCATCATACCGAGCTTTTGTCAAAACGTTCATAACGTCTGCATCTGCTCCTGCAATAGGTCTGTCACCTAGCGGTGCATTAAGGACATAATTCTTCTGTGCAGCAATGAGGAAAATCCTCAGATCATGGAACAAGTCCGCATCATTGCTACTATCATCTTTCAACTTATATTTCTCTAGGAACAAATAAAAATAAATGGGGAGCTACATCGCGAGCTATTGATCTACAACATAGATATGCCAATACTACCAGGACTAAGATCACAATAAATTAAAGTTCAATTAATCATATTACTAAAGAACTCCCACTTAGATAGACATCCCTCTAGTCATCTAAATGACCACGTGATCCAAATCAACTAAACCATGTCCGATCATCACGTGAGATGGAGTAGTTTTCAATGGTGAACATCTTATGTTGATCATATCTACTATATGATTCACGCTTGAACTTTCGGTCTCCAGTGTTCCGAGGCCATGTCTGTACATGCTAGGCTCGTCAAGTTTAACCCGAGTATTCTGCATGTGCAAAACTATCTTACACCCGTTGTATTTGAACATAGAGCTTATCACACCCGATCATCACGTGATGTCTCGGCACGACAAACTTTCGCAACGGTGCATACTCAGGGAGAACACTTGTACCTTGAAATTTTGTAAGGGATCATCTTAAAATGCTACCGCCGTACTAAGCAAAACAAGTAGCATAATAAGATAAACATCACATGCAATCAAAATATGTGACATGATATGGTCATCATCATCTTGTGCTTTTGATCTCCATCTCCAAAGCATCGTCATGATCTCCATCATCACCGGCTAGACACCATGATCTTCATTGTAGCGTCGTGGTCGTCTCGCCAACTATTTCTACTACTACTATAGCTAATTCATATTGATAAAGTAAAGCAATTACATCACCTTCGCAATTCATACAATAAAGAGACAACCATAAGGCTCCTGCTGGTTGCCCATAATTTACAAAACATGATCATCTCATACAATAACATATAACCTATCACGTCTTGACCATATCACATCACAACATGCCCTGCAAAAACAAGTTAGACGTCCTCTACTTTGTTGTTGCAAGTTTTACGTGGCTGCTACGGGCTTAGCAAGAAATGTTCTTACCTACGCATACAAAAAACACAACGATTTTTCGTCAAGTATGTGTTGTTTTAACCTTCATAAGGACCGGGCGTAGCCACACTTGATTCAACTAAAGTGAGAAAGACAGACACCAGCCAGTCACCTTTAAGCAACGAGTGCTCGTAACGGTGAAACCAGTATCGCGTAAGCGTACGCGTAATGTCGGTCTGGGCCGCTTCATCTCACAATACTGCCGAATCAAAGTATGACATGCTGGTAAGCAGTATGACTATTATCGCCCACAACTCATTGTGTTCTACTCATGCATATCATCTACGCATAGACCTGGCTCATGATGCCACTTTTGGGAACGTAGTATTTCAAAAATTTCCTACGATCACACAAGATCTATCTACTAGATGCATAGCAATGAGAGGGGAGAGTGTGTCTACGTACCCTCGTAGACCGAAAGCGGAAGCGTCTAGTGACGCGGTTGATGTAGTCGAACGTCTTCGCGATCCAACCGATCCAAGCACCGAATGTACGGCACCTCCGCGTTCAGCACACATTGTAACGACCCGGATTTAGCAAAATCCAAGTATCTGTGCTTACTGTGCTATCCCTGGATCATAGCTAGCACACACAGTAACAAGAATGAATATCAGTAAAACATACATCATTTTACTACAATGGTAGATCCTGAATTAAGCAAATACATACCATAGGCATAGCTCGATGCTGGCACATCATACAGCGGAATAATACGTAGTCGCTAAGTTAGGGCTCCATCAATGCCACTGGGCTCGTTGAGTGTAGACCATAACCCTATTGTCTCTTAATCTGTCAAGATCTGCACATGACAGGTGCAGATGAGTACGTGGAATGTACTCGCAAGTTGCAAAGAAAAGTTTAACAAAATATGTATATATGCAGGGTAAATATTGGTGGAGGTTTCTTTTGCGTAAAGCCAATTTTGTCCTATACTAAATTTTGCAAACTTCTTTTGAAATAAATAACTTTAGTATAAAAGGTAGGAGTGAGACTTTGGATATACGCACCAAAGTAAATTCTCCGATTTTAGTAAAACATTTATATAGTTGAAGTGAAACACAATCACTGTGCTCAATCCTCAACCAACCTTTAAAACAGATGTTTAGAAAAGAGAGGGGAGATTCTTCTTCAGTCCAAGTCTTCAGTTGCTCAAAATTGCCCATAACTGGGGGCACGGCTAATCGATTAGGTTAAACCCTCTGCAGAGGTCGTACACGTTCCCCACATGACACAACCAACCCCTTTTACCATTACACACTTGGGTGTATGACTAGGAGAAGATTGTGGCAAAGCCTTTCCGTAACAGCCCCCTATACCTGACCAAGCCGCCCGCAACTTAGGCAATGAAAGCCCCTCTCCGATGGCGGTCCTGAGGTAAGGGTTTCCCGTTAGTACTAAGCTAAGCCAGAGCCCATAATAGCATGTGGCTGTACTGGAAGCTACATCAAACTGTACTTGGAAGATCTCATTTTCCTGGACGGCAGTCCCCACCAAAACCGTGTGCACGTCCCCAATCGAGCGCATTCACTGCAAGACCTCGATGGGCGCAATCACTTGTAGACGCTCCCGTCCATCCGTTCCGCCCAGGAACTAGAAGTGGAAAATAGTATAGTTTTATTTTTCAAAAGATTTTCTAAATCATTGTTCCAAAGGGAACAAGTTGGTATTTTCAAAATATTTGGTATTTGGTCCACCCCAACTACAAGCATGGCTAAGCGTATAGTCCAATAGCATTGGATCCTAGGGCTTTACTACAAGCAAAACCTTTACAAAAAACTAACATAAAAAAACCATCCACATGCATACTATTTGAAAATCAATGCAAGATAAAAACATGGGATAAATATGGTCAAGGTTGCAACTTGCCTTCTGACTCACAGCAACACGGTTCTACCTCCTCGTAGAATTCGTCGTCGCACTCGTCGCCATCTAACGCAATAAAGTTACTTAAGTAAGACACTCCACACATCAAGCATCCATATAAAAAGTGCTCAAGCAAAACCATCCATCACACAAGTCATGCCAAACAACCCTAGCAAGAATATCCATATGATTCGAGTTTACGCAATTTGTACGGTTCTTATGAAGGACGTATAGTTCATGTTATTAAACTAATTTAATAATTTATAACTCCAAAATTTTTGTGGTGGCAACATATGACCAGAGAGGTCCTCTAGGGATCTTGTAAGAAGATTTATATATGAATAGAATTTAATTGGATCAAGTGGTTAAATTATAACTAAGGGAGGTCAAATTCATGTGTAGTGGTCAAAACAGGAACCAAACATTGTTGAAAAATTAAGAATTGAGTTCTAATAGTAGGGTATGGTTCTAGGGACCAACTTTGGTAATTGGAAAATTTCCATATGATATCTAGATTACAAGATATAGCAAAATTACATCAATTCTTATTTAAATCAGAACTAAATTTTAATTTGCTCAAAATTGAGATTTCAAAATTTTATAATAAACTAGATGTTCCAAGGAATCCGGGGATATAAAATTTGTCGAAATCGGGCATACGGTTTGGGAGATACGAATTTCCGAAGTTGGGCTATTTTTCTGAAAAAGGGTTACGGGATTTGATATGAGCTGCCACGTGTCTTGTTCTGATTGGCTGATACCTCTTCACATAAGAACACGTTTGAGGAGAAAAATGGCTGGGTGCTCACCGTGGGAGTTCGCCGGAGTTTCGCCGGAGTTGGAGATGATGGTCTCCGGCATCAACTAATGGTGGAACGGTGTAGAGGTCGATGAGACGGTCGAGAAGGACACAGGTAGGTGCTCGTCTCCTACCTCGAGTGTCGTGGAGATACCGCCGGAGTTGCATGGAGCTCCGGTTAGTTGCGTTCTTCGCGGAGGTCGTGCTCCGGCTTGGTGCTTGTGGAAAACAAATTGTCAGGGAGATCCGTACGGGAAAGACTCGTCCAGGTAAGGAGTTTGAGAGCAAGGGTCTCACCGGAGAGGTCGTGAGCTTCAATGGAAGAAGACGGTGGCCTCTACTCCGACGAGCAATTGCTCGGGAACCGTAGGGCGTTGGAGAGGGGTTCTTGGATGGGAAAGTGAGTGGCTGCGGGGCACTCCTCGGGGTACCTTTTATAGGTGCAGGGACGGTCAGAATCGAGAGGTTTCATGAGTGTTAATGGCGGCAGTAAAAGCAGCAGTTTCCTCGAGTTCTAATGGCCATTAGGGGTGCCTTAAGGCGTACTACTGAAGGGGACGGGTCGTGGGAGGTGAGGGGAACCGATTCTGGGGGTTAATGGGTTGGGAGACGGAGAGGAGGGGAGGGATCGAGGTACAGGCGTCATGGCTGTAGCTCTGTGTTCATGTTTCTGTAACGAACGATGGGAGGAGGAAGATGACCATGGTTGGGCTGAAAGGATATGGGCCTTAGTGAAAACTAAACAGCCCAGTAGGAAAAACTAAGGGAAAAGACTAAGGAAGAGAAAAAAATAGAAAGAGAGCTGGGCTGTCTACTGTTGGGCAATAGAGACAAAGAAGGCTTAGCCCAACAAGCTTAGGCGAGAAAAATAATAATAATTAATTACATATTTAAATGTGTGGTATTATTATTATAGTTATTAAATAGAAAACAAATGTTCACATTGACCTAAGTATTATTTAGAGTCCAACAAAAATAGTTTCAGAATTCAATAAAGTAATTTTATTTTTGTGTACAAACTACTATTAATGCTTCATGGACATAATTGAATTACTCAAAAATCAATTTTGAGTTTTGCAAATTCACAAAAGGAGAATTGTGCTGCATTTAAATATTTCCAATTATATTTTTGGAGAAGTCACATTATCTCCTCTCATTTAATTTAAATAATTTGGAAATATGTAAATAGCATTAAAACTCCAAATAAGATCCAATTCAAATGGCACTCCAAAAATTCATGGAACTTCACATAATGTATTCTTCCACCACATTTTGAGAAATTCATTTTATTCTCACTCTTTTTTTTTATTTGTGGTTTCAAAATATTTCATAGGAGTCAAAAATAAAGAAATCCCATTCGGTTTTTTTTTGACAAGTAAAAAGTTTTTTTTACATGACAATCACACAACTCACTCAATCACAACTTTCTATTAACATTCCAAAATTTGGAAAATTTTGGGATGTTACAAACTACCACCCTTAAAAGAAATCTCGTCCTCGAGATTTGCAAAGGTCAGCAAGAAGTAGGTTAGGGTTTGGTGTCTTGGGTTACTTCCCGAGGGTTTGGTCGCGGCATCTACTTGATTGCATTTTATCCTTTTGCTTTCTGTCTTGAGAGAATGTTTTCTGTTGCTACAGTTTCCTGTACTCCAGTTCTTCAGCATGCCTATGTCTGTGGCTTTTGGCACCATTTATGGAGTCTCTGCTGATATTTCGTATGACCAAATTTTCCTTCGAGAGTGCCTGGGTGCTACCACCCTTAAGAACAAACAAATAGGAATTTCCAAAACTACCTATCGGGACTCTCTTGGGGGCCAACGAATTATCTTCCGATGGAACTCCTTGAAGATTTTCACATTCTTCCTCACCATTCATTCTTACGTTAGGCACGACTGCCTATCTATAAGGATAATACGTCTTACCATTCTAGGATTTTAGGCTTGTCGCATCGACACTCAACTAGGTTCTCAGATCTCTCCGACTTACCCATCAAATATATGAAAGTATATAATAAGAGTCTCCGGTATGGTGATCAATCCATCCCGTACTCAAATCATTACCCCATATGTAGATTGGTGAATCGCGTGTTCTAACACTCGGTCATTCTCACTCCTCTTTAAGAGGTCTTCACCTGCAAAGCTAATAAAACGTCTTTGGGTGGCGTTAATCCTACTCAAGTCGCGGTAAAACTTGCAACCGTAAAATTTCCTCGCTTCTTCACTTGGTTTCTCTAGATCATGTATGACAATATGAGATTGAGTTTGAAACTTCTTTAATTCTTTCCAAGTAATTGCCCTTGGAATTCATCGATGGTTATAAGCCTCTTACACCATGTGTCGGTCTCTCAGATGAAATACTAGGAAGCATAATCCATCTTCTCCGTTGGATTTACTTTGATGTCTTCAATTATTCCTATATCCTGAATCCACTCTTATACTTCTGAATGTGTCACTTGTCCCATCAAAATAATTCCTTCCATCTTTGGGTGTAAGGTTTGGACAGAGAAGAGGATAGAGTTTAGAGAAAGAGAGAGGGATACGCATACAACAATCAATAAACAACTCATATCTTAATGTTTATAATACTTGTTTTCTACGGTTTCGTCGTAGGGTCTTCATTTCTTCGGTTCTTGAAAGTCTTCAGTGCATGACGTTTCACCCGTAGAAAGGTCTTCTATTACATCTTCCGTAATTAAAACCTCTCGAGGTTGAATAAATAATACAACCTACGGAGTTTGTATCCTAATAACGCAAGTTTTTTTTTCAAAAACAAATTAACACAACTCAAATGACAACAAAAATCAAATCAATGGCGAAGAACTCCAACAAAAATCCAAATTTCACTCACAGATTTCATTCAAACAATTCCTATGGCACCCTCGTCCACATGAGTTATCATGGTCGGGTACACTACACGCACTCTTTCGTTTATTTCACAACTCTCATGGTGGGCTTGTAAACTATTTGAATCGTGTGGGATATTCCATGACAATGGTAATCTTCAAATTCTTCCTAGCCATCTTAGTCTTGAGTGTCTTCGGTTCTTCTTTACCAAGGTCACTGGAGTTTGGAAGGTTGGTCATCTAAGTTTTTTTGAATGCAGAAGAAAACTTAGTAAAGAAAAGAAGAGGGTACGAGAAAGCTATTATTACTACTGGAAATTTAAGTTGTTCCTATCAAGGTTTTCCTATTTCTAAGCCATTTTTTAGGGTCACGTCCTACAGTCAACGTATGCTCTGATACCATTTTATAACGACCCGGATTTAGCAAAATCCAAGTCTCTGTGCTTACTGTGCTATCACTGGATCGTAGCTAGCACACACAGTAACAAGAATGAATATCAGTAAAACATACATCATTTTACTACAACGGTAGATCCAGAATTAAGCAAATACATACCATAGGCATAGCTCGATGCTGGCACATCATACAGCGGAATAATACGTAGTCGCTAAGTTAGGGCTCCATCAATGCCACTAGGCTCGTTGAGTGTAGACCATAACCCTATTGTCTCTTAATCTATCAAGATCTGCACATGACAGGTGCAGATGAGTACGTGGAATGTACTCGCAAGTTGCAAAGAAAAGTTTAACAGAATATGTATATATGCAGGGTAAATATTGGTGGAGGTTTCTTTTGTGTAAAGCCAATTTTGTCCTATACTAGATTTTGCAAACTTCTTTTGAAATAAATAACTTTAGTCTAAAAGGTAGGAGTGAGACTTTGGATGTACGCACCAAAGTTCATTCTCCGATTTTAGTAAAACATTTATATAGTTGAAGTGAAACACAATCACTGTGCTCAATCCTCAACCAGCCCTTAAAACAGATGTTTAGAAAAGAGAGGGGAGATTCTTCTTCAGTCCAAGTCTTCAGTTGCTCAAAATTGTCCATAACCGGGGGCACGGCTAATCGATTAGGTTAAACCCTCTGCAGAGGTCGTACACGTTCCCCACATGACACAACCAACCCCTTTTACCATTACACACTTGGGTGTATGACTAGGAGAAGATTGTGACAAAGCCTTTCCGTAACAGCCCCCTATACCTGACCAAGCCGCCCGCAACTTAGGCAATGAAAGCCCCTCTCCGATGGCGGTCCTGAGGTAAGGGTTTCCCGTTAGTACTAAGCTAAGCCAGAGCCCATAATAGCATGTGGCTGTACTAGAAGGTACATCAAACTGGGAAGATCTCATTTTCCTGGACGGCAGTCCCCACCAAAACCGTGTGCACGTCCCCAATCGAGCGCATTCACTGCAAGACCTCGATGGACGCAATCACTTGTAGACGCTCCCGTCCATCCATTCCGCCCTGGAAGTAGAAGTGGAAAATAGTATAGTTTTATTTTTCAAAAGATTTTCTAAATCATTGTTCCAAAGGGAACAAGTTGGTATTTTCAAAATATTTGGTATTTGGTCCACCCCAACTACAAGCATGGCTAAGCGTATAGTCCAATAGCATTGGATCCTAGGGCTTTACTACTAGCAAAACCTTTACAAAAAATAACATAAAAAAACCCTACACATGCATACTATTTGAAAATCAATGCAAGATAAAAACATGGGATAAATATGGTCAAGGTTGGAACTTGCCTTCTGACTCGCAGCAACACGGTTCTACCTCCTCGTAGAATTCGCCATCGCACTCGTCGCAATCTAACGCAATAAAGTTACTTAAGTAAGACACTCCACACATCAAGCATCCATATAAAAAGTGCTCAAGCAAAACCATCCATCACACAAGTCATGCCAAACAACCCTAGCAAGAATATCCATATGATTCGAGTTTACGCAATTTGTACGGTTCTTATGAAGGGCGTATAGTTCATGTTATTAAACTAATTTAATAATTTATAACTCCAAATTTTTTGTGGTGGCAACATATGACCAGAGAGGTCCTCTAGGGATCTTGTAAGAAGATTTATATATGAATAGAATTTAATTGGATCAAGTGGTTAAATTATAACTAAGGGAGGTCAAATTCATGTGTAGTGGTCAAAACAGGAACCAAACATTGTTGAAAAATTAAGAATTGAGTTCTAATAGTAGGGTATGGTTCTAGGGACCAACTTTGGTAATTGGAACATTTCCATATGATATCTAGATTACAAGATATAGCAAAATTACATCAATTCTTATTTAAATCAGAACTAAATTTTAATTTGCTCAAAATTGAGATTTCAAAAATTTTATAATAAACTAAATGTTCCAAGGAATCCGGGGATATAAAATTTGTCGAAATCGGGCATACGGTTTGGGAGATACGAATTTCCGAAGTTGGGCTATTTTTCTGAAAAAAGGTTACGGGATTTGATATGAGCTGCCACGTGTCTTGTTCTGATTGGCTGATACCTCTTCATATAAGAACACGTTTGAGGAGAAAAATGGCTGGGTGCTCACCGTGAGAGTTCGCCGGAGTTTCGCCGGAGTTGGAGATGATGGTCTCCGGCGTCAACTAATGGTGGAACAGTGTAGAGGTCGATGAGACGGTCGAGAAGGACACAGGTAGGTGCTCGTCTCCTACCTCGAGTGTCGTGGAGATACCGCCGGAGTTGCATGGAGCTCCGGTTAGTTGCGTTCTTCGCGGAGGTCGTGCTCCGGCTTGGTGCTTGTGGAAAACAAATTGTCAGGGAGATCCGTACGGGAAAGACTCGTCCAGGTAAGGAGTTTGAGAGCAAGGGTCTCACCGGAGAGGTCGTGAGCTTCAATGGAAGAAGACGGCAGCCTCTACTCTGATGAGCAATTGCTCGGGAACCGTAGGGCGTTGGAGAGGGGTTCTTGGATGGGAAAGTGAGTGGTTGCGGGGCACTCCTCGGGGTACCTTTTATAGGTGCAGGGACGGTCAGAATTGAGAGGTTTCATGAGTGTTAATGGCGGCAGTAAAAGCAGCAGTTTCCTCGAGTTCTAATGGCCATTAGGGGTGCCTTAAGGCGTACTACTGAAGGGGACGGGTCGTGGGAGGTGAGGGGAACCGATTCTGGGGGTTAATGGGTTGGGAGACGGAGAGGAGGGGAGGGATCGAGGTACAGGCGTCATGGCTGTAGCTCTATGTTCATGTTTCTATAACGAACGATGGGAGGAGGAAGATGACCATCGGTTGGGCTGAAAGGATATGGGCCTTAGTGAAAACTAAACAGCCCAGTAGGAAAAACTAAGGGAAAAGACTAAGGAAGAGAAAAAAATAGAAAGAGAGCTGGGCTGTCTACTGTTGGGCAATAGAGACAAAGAAGGCTTAGCCCAACAAGCTTAGGCGAGAAAAATAATAATAATTAATTACATATTTAAATGTGTGGTATTATTATTATAGTTATTAAATAGAAAACAAATGTTCACATTGACCTAAGTATTATTTAGAGTCCAACAAAAATAGTTTCAGAATTTAATAAAGTAATTTTATTTTTGTGTACAAACTACTATTAATGCTTCATGGACATAATTGAATTACTCAAAAATCAATTTTGAGTTTTGCAAATTCACAAAAGGAGAATTGTGCTGCATTTAAATATTTCCAATTATATTTTTGGAGAAGTCACATTATCTCCTCTCATTTAATTTAAATAATTTGGAAATATGTAAATAGCATTAAAACTCCAAATAAGATCCAATTCAAATGGCACTCCAAAAATTCATGGAACTTCACATAATGTATTCTTCCACCACATTTTGAGAAAGTCATTTTATTCTCACTCTTTTTTTTATTTGTGGTTTCAAAATATTTCATAGGAGTCAAAAATAAAGAAATCCCATTCGGTTTTTTTGACAAGTAAAAAGTTTTTTTTTACATGACAATCACACAACTCACTCAATCACAACTTTCTATTAACATTCCAAAATTTGGAAAATTTTGGGATGTTACACACATTCAGCTCGATGACGTCCCACGAGCTCTTGATCCAGTTGAGCTTCACGGGAGAGTTTCGTCAACACGACGGCGTGGTGACGGTGATGATAAGCTACCGACGCAGGGCTTCGCCTAAGCACTGCAACGATATGACCGAGGTGTGTATCTGTGGAGAGGGGCACCGCACACGGCTAACATCAACCTGTGTTTCCATGGGGTGCCCCCTGGCCATGTATATAAAGGATGGAGGGAGGAGGAGGCCGGCCCTCATAGGGCGCGCCAAAGTGTGGAGTCCTACTAGGACTCCCTAGTCCTAGTAGGATTCGACCTCCCACATGGAATAGAAAAAGGGGAAGGGAGAAGGAGAATGAAGGAAGGGGGCGCCCCCTTTCCCTAGTCCAATTCAGACCAGTCCATGGGGAAGGGGCGCGGCCACCCTTGAGGCATTTCTCTCCTTTCCCGGATGGCTCATTAAGGCCCAATATGAATTCCCGTAACTCTCCGGTACTCCGAAAAATACCCGAATCACTCTGAACCTTTCCGATGTCCAAATTGTTGGGGAACGTAGTATTTTAAAATTTTCCTACGATCACGCAAGATCTATCTACTAGAAGCATAGCAATGAGAGGGGAGAGTGTGTCTACGTACCCTTGTAGACCGAAAGTGGAAGCGTCTAGTGACGCGGTTGATGTAGTCGAACGTCTTTGCGATCCAGCGGATCCAAGCACCAAACGTACGACACCTCCGCGTTCAGCACACGTTCAGCTTGATGATGTCCCACGAGCTCTTGATCCAGTTGAGCTTCATGGGAGAGTTTCGTCAGCACGACGGCATGGTGACGGAGATGATGAAGCCACCAACACAGGGCTTCGCCTAAGCACTGCAATGATATGACTGAGGCGTGTTTCTGTGGAGGGGGGCACCGCACACGGCTAAAACAATGTTGCTTGTGTGCCCTAGGGTGCTCCCCTGCCCCCGTAAATAAAGGAGCAAGGGGAGGAGGCTGGCCGGCCCTAGGCACGCCAAGGAGAGGAGGAGTCCTCTTCCTAGTAGGACTAGGATGAAAGGGGGGAAGGAAAGAGAGGGAGAGGGAAAGGGAAAGAGGGGCCGCGCCCCTCCTCTAGTCCAATTCGGACTCCCCATGGGAGGGGGTGCGCCACCTCCTGGGCTGCTACCCTCTCTCTTCCCTAAAGCCCACTAAGGCCCAATACTTCCCCGGGGGGTTCCGGTAACCCCTCCGGCACTCCGGTTTTATCCGATAACACCCGGAACACTTCCGATGTCCGAATATAGCCGTCCAATATATCAATCTTTATTTCTCGGACATTCCGAGACTCCTCGTCATGTCCGTGATCACATCCGGGACTCCGAACAAACGTCGGCCATCAATTCACATAACTCATAATACAAATCGTCATTGAACGTTAAGCGTGCGGACCCTACGGGTTCGAGAACTATGTAGACATGACCGAGACACATCTCCGGTCAATAACCAATAGCGGAACCTGGATGCTCATATTGGCTCCTACATATTTTACGAAGATCTTTATCGGTCAAACCGCATAACAACATACATTATTCCCTTTGTCGTCGGTATGTTACTTGCCCGAGATTCGATCGTCGGTATCACTATACCTAGTTAATCTCATTACCGGCAAGTCTCTTTACTCGTTCCGTAATACATCATCTCGCAACTAACTCATTAGTCATTTGCTTGCAAGGCTTATTATGATGTGTATTACCGAGAGGGCCCAGAGATACCTCTCCGACACTCGGAGTGACAAATCATATTCTCGATCTATGCCAACACCACAAACACCTTCGGAGACACCTGTAGAACATCTTTATAATCACCCAGTTACGTTGTGACGTTTGATAGCACACAAGGTGTTCTTCCGGTATTTGGGAGTTGCATAATCTCATAGTCAGAGGAACATGTATAAGTCATGAAGAAAGCAATAGCAGTAAAACTAAACGATCATAATGCTAAGCTAACGGATGGGTCTTGTCCATCACATCATTCTTCTAATGATGTGATCCCGTTGATCAAATGACAACTCATGTCTACGGTTACGAAACATAACCATCTTTGATTTAACGAGCTAGTCTAGTAGAGGCATACTAGGGACTCTCTGTTTTTGTCTATGAATTCACACATGTACTAAGTTTCCGGTTAATATAATTCTAGCATGAATAATAAACATTTATCGTTATATAAGGAAATATAAATAACAACTTTATTATTGCCTCTAGGGCATATTTCCTTCACGAATATAGCCTTCCAATATATCGATCTTTACGTCTCGACCATTTCGAGACTGTTTGTCATGTCTGTGATCTCATCCGGGACTCCGAACAAATGTCGGTTATCAAATCACATAAGTCATAATACAAATCGTCATCGAACGTTAAGCGTGTGGACCCTACGGGTTCGAGAACTATGTAGACATGACCGAGACACATCTCCGGTCAATAACCAATAGCGGAACCTGGATGCTCATATTGGCTCCTACATATTCTACGAAGATCTTTATTGGTCAAACCACATAACAACATACGTTGTTCCCTTTGTCATCGGTATGTTACTTGTCCGAGATTCGATCGTCAGTATCATCATACCTAGTTCAATCTCATTACCGACAAGTCTCTTTACTCGTTCCGTAATGCATCATCCCACTACTAACTCATTAGTCACATTGCTTGCAAGGCTTATAGTGATGTGCATTACCGAGAGGGCCAAGAGATACCTCTCCGACAATCGGAGTGACAAATCCTAATCTCGATCTATGCCAACTCAACAAACACCATCGGAGACACCTGTAGAGCATCTTTATAATCACCCAGTTACGTTGTGACGTTTGATAGCACACAAAGTGTTCCTCCGGTATTCGGGAGTTGCATAATCTCATAGTCATAGGAACATGTATAAGTCATGAAGAAAGCAATAGCAACATAAGTGCTAAGCTAATGGAATGGGTCAAGTCAATCACATCATTCTCTAATGATGTGATCCCGTTCATCAAATAACAACTCATGTCTATGGCTAGGAAACTAAACCATCTTTGATTACCGAGCTAGTCAAGTAGAGGCATACTAGTGACACTCTGTTTGTCTATGTATTCACACATGTACTAAGTTTCCGTTTAATACAATTCTAGCATGAATAATAAACATTTATCATGATATAAGGAAATAAATAATAACTTTATTATTGCCTCTAGGGCATATTTCCTTCATGACGGACTTGTTGTCATGTTGGGCCTTGAATGCCTCCAAAGTTTAGAATGCCTACAAATGAATAGCATGCAAGCATATGAGCAAATGTTCATGCAAGCACAAACGGAAACAAAGATGAACGAATGTATACCATATCTTTGATGCCGAGGCTGCTCCCGGGATGACCCTTGTTGCTCTCAAGGGTGGCACAAAACTTATTTCACTCTTGTTGTATCACCCTCCAACGCTTTGAAAGTGACACTCATCCGCACTTGCTCCTCATTTTGTACCGTCAAACTTCTGGCGTTCATGATATTCGTGATGAACCTGTAGCCAAAAGGTTGATGCCTTTTGCTCGGTGTCGACCTTGGGTTCTTGTCCAATGTCACTTCAACATTCACAAAGGAGCTTCTCCTCATCCTTTGTGTATGTCTTCGTATCCTTGCTTTGGCACTTCTTGTTTGCATTGGCTTGCTTGAGAGCTCGTCTTTGAACAATGGCTCCCCGTCGATGTCCACTTCAACCTCTTCTTCTAGGTCATAGTCTTTCGGGAACTCATGGTTGAGCGGGAACGTGTCGCCTATGCCGTCTTGGCCTTGCATCGGGTCAGCAATGCATGCATGGCCTTGATCAAAGGTGCCAGCCATGTAGGGGCCACATCTGTGTCTTGGCTTTGGGTCTCATCGGGATCGAAGGCAGCCGCATCAACACCTCCCCTGAAGGCAGCGGCACCCCAACCGCCTTCGAAGATTATGTTCTCCATAATGAAACGGTTGGCCATCTCAACCCACAAGTATAGGGGATCACGACAGTCTTTGAGGGTAGTATTTCACCCAAAATTATCATTTGGGAAGCCAAAGAATATTTGTAAGTATTAGCAGTCGAGTTGTCAATTCAACCACACCCGGAGAACTAAATATCTGCATCAAGGTGTTTAGTAGCACAATAGTATGATAGTTTGATAGCAGTGGTAACAGTAGCAATAGCAACATGAATAGTAATAGTAGCAGTTTTGTAGTGATTGTAACAGCAGCAACAACATTAATAACTTTGCACGGATCAATATGTGAAAATTGTAGGCAGTGGATCAGTGATGAAAATTTGTGTTGGATGACATTCATCATATAACAGTCACAGCTTAGAGCAATACACAGTAGCTCGAATTCATCAATGTAATGTAGGCATGTGTTTCGTATATAGTCATACATGCTTATATTAAGAACTTGCATGACATCTTTTGTCCTACCCTCCCGTGGCAGCGGGGTTCTTATGAAAACTAAGGGATATTAAGGCCTCCTTATAGAGAACCGGAACAAACCATTAATACATGGTGAATACATGAACGGCTGAAACAACCGTAATCACCGGAAAGAATCCCAACTATTGTCACTTTGGGGTATGCGGATCATAACACCTAATAGTTGCGTATAACTTGCAACATATATAGGATGAAGAACTCAAATATATTCATGAAAACGTAGAGGGTTTAGATCTGACACTAGTGCAGAACCGGGCTATAGTGTGCATGCATACATAATCGAATGTCTCACACTATTCACATATATGCATGCACACATGCATGTATATCCTACAATTTGATATATATATATATAGGACTCCTCTTCTGTACTCCTAGGAGTATGTACTCCCATCCTCAATATACCTCATATACGCATTAATTATACCTCTTTATCATTCTCAATATATTTCATTAAATATTCTAAGATACCCTAATATGAGTTTTGTTGAAAAAATATCATCTGCGACGTACTTTTTGTAATATACATTTTTCACGTACAAACACATCAGTATATATGTAAACATTTAAAAATATGTAGACTCACATGAATTTTTTCATGAAAATCATTTTGGGGTATTTAATAATTATTAATGAAGTATATTAAAAATAATAAAGAGGTATAAAAAAATCATCTATATGGTATATGATTGCGGGAGTACATACTCCCAGGAGTACACAACCATTTTCCTATATATATATATATATATATATATATATATATATATATATATATATATATATATATATATAGACACACACACACACACACACACACACACAATTTCTCCTACATGGAGGCATTACTGCGGTAGCGGGTAATGGTATTCTTCGTTGGGCTTTATGATCTGGTGGAGAAAAATTCCCGCTATTTCCTCTTGAATTGCTCGTACCCGATCCTCCGGTAGGAGCTGATCCCGCATCTCATTGAACTTCAAAAGAGGGAGATCAATATACATGTATTAGTTGTGTGATTAGATATCGATAATGATGTAAAAATTGTGAGTAGTGTTCTGGCAAATGTACCCATCGTTGTCTATCATCCGGTTTCCTTTCGGACGCCATCATGTGAATGTTCTCGCAAACGTAGTATGCACATAAATTATTCCCCGACGCCTGCTTCATGGCCTTTACGAGAATAGAATTCAATCAGATAATAATTAATCAAGCATGATAATTAATGGTATTGAAATTAGAATTAAAGGGATGGTAGCTAGCTAGCTAGTACTACTTAGTTAATTACCTTGGGTCGATACCAATACAGTTCTTGTTTCCATGGGGGGCCTGGAACCACTTTGATCAACTTTTTCCAAGCCCTGCCCATCGGCAAAGAAAATGAATAAGGGAGTTATTATAATTAGTTGATGTCAGGAAATGACAAACTAAAGAGGCCGACATATAGGGCAATAATGATTGAAATTATCTATTGACTATCCCCTTCACGATTGAGTAGTCTTTAGGATCTTTAAGTAGTGAGTCCTGTAGTATAACATGTCCTTCTTCAACTTGAATGTCTAACAAGATCCAGTGGAAACTGCATGCGCACATGTTCGCATGTATAAATTAAGCGGGCATGTGAATAACACTCATAAACTATCCTAAACCCTATACACTTATTAACATCTAGCTAGTAAGCAAAAACAGAATTTGTAGTATACAAGACAGTGTGACTCACGTGAAGTTGTAAGGAAGTAGTATATCTCCATTGGTATTGAGGTGCTTCAAGAACTCTAGCATCTTTTCCTCTACGTCCTCTCGATACCATGCCTGTGTCCATGTCTCTTCATTAACGGTATTTGGGTCAATGAACCCAATGCCATAGCGTCCAACTTTTTTCATTTCATAGATCTTCATCCTGCTTAATTAATACCACAGAAAAGAATATAGTGAGGATAATTACAGGTAATAATCAATGAGCACTAAGCTAGCTTGAGACTTAAATTACAGAAAGAAATCACATACAGACAATAACAACTGACGACAGATTTGTTGAGTGCGTCTTGATTGAATAACTGAAATAGTTCTGAATACTCAACGGACAGAGCTGACTCAGGGAAGTAATGCTCTGCCTTGACTTTCACCATGAGGGACTCTCGATTGTGAGTCTTGCAAATTGTCATGTATCAGTCATGCAATTCTTACATTCTGGTTGGGAGCTTCTTGACCTCTCAGGCTCTAGCATAGGTTGGCCGCGGACATATTTGCCGTTTTAGTTCCTCCTTTGTAAAAGTTTCCATGGGCTCGAGCCCTAGGAGTTGTTCTACAGTGCATCCGATCTATGTAGCCTGCCTTATATAATAGTCGGTTATTAGCACATCATCATCGGCGCCGGTACTCACATGTGGGGGGATCTTCGCCGGTAGAACAAGCGGGGGGATCAGTTGCGCCGCCTGTTTTCCCAGCTGAAGAACGATTTTCCCGCATTTTTTGCCAGCTGCTTGGCTCGAGCTCGAGCTCGACTCCTTCTGTAATCGTGCTCGATGTGCCTGCCTGATTTGGCGCTCATAGTCTGAGTCAACAGGCTTGGGAGCTGGTTTTTTTGCCATATGAATAAAGTGGTCAACGACTTTCTCAGTCACTTTCTCCTTTGGCGGCGGTGGCGGTTTCGGTCCAAAATGGGCGTCCACTTAGGCCTTCACTATGGCTGTGTTTGCTCCTCGGTCATGTTGTAAGGCCTCTGAGGAAGAGGATTTCCCAGGGCGCGCGTAAGCTCGTCGTTCTCTCTGTTGGGTGTGAACACCCCCCTTTCGAGCATCTTCCATTGCATCAAGTAACTTATCTTCGGCTCCTTTAATACATGCCTTCTTCGAAACCTCGCCTATTTTCGGGTCCAACGCCCCCCATGCGCATAGAACCAAGTCCTACACCTGGGGGGCCAGCTCAATGTAACTGGAGTGACCCCTGCATCTATCATCTCTTGATCAGAGAGATCCCACTTAGGCATTGCCACCGCGTAGCCACCTTGCCCGAGCCTATGGAACTGCTCCTTTTTTGCGGCATTGGCCTTGTTTTTTCTCGACCGTTCCTTAGATAATTCTTTTTTTTGACTATAAACAGTAGGGTAAAACCCCACTGTGATTTTTATAAATTAAAAGAGATAGTATAACAAAAAGTTAAAGAGGCTTGAGATAAGCCTTAAAAAAGAAAGAAGTGAAGAAAGAAGAAACACTAAGCTAAGCTAAAGCTAAAAAAAAGAAAAAAAAAGAGAAATTAACAATTACAGAATGCTCTCAAGCCAAACAGAAAATTGTCCTTCATGCTTTTTCTTCATTCTGAATCTAAGGAGCTTGAGCTCTTCTAGAAATATGAGCTTCCATCCTCTGAAAGTAGGTGTAATTTGCTCGAAAACTTTATTGTTTCTAGTGATCCAGATGGCCCATGCACCAAGAATGATGATCTCCATATAGAAAGGATAATTTATCTTCTCTTTGAGGTCTTGGAAAGCTTCTAGTATTGACAGGTTTGGTGTTCTTGTTAGCCATATAAAGTCCCAGCATTCTTGGACAAAAGGACACCCCCAAAAAAGGTGGTGTAATGTTTCTTCTTGAGGACACCCATTGACTGCACAGTTGTAGGATTCTAGCACAAAGTTTTTTCTTCTTAGCAGATTTCTTGTATTAACCCTGTCATGTAGTAATTGCCAGAAGAAAACCTTGTGCTTTGGTTGACATGAGCTCTGCCAGATCCATTTGAAGTGGGGAGGAGCCTGCTTATATCCAATCAGAGCTTTGTATGCTTTTGAGGATGAATAGTGTGCATTTCCCCAAATATAACTCCATGTGTCCAAACAGTCAATGAATTCAGATTGTCTCATGTGGATGCAAATGTCTTCCATTTGAAGAAATTCTTCATGTGCCTTTGTAGATAGGGGAAGATAGAATAGATCTTGTAGATATTCTGTTTGTAGTACTTGCTGTAGGTTTAACTGTGGATTTTTCACAAAGGAATATAAATGATGAAATTTGTGTCTGCAAACATCCTGATGCCATAGATCATCCCAAAAAAATACACTGACTCCATCACCCACATTGCATCTGGCAATGGATTTATATTGTTGGATAAGGGCTAGATTTGATTTCCACCAAAAAGATCCCACCATGTTGTCTCCTGGTAATTTACCATCATTGTAATATGTTTCCCATATCAAGTGAACCCATGGGATGTCTTGCCTGTTGAAGAATTTATGTAAATTCTTCATTAACAGTGTTTTATTGTGTGTTTAGATGTCCAATACACCCAAACCTCCTTGATCTTTTGGTCTGCACACAGTATGCCAGGCCACTAGTGCAGGTCTTTTATCCTCCATATCTGGACTTCTCCATAAGCAATGTCTCGGGTATTTGATTATTTGTTTCTTTATAGTAATAGGTATATCCAGACAGCTCATGAAGAATATTGAAAGTGAGGTGAGCACTGACTTGACCAGAAGCAATTTACCTGCTTGAGTCATGAAAAAAGCAAGTCCTGCTAGTCTCTTAGCAATCCTGTTGACAAGAGGTAGACATTGTTCAACTGTTGGCTTGCAAATACCCAATGGCAGTCCAAGGTAGGTGAAAGGGAATTCTCCTCTGGCACATTGTAAAGTATTTGTGAATAGTTCAATTCTGTCTTCAGCAATGTTCAGAGGAACCATGAATGATTTGCCATAGTTAACTTTGAGGCCAGTTGCAGAGGTAAAAGTGTTGAGTAAAGCCTTCAGACATAAGAGTTGTCTAGTGTCTGCTTTCATGATCACCAGTGTGTCATCTGCATATTGAACTATTGGGAAGTGAGGACAGGAGTTGACCTGTAGGGGTGCAGTTAATAAGTTTAACCTCATTGCTTTGTTGAGGATGGATTGCAACATGTCTACAGCTAGAACAAAAATTAGAGGAGAATATGGATCTCCCTGCCTCACTCCTCTTTTAATATAAATTTTCTTTCCAGGTACACCATTCAGTAAAACATAGGATGATGCAGTTGAGAAAATAGTTTGCATCCAGGAAATCCACTTGCTACCAAAACCTTTTGCTCTGAAAATGTCAAAGATAGCTTCATGCTCTATTGTGTCAAATGCTTTTTCAAAGTCCAGCTTGATGACTAAAATTTCCTCTCTTGATTTATGACATTGGTGAATATATTCATAAGCCCATCCAAGACAGTCCTGAATCACCCTATCTTTTAGGAAACCATATTGATTGATGTGAACCATTTGCAGTATGACCCTTTGAAGTCTGTTGGCCGGCAGCTTTGTGATTATCTTTACAACCCCATTCAGTAGTGAAATTGGTCTGAAATCATTTGGAGATATAGGCACTTCTTTCTTAGGAATCAGAGTAATGTAGGATGAATTAATACTTTCAAGGTTCATTGTCCCTGCATGAAAACCATTTATAAGAGCATAGACATCAGCTTTGATTATATCCCAGCAACTTTTCAGAAATTCATTGTTAAAACCATCTGGGCCAGGTGATTTGTCTAATGGCAGATTCCTAACCACCTCATCAATTTCATCCTGAGTGAAATTCTTTTCCAGGTCTATGAAAATCTGTGGGTCTACTCTGTTATCAAATAAATCCACCAGATCTGATTCCTTGAATTTCATGAAAGCGGGCCAGTGTTCTCTTTGCTTCTCCAGTGTTCCCTTGAATTCTGGAGTCTTCTTTCCTCCATTGACGTAGTTGGCCCATACAGTTTTCTTGTAGTTGTTGAATGCAATTGCCATCTTCCTAAGAGCAGCTTCCTTGACTTTCTTCTCATCATCATCTGTGAAATGATCTGGTAGGATGAAATGTTCCATGAGTTTTTCCCAAAGGAGAGATTTTTCTCTGTCGTCGACAAAAGTAAGATCTGGACGTTTCTTTGTTGGCTCTTTCCATTCTTGAATGGAGATCGGGAGTTGGTCCTTCACAATAACTCCGCACTGACGAACGAACTTGTTCACAACTTTCTTAGGCGCTAGTGGTTCGCCATCAGCTTTGATGGCATCGATGTTGTACTTTACGCCCTCCTTCAACTTTCTGGCCGGGCGTCGCACTGTCCTGCTGCATGTAGAAGATTTGCTCAGTCTGGAGGGCTGAAAGAAGAAAGATATCGATTCGTTAATATATCTTCAAATCATTAAAAACATGTGATGATCACCAGATGCCTACTTATATAAATATACCTCGCCGTTCTCTGATATTTCAAGATCAACATTTTTGGCGTCATCATAATCATAGTTCATGACTTCATCAATTCGGTCGTCGCGATCGAATATCATATCACCCTCCCTGGTATTGTTCAGATATTGGGAGCCGTCATCTTGTTCATTCTGATCATCTGGCCCGCGAGGGGAGCGTATGATCTCGAACAGGGCCTCTTCTCCCTCTCTGCCGGCATTGTCCGCCATAGCTTTTATTTAACTAATCGAGAAGAAATATAAAACAATTTAGTATTCAAATTACAATGCATGCATGCAATCAATAAGGAAAAACTGAATCATAGTACATGATATGCATCGTCTCGAATAATATATAATCTTGGATACATCGTCTTGAATAATGTATATAATCTCGAATACATCATCTCAAATAATATATATATATAATCTCGAATACATCGTCTCGAATAATATATTTAATCTCAGATACATCGTCTGTCGGGGGAAACTGTCCTCCCACGAGCACCTATGGGACCGGAGCCCCTTCTACGTTGCGGTAAGGGAGCGGAGGGAGCACGGAGAGCGGATCGAGGAGCGCACGCGGGCAGTTTTACCCAGGTTCGGGCCGCGCGGACGCGTAAAACCCTACTCCTGCCTTAGGTTGTATTGAGTTCTTGAGCTCGGGAGCTTGAAGAGCTACAGTACTAGCTACACCAAGCGAGAGAGTTGTCTAGGTTTCGAACCCTTTCTACGTTGTGCATGGGCCTCCTTTTATAGCTCAAGGGGTCACCGACAGGTGTCAACGTAGGGGAGGGTAAAAGTGTAATTTTGGTGGTAGTTGTAACAGTGTGGGAATAGTGCATGAACAGTATATGAACAGTGGTCTTCACCTAACCTTGACAGTGGGGGACAGGGGCATTAAATGCCCGTCGCCGTCGACCCCAAAAGTGTCCGTCCATGCTCCTCCGTTTGCCACGGTGGTAGCCTCGTCACCGCAGCTTGCCACCGCATGCCCCAGGCTGCACAGCCATCTGCCATGTGCCCCTGGAAGGGCCCCAGGGCGACGCGTGGGCCGATGAGCTGGAGCGCGGGCACACAGTGTAGGTCTCCCCGGCAAACACCTTGCCGGGGTAGTGATCTTGCCGGGCCCGGAAGCTTGTCGCTCTCCGGGTCCTGCCGGGGCGCATGACGCGCCAAGGCATCTCTTGCGGTATGTATTCCTTGTCTTTCCTGGCAAGCTCCTCTTGCCAGGGTCGTGGGCTAAAGTGATAACCTTGAGCCTGGTGCGGCCTTCCCGGCAAGCTCCTCTTGCCGGGGCCTTGATCTTCTGACTTGTATACTTTGTTCTTGAATGGCTTCATAGGGACCAGAAAGGTTTCCGGCGAGCACGTGGTAAGCCCTGCCGCGGGAAGCTGCTACTGCCCGTGCACAAGTTGGGGTACTAAGGTACCCCTATCTTAGTACACTAACAGGAGCCCCCGAGCCTGGGCCACACACGGTGCCGAGCGCTGTTGGGCCAGGCCCAAAACAGTGCACGGGCACACGCGGCCCACGGCAAGCCGTATCTCCTTCCGTATCCGCCGCATCCCTCCCTAACGGCACGCGTCGATTGCGGCGTCGTGGGAGAGATCGTGGCCTGTTCTTTAATGGGAAATGCGGAACGTCCCCCACTCCCCCCTTAAAAGCAGAGGAAGCAGGGGCAGTTCTCTCCATCGTCTTCATTGTGCCTTGATTCTCCAGAAACCTCCGCTGCTTCTTGCCTCCGCCCCTCCTCCGTCGTCTTCCGCATCCGCGGTGCCGTCGAGCTCCTCGCCTCTTCCCTCGCCGCCTCCGCCATGGCTCCGAAGAGCGACAAGGCGAAAAGCGACAAGGCTAAGAATGACAAGGCCAAGAAGGAGAAGTCCGAGCAGGCGGCGAAGCTGGCCGCCCTGCGGAAGAGGTGCGTGGTCTTCGCACCAAGGCTTGGTCCGAGGGAGCTGCATGACAAATATTATTTGTTCTGGGCGAGGGAGACCAAAGCTCATCCCCGCACCCACGTCTTCCCTGCCATCGCCAAAGATATGTTCCCCGACGGGTACTTCTTCTTCGCTGCATTTTTCCACTGTGGTCTGTGCCCTCCGTTCTCGGAGTTCTTTTGTGATATCATGAACACATATGGCCTCCACCTCCTAGATTTCACCCCCAACGCCATCCTTACGATGGCCGTTTTCGTACATCTGTGCGAAAACTATGTTGGGATTCACCCAAACGTAGCCCTTTTCCGCCATTTCTTCATGCCTAGAGTAGAGGCTGGCGCTCCCCTCTCCGGCGGCATCTCCTGGATCTTCAGGCTGAACAAGAAGGACTCGTACCTGAAGGGAGAGCTCCGCGGCAAGTGGGAGGAATGGAGAGCCGATTGGTGCTGGGTGGTGGAGGATAAGCCGGAGCCCTTCACCGCGACGCGCATAACTACCATAGTGCGCGGCAGGGTTTGGAGCGAATTGGCTCCGGAAGACAACAAGCTTAGTATCACCCTCATCAGGATTATTCGTCTCCGGGTCGCCAATCTGACTATCGGAGAGGTCGGAGTAGATTTCCTCCGTCGCCGCATCGCCCCTCTACAAGAAAGGAAGAGGGCCGCCTGGGAATTTGGCAATGCGGCGGCTATCATGAGGCTGCGCCCTGGATTAAACTACAACTTCACTGCCTTGGAGTTGAAGGGGATGGTCCGGGAGCTCTTCAAGCATGACCCAGCCCACAAGGAGTGGTTCAGACCTTCCCGGGGAGTGGTGCCGCTGTGCAACAGCACTGCCCGTGATTCCTTGCGCGCGATGATGCCTGCGTGCGACTCCCATGGCGTCGCCCCCACTTGGATAGAGCCTCCGCCGGATACTGTGTTGTCCTTCTTTGACAATTTGGTCGAGACGCCCCGCAACGCCGAGGAGAACAAAGGCCTCACCCGGGCCACAACTGGCCGGGATATAGCCTACATCGCCTCCAGGATGGAGGAGGCCGCCGCAGCTGTGGCGGCGGGTGACTTTGGATACACAGTGGACGAAGCACAGGCCACAGACGCAGTGAGCCAAGCAGAGGAGGCGGAAATCCTCAAGCTGCTGAAGCTTGCGCCCGAGGAGTTTGCCGGGGAGCCTTCCCTGAGGTTTGCCGGGACGAGCGAGGTCGCCGGGAGGAGCGAGGTCGCCGGAGGGAGCGAGGCCGCTGAGCATGGTGTTGAGTCCAGCGGGCCTGCCGGGGAGGAGGAGGACGTCGAGGCTGACGAAGACTCTGGTGGATCTCTGAATCTCGAAGACGACGCCTCCTCATCTTCAGAGAACTCCCCGCCTCCAGCAAGTCCTACGCAACAACCGAGGAAGCGCCTCCGCAAGGCAGCTGAGACGGCGAGGCCGCAGGCGTCCCGACAGCAGCCAGCGCACCATGCGACGCGCGCCACCAGGACGAGCGAAGTCGTCAAGGAGGCGCCCCGTGCTCGAGCGGCAAGCGGAGGGGGATCTTCCCGGAGCGGAACGGGTGCTCCTTCTGCTCCTCGGCCCTCGGCGACGACGGAGCTGGGTCTTCGCAGCCCACAGCCCCGGAGACCGCCAAGCGCCCGAGGGAGCCTTCTCCTCCAGCTCCTCGCGCAGGAGCACCCCAGGCGGATTTTGACTTCTCCGCCCTCAGCTCCGACGAAGAGGAAGAGGAGTAAGTACTTGCAATTCTTTAGTTTCTTCGATTCTGTCTTGATTTTCCTTGTTGATTCTGATCTTGTTTTGCTTTGCTTTCAGGACCCTGACCCAGCGGATGGCGAAGAGGGCCAAGATCCCTGTGGTCGAGGTTGAAGACGACTCGCCCGCCGCGGCGACCGGAGACGTGCCAGCGGCAAACTTGCCGGATCAACCTGCTGCTCCGAGGAGCAGCCCCCAGCGTAAGTCTGGTTTTTATCTTTATGCTTGACGGGCGCGCTTGAGGTTATCATCTTGGTTGACGTTTTGATGTCTTGTTTGTCTTGTGCAGGAGTGGAGCCGCAGCCGCAGGAGCGCCCGGAGGTCGCCCCCGAAGAGCTACTTGCTCCACCCTCCCCGCCAAGGAGGAGCTCCCCGGCACGGGAGAATGCTCCGCCAAGGACGGGCACTCCGCCAAGGGCGAGTACCCCGCCAAGGGTGAGCAGCCCGACAAGGGTGAGCACCTCGCCAAGGGAGGGCGCGGGCGGCCCTCCGCCAGCAGGGGCCACCACTCCGCCGCCAAGGGGGAGCTCCCCGGCGAGGGAGCCTGTCGTTGAAGAAGTCCGCGAAGGTAAATCTTGTAGCTTCTTCTTCTTGAACTTGTCTTTTTGGATATTTGCTTGACACTTTCTTTTCTTTTTCTTCTGCTAGATCCTCCTGCACCGGAGCGGGTGGAAACGGAGGCCACCGGCGTGGAGGGCATGCACGGCGACGGTGGCAACGCCACTGCTGCTGACGAGCCGGCCGTCGAAGAGACCGCCCCGACCGCCGACGCCGCGGCCGGGGAAGAGGCCGGCGGCCACACTGCTGGCCCGGAGGCCGCAGGAGCGTCGGACGCTGCACCGGCCGCAGACCCCTCCGCCTCCACAGAGCGGTCTGGCGTCTACTTGGAGGCCGCCAACGGGATCTTTATTCAAGTCCCGTGGGCGTCCTCGTCTCGAGCACCCGTGGAGGGAGAGACCTTTGACGGAGAGGTCCTCGCCTCCGCGGGGTTGAAGGTTGTTGAAGCGCCTGGCGGCAGCGACGAGCCCGAAGAGGAGAAGCTCCTTCGTCGGCTCCTGGCCTTGTACCGGGCCAGGCAGGCGAAGTTGGAGTCTCGGGAGGCTCTTGCCGCCAAGGCTGGAGTTGATCTGGAGAAGCGCGCCACGGAGCTCCGCGCCGACAACCAGGCGGCCCTCCAAAACTTGGCGGAGGAGCGCGAGGAGCTTGCCGGGGCGCATCAAGCCTTCCTCCTGGAGAAGGCTGAGGTAGAAGAGCAGCAGCGGCTGGCCGCCGAGGAGTTGTCTCAGCGGGAGGGAGCGCTCAACCAGCGGAAGGTCGACCTCGACAGCCACGAGGACGACCTCACCGCCCGGGAGCAAGCCATTGCCGGGGCCTTGAAGGAGGCGAGGGACGCCGCCGCTGCCGCGGAAACTACCAAGAAGGATCTGGAGGCCAAGGTGAAGCAGCTGGAGTTGTTCCTGAAGGCAAGCGAGGACCGAGTCACTGCGCTCAATGTGGAGCAGGAGAAGGACGCCCACACCAACTCTGAGCTGCAGGTACGTCTCTCCGAGAAGGGCACCGAGCTTGCTGCCGCCAAGGATTCCATTGCTGACTTAGAGCTGAAGGTCTCCACCCTGACTGGTTCGCTCGACGCCGCCCGGGATCGCGAGACGAAACTGAAGGACGAACTCCGCAAGGAAAGGAACTTGGTGGAGAGCGCCGCCGTCTCGGCGAACAACTTCAACCGGGCAGTGGAGTAGTGGACCGATGAGCTGGTCACCTCTGCTGCCAATATTGATAAGGAGATGGTGGCGCTGAGGGCGGAGCATCTCGGGTACTCCCCGGATGAAAATCTCCCCCACAGCGCCAAGTTGAGTCTGTTCTTCAGAGGAATCGCGCCGGCGCTCGCGCGGCTGCAGGAGAAGATCCCCGTGCAGCTGGCCGACGAGGCGCGTCGGCTCTGCATGGGTACCTTGGAGCGCGTCTTGTCGAAGATCGTCTACCGCAACCTCGACATCAGCCTTGTCAACGTCCTCCGCAGCCTGCCGCCCGAAGCCGATCAGGAGGCGTTGAAGGCGCAGGTTGCCCACATCGTCGCCAAGGTGAACAAGATCACAAGGCGTGAAGGCGACCGCGTAGATTAGATTTCTTTCTTTCTGCTTCCCTTGCCGCTGCAAGGCATGTTATGGACAAAAATCTATTAGTATCGCGGCAAGTTATCTTTGTAATATACAATCTTATTTTGATCAATTAATGCAGTGTTATCTCCCTTGCTTTTGGTCCTCCACTTTGTATGCTTTCTACCCTACGCTTCCAGGGGACTTGCCGGCAAGGGGCCCTTGCCGCGAGCGCTGAGTGCTGGACTCCTAGCAGCCTGCTGGCAAAAGACTTTGTCGGCAAGTAACCTTGCCGCAGCTAGTCGCAGCGCACTTAGACTGCTGAGCGAACTCGAAAACGAAGTAAGGGCGCGACACTTGTCGCAGCTCACTTAAGCCGTTGAGCGTGCTCGAAACAGAGTAAGGGCACGGCTAGCCGCGGGTAGGTTCCTCCGCGCACAGGTTTTCCATACAAAGTGTGGTTGTTCAAGGAAGACAACTAAAAACTTTTAAAAGTTTGAATGCTCAAACTCTGGTAACTTAGCTTTCATAGTTCGTTTGTTCCCCGACAAAGCTTCTCTTTCTTGAACAACACTTGGTTCATCCTCCATCTCCTCCTCCCCC
>LR738709.1:627921972-627937122 GCA_902687465.1 Secale cereale | reverse complement strand
CCCCCTGCCCTGGCCGCCGGCCCCCCTAGGGGAAACCCTAGGGCGCCCCTCCCCTCTCCACCCCCCTATATATAGTGAGGCAAAGGGAGGGCAGCCAACACAAGTTCGTGCCTCGGTGCTGCCCTCCCTCTCCCATAACGTCTTCTTCTCCCGCGGTGCTTAGGCGAAGCCCTGCTGGAATTCTTCTACACCATCACCACCACGCCGTCGTGCTGCCGGTTCTCCATCAACCTCTCCTCCACCCCTTGCTGGATCAAGAAGGAGGAGACGTCCCCGAGCCGTACGTGTGAAGAACGCGGAGGCACCGTTGCTTCGGTGCTTGGATCTTCAGCGATCTGAATCGCGGCGAGTACGACTCCATCAACCGCGTTCTTAACGCTTCCGCTTAGCGATCTACAAGGGTATGTGGATCCTACTCTCCCCTCGTAGTTGCATCTACTAGATTGATCTTGGTGAACGTAGAGAAAAATTTTTGTTTTCCATGCAACGTTCCCCAACAGCCGCTGCGGGTCTTGTACGTCCCGAGAGGGACGTGGCGCGTCCACGGACACCGAGGCCTTGGAATTCGCCCGGTCGTCCGTCGTGTCCTTGGACTTGGTGGCGCCGTGAGTTTCCTCGCCGGCGACCACCCTTCCGCCGGCGTCTCCTCCACCAACCGTTGGTTCTGGTGGCGGTGGAATCGACGCAGACGGGCCTCCGACCTCCGAAGCCTTCTTCTTCGGAGGCATGTCGTTGTAGCTGATGAAGTTAACGAAGCTGGAGAGGTTGATGAAGAATGCGCCCGCGTGAGCGCCGGATCAGGTTCGCACAACCTCGACGCCCCCTACCTGGCGCGCCAAAGATGTTGGGGGAAACTGTCCTCCCACGAGCACCTATGGGACCGGAGCCCCTTCTACGTTGCGGTAAGGGAGCGGAGGGAGCACGGAGAGCGGATCGAGGAGCGCACGCGGGCAGTTTTACCCAGGTTCGGGCCGCGCGGACGCGTAAAACCCTACTCCTGCCTTAGGTTGTATTGAGTTCTTGAGCTCGGGAGCTTGAAGAGCTACAGTACTAGCTACACCAAGCGAGAGAGTTGTCTAGGTTTCGAACCCTTTCTACGTTGTGCATGGGCCTCCTTTTATAGCTCAAGGGGTCACCGACATGTGTCAACGTAGGGGAGGGTAAAAGTGTAATTTTGGTGGTAGTTGTAACAGTGTGGGAATAGTGCATGAACAGTATATGAACAGTGGTCTTCACCTAACCTTGACAGTGGGGGACAGGGGCATTAAATGCCCGTCGCCGTCGACCCCAAAAGTGTCCGTCCATGCTCCTCCGTTTGCCACGGTGGTAGCCTCGTCACCGCAGCTTGCCACCGCATGCCCCAGGCTGCACAGCCATCTGCCACGTGCCCCTGGAAGGGCCCCAGGGCGACGCGTGGGCCGATGAGCTGGAGCGCGGGCACACAGTGTAGGTCTCCCCGGCAAGCACCTTGCCGGGGTAGTGATCTTGCCGGGCCCGGAAGCTTGTCGCTCTCCGGGTCCTGCCGGGGCGCATGACGCGCCAAGGCATCTCTTGCGGTATGTATTCCTTGTCTTTCCTGGCAAGCTCCTCTTGCCAGGGTCTTGGGCTAAAGTGATAACCTTGAGCCTGGTGCGGCCTTCCCGGCAAGCTCCTCTTGCCGGGGCCTTGATCTTCTGACTTGTATACTTTGTTCTTGAATGGCTTCATAGGGACCAGAAAGGTTTCCGGCGAGCACGTGGTAAGCCCTGCCGCGGGAAGCTGCTACTGCCCGTGCACAAGTTGGGGTACTAAGGTACCCCTATCTTAGTACACTGACATCGTCTCGAATATTATATATCGAATACATTGATACGTCTCCAACGTATCTATAATTTTTTATTGTTCCATGCTATTATTTATGAAGTCTTGGATGTTTAATGGGCTTTATCATTCACTTTTATATCATTTTTGGGACTAACCTACTAACCCAAAGGCCCAATCCAGATTGCTGTTTTTTGCCTATTTCAGGGTTTTGCAGAAAAGGAATATCAAACGGAGTCCAAACTGAATAAAACCTTCGCAGGAGATATTTTTGGAGGAAATCACGCACGAAAGACTTCAGGGCCAAGCCAGAGGACATGGGGGGCACCCTCGAGGGTGGGGGGCTTGCCCCCCTTCCCAGGGCGCGCCCCCTGCCTCGAGAGCAGCCCCTGTGGCCCCCGGTGCCCCTCTTCTTCCTATATATACCTACGTACCCCAGAAACTCCATACGCAGAGAGAAAACCCTAATTCCACCGTCGTAGCTGCTGTTCCCGTGGAGATCCCATCTTGGAGCCTGTTTCGGGAGGGGGGTCCATCACAGAGGCCTTCATCATCATCATCGCCCTCACCATGAGTTGTGAGTAGTTTACCTCAGACCTTCGGGACCATAGCTAGTATCTAGATGGCTTCTTCTCTCTCTCTGGATCTCAATACAAAGTTCTCGTCGGTCTTCGAGGAGATCTATTCGATGTAATCTCTTTTTGCGGTGTGTTTGTCGAGATCCGATGAATTGTGAGTTTATGATCAAGATTATCTATGAAAGATATTTGGTTCTTCTCTGAACTTTTTATGTGTGCACGTAATATCCTTGCAAGTCTCTTCGAATTATTGGTTTGGTTTGGCCTACTAGATCTATAGTTCTTGCAATGGGAGAAGTGCTTGGCTTTGGGTTCAATCTTGCGGTGTCCTTTCCCAGTGACAGTAGGGGCAGCAAGGCACGTATTGTATTGTTGCCATCTGATGGGCCTCGAACCCCTCGTTGGTTACCCCAAGTGGAAGGTGTAAGATGCAGTAAGTAGAAGTGTTTTCCCTTAGCAAAGATGCCAAGGATCGAATCCCCAGAGACTCCTAGGTTCAACAAGTAGGTGTCAATTGCTACGGCGCCAGATTAGTAGCAATCAACGTGGACCTGCACACTGTTGGGGAACGTAGTATTTTTAAAAATTCCTACGATCACGCAAGATCTATCTACCAGATGCATAGCAACGAGAGGGAAGAGTGTGTCTACGTACCCTCGTAGACCGGAAGCGGAAGCGTCAAGTGACGCGGTTGATGTAGTCGAACTTCTTCGCGATTCAACCGATCAAGCACCGAACGTACGGCACCTCCGCGTTCAGCACACGTTCAGCTTGATGACGTCCCACGAGCTCTTGATCCAGTTGAGCTTCACGGGAGAGTTTCGTCAGCACGACGGCGTGGTGACGGATATGATGTATTTACCGGCGCAGGGCTTCGCTTAAGCACTGAAACGGTATGACCGAGGTGTGTTTCTGTGGAGGGGGGCACCGCACACGGCTGGAACAATTCAACTTGTGTGTCTTTGGGTGCCCCCCTGCCCCCGTATATAAAGGAGCAAGAGGGGAGGGCCGGCCGGCCTCCTATGGTGCGGCTAGGGCAATCCTACTAGGAATAGGATTGCAATCCTATTCCTAGTAGGAGTCCACCAAGAAGGAAGAGAGGGAAAGGAAAAGAGGGAGAGGTGGCGCCCCCCCCAATCCTAGTCTAACTAGGATCCCTAGGTGGGGCGCCGACCAGCCTCTATGGGCTGCCTCTCTCCTTTCCTCAAGGCCCACTATGGACCATCCCCCCTCGTAGGGGGTTCCGGTAACCCCCTTCGGCAATCCAGTTAAATCCGAAACTTTTTCGGAACACTTCCGGTGTCCGAATATAGTCGTCCAATATATCAATCTTTATGTCTCGGACATTCCGAGACTCCTCGTCATGTCCGTGATCTCATCCGGGACTCCGAACTACCTTCGGTACATCAAAACTCATAAACTCATAATACCGATCGTCATCAAACGTTAAGCGTGCGGACCCTACGGGTTCGAGAACTATGTAGACATGACCGAGACTCATCTCCGGTCAATAACCAATAGCGGAACCTGGATGTTCATATTGGCTCCTACATATTCTACGAAGATCTTTTATCGGTCAAAACCGCATAACAACATACGTTGTTCTTTTTGTCATCAGTATGTTACTTGCCCGAGATTCGATCGTCGGTATCTCCATACCTAGTTCAATCTCGTTACCGGCAAGTCTCTTTACTCGTTCCGTAACACATCATCTCGTGACTAACTCATTAGTCTTTTGCTTGCAAGGCTTATTGTGATGTGTGTTACCGAGAGGGCCCAGAGATACCTCTCCGACACTCGGAGTGACAAATCCTAATCTTGATCTATGCCAACACCACGAATACTTTCGGAGACACCTGTAGAGCATCTTTATGATCACCCAGTTACGTTGTGACGTTTGATAGCACACAAGGTGTTCCTACGGTATTCGGGAGTTGCATAATCTCATAGTCATAGGAACATGTATAAGTCATGAAGAAGGCAATAGCAGTAAAACTAAACGATCATAGTGCTATGCTAACGGATGGGTCTTGTCCATCACATCATTCTCCTAATGATGTGATCCCGTTGATCAAATGACAACTCATGTCTATGGTTAGGAAACATAACCATCTTTGATCAATGAGCTAGTCTAGTAGAGGCATACTAGGGACATACTGTTTTGTCTATGTATCCACACATGTACTAAGTTTCCAGTTAATACAATTCTAGCATGAATAAAAGACATTTATCATGATATAAGGAAATACAAATAACATCTTTATTATTGCCTCTAGGGCATATTTCCTTCAGTCTCCCACTTGAACTAGAGTCAATAATCTAGATTACAAAGTGATGATCCTCACACCCATGGAGTCTTGGTGCTGATCATGTTTTGCCCGTGGAAGAGGCTTAGTCAACGGGTCTGCAATATTCAGATCCGTATGTATTTTGCAAATCTCTATGTCTCCCTCCTTGACTAGATCGCGGATGGAATTGAAGCGTCTTTTGATGTGCTTTGTTCTCTTGTGAAACCTAGATTCCTTCGCCAAGGCTATGGCTCCAGTGTTGTCACAAAAGATTTTCATTGGACCCGATGCACTAGGTACTACACCTAGATCGGATATGAACTCCTTCATCCAGACTCCTTCATTTGCTGCTTCCGAAGCAGCTATGTATTCCGCTTCACACGTAGATCCCGCCACGACGCTCTGCTTGGAACTGCACCAACTGACAGCTCCACCGTTCAATAAAAATACATATCCGGTTTGTGACTTTGAGTCATCCGGATCAGTGTCAAAGCTAGAATCGACGTAACCGTTTACGACGAGCTCTTTGTCACCTCCATATACGAGAAACATATCCTTTGTTCTTTTCAGATACTTTAGGATGTTTTTGACCGATGTCCAGTGATCCACTCCTGGATTACTTTGGTACCTCCCTGCTAGACTTATAGCAAGGCACACATCAGGTCTGGTACACAGCATTGCATACATGATAGATCCTATGGCTGAGGCATAGGGAATGACTTTCATTTTCTCTCTATCTTCTGCAGTGGTCGTGTTGGGGAACGTAGTATTTTAAAATTTTCCTACGATCACGCAAGATCTATCTACCAGATGCATAGCAACGAGAGGGGAGAGTGTGTCTACGTACCCTCGTAGACCGGGAGCGGAAGCGTCAAGTGACGCGGTTGATGTTGTCGAACTTCTTCGCGATCCAACCGATCAAGCACCGAACGTACGGCACCTCCGCGTTCAGCACACGTTCAGCTTGATGACGTCCCACGAGCTCTTGATCCAGTTGAGCTTCACGGGAGAGTTTCGTCAGCACGACGGCGTGGTGACAGATATGATGTGTTCACCGGCGCAGGGCTTCGCCTAAGCTCCGCGACGGTACGACCGAGGTGTGATTCTGTGGAGGGGGGCACCGCACACGGCTAAAACAATTCAACTTGTGTGTCTTTGGGTGCCCCCCTGCCCCCGTATATAAAGGAGCAGGGGAGGGAGGCCGGCCAACCTCTCCTGGTGCGGCTAGGGAGGGAGTCCTACTAGGAATAGGATTGCAATCCTATTCCTAGTAGGATTCACCGAAAGGAAGAAGGGGGAAAGGAATAGGAGAGGTGGCGCCCCCCCAATCCTAGTCCAACTAGGATTCCTAGGTGGGGGCGCCGGCCAGCCCTATGGGCTGTCTCTCTCTCACCCTTTAGGCCCACTATGGACCATCCCCTCTCGTAGGGGGTTCCGGTAACCCCCTCCGGCATTCCCGATAAATCCGAAACTTTTCCGGTATACTTCCGGTGTCCGAATATAGCCGTCCAATATATCAATCTTTATGTCTCGGGCATTCCGAGACTCCTCGTCATGTCCGTGATCTCATCCGGGACTCCGAACTACCTTCGGTACATCAATACTCAAAAACTCATAATACCGATCGTCATCAAACGTTAAGCGTGCGGACCCTACGGGTTCGAGAACTATGTAGACATGACCGAGACTCATCTCTGGTCAATAACCAATAGCGGAACCTGGATGTTCATATTGGCTCCTACATATTCTACGAAGATCTTTTATCGGTCAGAACCGCATAACAACATACGTTGTTCCTTTTGTCAAACGGTATGTTACTTGCCCGAGATTCGATCGTCGGTATCTTTATACCTAGTTCAATCTCATTGCCGGCAAGTCTCTTTACTCGTTCCGTAACACATCATCTCGTGACTAACTCATTAGTCTTTTGCTTGCAAGGCTTATTATGATGTGTGTTACCGAGAGGGCCCAGAGATACCTCTCCGACACTCGGAGTGACAAATCCCAATCTTGATCTATGCCAACACCACGAATACTTTCGGAGACACCTGTAGAGCATCTTTATGATCACCCAGTTACGTTGTGACGTTTGATAGCACACAAGGTGTTCCTACGGTATTCGGGAGTTGCATAATCTCATAGTCATAGGAACATGTATAAGTCATGAAGAAAGCAATAGCAGTAAAACTAAACGATCATAGTGCTAAGCTAACGGATGGGTCTTGTCCATCACATCATTCTCCTAATGATGTGATCCCGTTGATCAAATGACAACTCATGTCTACGGTTAGGAAACATAACCATCTTTGATCAATGAGCTAGTCTAGTAGAGGCATACTAGGGACACTCTGTTTTGTCTATGTATTCACACATGTACTAAGTTTCCGGTTAATACAATTCTAGCATGAATAATAAACATTTATCATGATATAAGGAAATATAAATAACAACTTTATTATTGCCTCTAGAGCATATTTCCTTCAGTCTCCCACTTGCACTAGAGTCAATAATCTAGCTCACATCGCCATGTGATTTAATACCGATAGTTCACATCGTTATGTGAATAACACCCATAGTTGACATCGCCATGTGACCAACACCCAAAGAGTTTACTAGAGTCAATAATCTAGTTCACATCGCTATGTGATTAATACCCAAGAGTAATTAGGTGTGATCATGTTTTGCTTATGAGAGAAGTTTAGTCAATGGGTCTGTTACATTCATATCTGTATGTATTTCGCAAATTTCTATGTCTACAATGCTTTGCATGGAGCTACTCTAGCTAATTGCTCCCACTTTCAATACGCATCCAGATTGATACTTAGAGTCATCTGGATTTAGTGTCAAAGCTTGCATCGGCGTAACCCTTTACGACGAACTCTTTATCACCTCCATAATCGAGAAACATTTCCTTAGTCATCCAGTTACTAAGGATAATTTTTACCGATGTACAGTGATCTACTCCTAGATCACTATTGTACCCCGTTGACGAACTCATGGCAAGGTACACAACATATTTGGTACACAACATGGCATACTTTATAGAACCTATGGCTGAGGCATAGGGAATGACTTTCATTCTCTCTATATTTTTCTGCCGTGGTCTGGCTTTGAGTCTTACTCAACTTTACACCTTACAAGTCAGGCAAGAACTCCTTCTTTGACTGATTCATTTTGAACTACTTCAAAATCTTATCAAGGTATGTACTCATCGAAAGTCTTATCAAGCGTCTTGATCTATCTCTATAGATCTTGATGCCCAATATGTAAGTAGCTTCACCAAGGTCTTTCTTTGAAAAACTCCTTTCAAACACTCCTTTATGCTTTCCAAAAAATTCTACATCATTTCCGATCGACAATATGTCATTCACATATACTTATCAGAAAGGTTGTAGTGCTCCCACTCACTTCTTGTAAATACAGGCTTCACCGCAAGTCTGTATAAATCTATATGCTTTGATCAACTTATCAAAGCATATATTCCAACTCCGAGATGCTTGCACCAGTCCATAGATGGATCGTTGGAGCTTGCACATTTTGTTAGCACCTTTAGGATTGACAAAACCTTCTGGTTGCATCATATACAAGTTTCCTTTAATAAATCCATTAAAGAATGCAGTTTTGTTATCCATTTGCCACATTTCATAAAATGCTGCAATTGCTAACATGATTCGGACAGACTTAAGCATCGCTACGGGTGAGAAAGTCTCATCGTAGTCAACTCCTTGAACTTGTTGAAAAACTTTCGCAACAAGTCGAGCTTTGTAAACAGTAACATTACCGTCAGCGTCAGTCTTCCTCTTGAAGATCCATTTATTTTCGATGGCTTGCCGATCATCGGGCAAGTCAACCAAAGTCCACACTTTGTTCTCATACATGGATCCCATCTCAGATTTCATGGCCTCAAGCCATTTTGCGGAATCTGGGCTCATCATCGCTTCCTCATAGTTCGTAGGTTCATCATGGTCCAGTAACATGACTTCTAGAACCGGGTTGCCGTACCACTCTGATGCGGAACAAACTCTAGTTGATCTACGAAGTTCAGCAGAAACTTGATCTGAAGTTTCATGATCATCATCATTAGCTTCCTCACTAATTGGTGTAGGAATCACTGGAACTAGTTTCTGTGATGTTCCACTTTCCAATTCGGGAGAAGGTACAATTACCTCATCAAGTTCTACTTTCCTCCCATTCACTTCTTTCGAGAGAAACTCCTTCTCTAGAAAGGATCCACTCTTAGCAACAAAGACCTTGCCTTCGGATCTGTGATAGAAGGTGTACCCAACAGTTTCTTTTGGGTATCCTATGAAGATTTACTTCTCCGATTTGGGTTCGAGCTTATCATGTTGAAACTTTTTCACATAAGCATCACAGTCCCAAACTTAAAGAAATGACAGCTTAGGTTTCTCGTCAAACCACAGTTCATACGGTGTCATCTCCACGGATTTAGATGGTGCCCTATTTAACGTGAATGTAGCTGTCTCTAATGCATAACCCCAAAAGCGATAGTAGTAGATCGGTAAGAGACATCATCGATCGCACCATATCTAATAAAGTACGGTTATGACGTTCGGACACACCATTACACTGTGGTGTTCCAGGTGGCGTGAGTAGTGAAACTATTTCACATTGTTTTTACTGAAGGCCAAACTCGCTAACTCAAATATTTTATCTCTACGATCATATCGTAGAAACTCTTATTTTCTTGTTATGATGATTCTCCACTTCACTCTGAAATTCTTTGAACTTTTCAAATGTTTCAGACTTGTGCTTCATTAAGTAGATATACCCATATCTGCTCAAATCATCAGTGAAGGTCAGAAAATAACGATACCCGCCGCGAGCTTCAACACTCATTGGTCCACATACATCTGTATGTATGATCTCCAACCAATATGTTGCTCGCTCCATTGTTCCGGAGAACGGAGTTTTAGTCATCTTGCCCATGAGGCATGGTTCGCAAGCATCAAGTGATTCATAATCAAGTGATTCCAAAAGTCCATCACTATGGAGTTTCTTCATGCGCTTTACACCATTATGACCTAAACGGCAGTGCCACAAATAAGTTGCACTATCATTATTAACCTTGCATCTTTTGGCTTCAATATTATGAATATGTGTATCACCACAATCGAGATCCAACAAACTCTTTTCATTGGGTGTATGACCATCGAAGGTTTTATTCATGTAAACAGAATAACAATTATTCTATGACTTTAAATGACTAATCGTATTGCAACAAATATGATCAAATCATATTCATGCTCAACGCAAATGCCAAATAACATTTATTTAGGTTTTACACTAATCCCGAAAGTATAGGGAGTGTGCGATGATGATCATATCAATCTTGGAACCACTTCCAACACACATCGTCACTTTACCTTTAACTAGTCTCTGTTCATTCTGCAATTCTCGTTTCGAGTTACTAATTTTAGCAACTGAACCGGTATCAAATACCCAGGGGTTGCTATGAACACTAGTAAAGTACACATCAATAATCTGTATATCAAAATATACCTTTGTTCACTTTGCCATCCTTCTTATCCGCCAAGTATCTAGGGCAGTTCCACTTCCAGTGACCATTTCCTTTGCAGTAGAAGCACTTAGTTTCAGGCTTGAGTTTTAGCTTTGGGTTTCTTCACGGGAGTGACAACTTGCTTGTCATTCTTCTTGAAGTTCCCCTTCTATCCCTTTGCCCTTTACTTGAAACAAGTGGTCTTGTTAACCATCAACACTTGATGCTCTTTCTTGATTTCTACCTTCGCCGATTTTAGCATCGCGAAGAGCTCGGGAATTACTTTCATCATCCCTTGCATATTATAGTTCATCACGAAGTTCACTAACTTGGTGATAGTGACTAGAGAACTTTGTCAATTACTATCTTATCTGGAAGATTAACTCCCACTTGATTCAAGCAATTGCAGTACCCAGACAATCTGAACACATGCTCACTGGTTGAGCTATTCTCCTCCATCTTGTAGGCAAAGTAATGTCAGAGGTCTCATACCTCTCGACACGGGCATGAGTATGAAATACTAATTTCAACTCTCGGAACATCTTATATGCTCCGTGGCATTCAAAACATTTTTGAAGTCCCGGTTCTAAGCCGTAAAGCATGGTGCACTTAAACTATCAAGTAGTCATCATACCGAGCTTTTGTCAAAACGTTCATAACGTCTACATCTGCTCCTGCAATAGGTCTGTCACCTAGCGGTGCATCAAGGACATAATTCTTCTGTGCAGCAATGAGGATAATCCTCAGATCACGGAACAATTCCGCATCATTGCTACTAACATCTTTCAACTTAGTTTTCTCTAGGAACATATAAAAAATAAACGAGGAGCAACATCGCGAGCTATTGATCTACAACATAGATATGCTAATACTACCAGGACTAAGTTCATGATAAATTAAAGTTCAATTTAATCATATTAATTAAAGAACTCCCACTTAGATAGACATCCCTCCGGTCATCTAAATGATCACGTGATCCAAATCAACTAAACCATGTCCGATCATCACGTGAGATGGAGTAGTTTCAATGGTGAACATCTTATGTTGATCATATCTACTATATGATTCACGCTCGACCTTTCGGTCTCCAGTGTTCCGAGGCCATATCTGCATATGCTAGGCTCGTCAAGTTTAACCCGAGTATTCTGCGTGTGCAAAACTGGCTTACACCCGTTGTATTTGAACGTAGAGCTTATCACACCCGATCATCACGTGGTGTCTCGGCACGACGAACTTTTGCAACGGTGCATACTCAGGGAGAACACTTATACCTTGAAATTTAGTAAGGGATCATCTTATAATGCTACCGTTGTTCTAAGCAAAATAAGAAGCATAATAAGATAAACATCACATGCAATCAAAATATGTGACATGATATGGCCATCATCATCTTGTGCTTTTGATCTCCATCTCCAAAGCACCGTCATGATCACCTTCGTCACCGGCGCGACACCTTGATCTCCATCGTAGCATCATTGTCGTCTCGCCAACTATTGCTTCTACGACTATCGCTACCGCTTAGTGATAAAGTAAAGCAATTACATGGCGATTGCATTTCATACAATAAAGCGACAACCATATGGCTCCTGCCAGTTGCCGATAACATTACAAAACATGATCATCTCATACAAAACCGTATAACTCATCATGTCTTGACCATATCACATCACAACATGCCCTGCAAAAACAAGTTAGACGTCCTCTACTTTGTTGTTGCAAGTTTTACGTGGCTGCTACGGGCTTAGCAAGAACCGTTCTTACCTACGCATACAAAACCACAACGATGTTTCGTCAAGTATGTGCTGTTTTAACCTTCACAAGGACCGGGCATAGGCACACTTGATTCAGCTAAAGTGAGAGAGACAGACACCCGCCAGTCACCTTTAAGCAACGAGTGCTCTTAACGGTGAAACCAGTCTCGCGTAAGCGTACGCGTAATGTCGGTCCGGGCCGCTTCATCTCACAATACCGCCGAAGCAAAGTATGACATGCTGGTAAGCGGTATGACTAGTATCGCCCACAACTCATTGTGTTCTACTCATGCATATCATCTACGCATAGACCTGGCTCTGATGCCACTGTTGGGGAACATAGTATTTTAAAAAATTCCTACGATCACGCAAGATCTATCTACCAGATGCATAGCAACGAGAGGGAAGAGTGTGTCTACGTACCCTCGTAGACCGGAAGCGGAAGCGTCAAGTGACGCGGTTGATGTAGTCGAACTTCTTCGCGATTCAACCGATCAAGCACCGAACGTACGGCACCTCCGCGTTCAGCACATGTTCAGCTTGATGACGTCCCACGAGCTCTTGATCCAGTTGAGCTTCACGGGAGAGTTTCGTCAGCACGACGGTGTGGTGACGGATATGATGTATTTACCGGCGCAGGGCTTCGCTTAAGCACTGCAACGGTATGACCGAGGTGTGTTTCTGTGGAGGGGGGCACCGCACACGGCTGGAACAATTCAACTTGTGTGTCTTTGGGTGCCCCCCTGCCCCCGTATATAAAGGAGCAAGAGGGGAGGGCCGGCCGGCCTCCTATGGTGCGGCTAGGGCAATCCTACTAGGAATAGGATTGCAATCCTATTCCTAGTAGGAGTCCACCAAGAAGGAAGAGAGGGAAAGGAAAAGAGGGAGAGGTGGCGCCCCCCCAATCCTAGTCCAACTAGGATCCCTAGGTGGGGCGCCGACCAGCCTCTATGGGCTGCCTCTCTCCTTTCCTCAAGGCCCACTATGGACCATCCCCCCTCGTAGGGGGTTCCGGTAACCCCCTTCGGCAATCCAGTTAAATCCGAAACTTTTTCGGAACACTTCCGGTGTCCGAATATAGTCGTCCAATATATCAATCTTTATGTCTCGGACATTCCGAGACTCCTCGTCATGTCCGTGATCTCATCCGGGACTCCGAACTACCTTCGGTACATCAAAACTCATAAACTCATAATACCGATCGTCATCAAACGTTAACCGTGCGGACCCTACGGGTTCGAGAACTATGTAGACATGACCGAGACTCATCTCCGGTCAATAACCAATAGCGGAACTTGGATGTTCATATTGGCTCCTACATATTCTACGAAGATCTTTTATCGGTCAAAACCGCATAACAACATACGTTGTTCTTTTTGTCATCAGTATGTTACTTGCCCGAGATTCGATCGTCGGTATCTCCATACCTAGTTCAATCTCGTTACCGGCAAGTCTCTTTACTCGTTCCGTAACACATCATCTCGTGACTAACTCATTAGTCTTTTGCTTGCAAGGCTTATTGTGATGTGTGTTACCGAGAGGGCCCAGAGATACCTCTCCGACACTCGGAGTGACAAATCCTAATCTTGATCTATGCCAACACCACGAATACTTTCGGAGACACATGTAGAGCATCTTTATGATCACCCAGTTACGTTGTGACATTTGATAGCACACAAGGTGTTCCTACGGTATTCGGGAGTTGCATAATCTCATAGTCATAGGAACATGTATAAGTCATGAAGAAAGCAATAGCAGTAAAACTAAACGATCATAGTGCTAAGCTAACGGATGGGTCTTGTCCATCACATCATTCTCCTAATGATGTGATCCCGTTGATCAAATGACAACTCATGTCTACGGTTAGGAAACATAACCATCTTTGATCAATGAGCTAGTCTAGTAGAGGCATACTAGGGACACTCTGTTTTGTCTATGTATTCACACATGTACTAAGTTTCCGGTTAATACAATTCTAGCATGAATAATAAACATTTATCATGATATAAGGAAATATAAATAACAACTTTATAATTGCCTCTAGAGCATATTTCCTTCACACACAGATACAAATAACTTTGCTCCCAACGAGTACAGAGAGGTTGTCAATCTCTCCGGCCTTGTAGTTCACAAAGGATTAAAAGCAATGATAGTAGTGATAGATAGTTTTTTGCAATAGTAAGTAATAACGGAAAGTAAATAGTGGATGTGATCAATGATGGTAATATGCACCGGAGTCTCATGATGTTCACTAGTGATGTCTCTCTCCCAAAAGACGATAAAACAGCTATGTGAGGTAAACAAATTACAGTTGGGCAATTGACAGGACCACGAACGCAAACCAATGCTGACTACATTGCAAGAAAGGTTGAGGTTCAAAGCTTGGGCGGTACGCCAAAGTAAGTAGACCGAAATCCATCAATATCTACTACTAATCATCCACCTTGAGATATCTATCCAGAACATCTCGCTGGTATTAAGTTGCGAGTCCCACCCATAGTGTAAAATCAATGCAACAGACAACTGCATTAAAAGAACTTTGCGTAAAGTAAACAATCCTTGCACCCGCGGGCACAAGCACCGTTGTTTTCCCCCTTGTGGCAACAGCACATCCCCTAGACTCATGTTTCTGTCACTCAAGCTAGTCATCGAGGGGCATGAACCCACAATCGAGCATAACGTTCCCTCTTGGAGTCACTACCTATTACTCGGCCAAAGCAATAAATAACAACGGAGAACATGCAAGAATTACTTATGAACTAAAATATAAAAGAGGTGAATCAAATATATTACTCAAGATCAATCTGAACCTAATCTCATAATCCATCGGATCCCAGCAAACTCAACATAGCAACGGCATAAGGATTTACATAGGTGCCTCGATCATGTAGGGCAGCTCACGAGGACTAATTAGTGAAGCACAAGAACGGGAGGAGAACATCACATAGCTACTGGTCATGAACTCATGGTCCAAGGGAGACTACTCACGAGTCATCCGGGAGGCGTCCATGGTGGTGGAGAAGCTCCCGGTGGTGATCCTCCCCTCCGGCAGGGTGCCGGGAAGAGTTCTCCTGGTGCTCCCGATCTTGGAAGTGGCGGCGGCGACGGAACAGAGATGGGATCGCGAAAAGAGTTCCTGTTCTGAGGGTTTCGGAGGTCCCTCTAAATATATGCCAAAGGGGGCACCGGACGGGCTTCGGGGGGCCCAGGCGCCC
>LR738709.1:627882093-627921960 GCA_902687465.1 Secale cereale | reverse complement strand
GCCCCCCCCCCCCCCCCCGGCGCGGCCCAATGGGGGCGCGCCGCCAGGGCGCCTGGAGCCCTGGTGGCCCCCCCAGGCTGCCCTTCGGACGCAGTGTTGTTTCCGGATCGCTGATTTTTTATATAATTTTTCTGGATTTTTCTGGGAAGTTCTCGAAACGTGAAAACCTGAAATACAAAAACAGCCGAAAACAGAAACTGGCACTGGGGTGCACTGGATTAGTAAGTTAGTCCAAATATGATCAAAAGTGTATGGAAGTGTATGAATATCATAGCAATATCACCCAAAAGTGGCATGGAGCAAGCAGAAATTATAGATACGTTTGGACGTATCAACATCCCCAAGCTTAATTCCTGCTCGTCCTCGAGTAGGTAAATGATAACAAGAATAATTTCTGTGGTGACATGCTATTAACCATAAAGGACTTTTTCATAGTCATATGACAAAAGCTTACTGAGACAATGATTTTATAGTAATTAAGTTGCCTCATGAGAAAATCACAAATGACTGAAAGTTTTACAATATGAAATTGAAACATCAAAAAGGATTTGCAATGAACATGATGTACAAATATGATAAAGTGATATCTAGCTTGCCCCCTTTAGTGATGCAAAACATAAATGCAGGGGCACCTTCAAGGTTTAAGTGATGACTAGATACAATCATTTCAGAATAAACGATATCACAATCATGCAAAAGACAATGCTACTTTGGGACAGTGCACATTACACTCAGAATGACAATCATGCTCTCAGTAGTTGGTGCTTTAACATAAAAGTAAAAGAATGGTTATGTGCTAGAGCTTTTTATTTTGAAAACATGGAAGCAATTGTGTCAACGGTAGTAGTACTTCATATGTGTCATGCATAAGACATCTTATAAGTTGCAAGCCTCATGCATCGAATACTAATAGTGCTCGCTCCTTGTCCTAATTAGCTCGGATCTCCATGGGTTATCATTGCATTGCATATGTTTCAACCAAGTGTCACAAAGGGGTACCTCTATGCCACCTGTACAAAGGTCCAAGGAGATAGATCGCATTTGATTTCTCGTTTTTGATAAATCTCAACTTGAGGACATCCATACCGGGACAACATAGAAAATAGATGATGGACTCCTCTTTAATGCATAAGCATATTCTCATGAGAGATTGAGGATTAAGGTCCAAGCTAAAACTTCCACCATGATGCATAGCTTTGGTTGGAGGGCCAATGTTCTTCTCTAACAATATACATATTAATTCAACCCACGGCAAATCACCCTTACTTCAGACAAGACGAACATGCATAGCAACTCACATGATATTCAACAAAAGTGTGACAGTTGATGGCGTCCCCAGAAACATGGTTACCGCTCAGCAAGCAACTCATAAGAAATAAGATACATAGGCAACATATTCTTTACCACAATAGTTTTTAGGCTACTTTCCCATGAGCTATGTATTGTATGGTTAGTTTGCTTAGTACAGGTGGAGGTTAGCAAAAGACTGGGAGCGACCAACTAAGAGAGCAATGACGGTCATAATCATGCAGAGCGACAAAGCAATATTGAATCAGGCATGGTAGTTATATCGCTACTCAGAAACAAAAGATCATCAAGGCTTGACAGACTTTCTTTACAGTCTTGAATATGCGTGAGCATACGCCAAGTCAATCAAAATAAATTATCGAAGGAAGATATTACTAAACCATACCACATCATAGGCAAACAAACCAAGTTGGTACTCCAATAACACATTGGGAACCCCCCAGCTATTTGAGATTAACCATAAAAAAACCTGAACTACTAAGCACCATCATGCAAGTAGCATCTTTATCATAGACACATTAACCAATGCAACGGAAGCAAACTCTCTTAATAAGGTGAGCATGATAATTAAAGAGAGTTCAAGCAACCAACTAAATAAAAGCTCTTGAAAAGATAAGCATGAATACTAAGAGCAGAGCACGATAGTAGCTATTAAAAGACAAAGAACACACACAGCATAGATAGACATGAAAATTCTATGTTATGTTCTAGGTAGAAGTGGAGCGTGTTTCTCTCCCACATAAAGGAATGCTGGGTTCCGACTCGTTATGAAAAACTAAAAAGAAAACTAAAAGCAAGACGCTCCAAGCATAGCACATAACACATGAAGTGATAAAAATATAGCGAAATGAAAGACGAACTGATAATGTTGATGGAGAAGGGGATACACGGGGGCATCCCCAAGCTTAGACGCTTGAGTCTCCTTGAATATTTCTTGGGGGTGCACGGGGGCATCCCCAAGCTTGAGCGCTTGACACTCCTGAATCTTTTTATCATCTTCCCTCGCACACTTGAAAACTCCCTTCATACACAACTCATCATAATCTGATTAGCGAGGTTAGTACCCTTAATAAAATAATTATACCTTGCTGGAAATAAGGATATTCTTGAAGTTCTACTGTTTCTCAATATTGCCAAAAGGTTTTTGGAAAGAAAAAGCAAGCTCTTGATTTGCAAAGTGAAGGTAAGGCAAAACAGGACAGAATCTGTGAAAAACAGAACAGCAGGCAGTAATTGATCTGTTCGGGATACTTCTGCAACTCAAATAAAAAAACTCAGAACTGACGCACGAAAGACAATTATATAGAGAACGCTGTAGAAAAAATTCAGACCAAAAAGATGATCTGGTGATTTTATACGAATTTTTCTATCCAAGGACTGAATCTGTTTCCTGGACAGCACCTCACAACTTTTGAACTTTCTAGCAATCAGAGGCTATACTTGGCACAAATATGAAAAGCAAAGATACAATGATGATGCTACAGCAGTAAACAACATCAAGACACAACAAAAGCAAAAAATTTATTCATGTGGGCTGCCTCCCAAAAGCGCTTTCTTTTATGCCTTTAAGCTAGGCATAATGCATAGATCAAGTTTTATCAAGAGTAAAAGAATAGCTAGCCCGTACAACGGACTCAAAAGGTAACTTGATCTTCTTTCGAGGGAAGTGTTCCATCCCTTTCTTGAGAGGAAACTGAAATTTTATATTACCCTCTTTCATGTCAATGACAGCACCAACGGTGCGCAAAAAGGGACGTCCCAAAATAATTGGACAAGAAGGATCACATTCAATATCCATTATATTAAAATCAACGGGCACATAATTATCATTGACAACGATAAGAACATCGTCGATCCTCCCCAAAGGTTTCTTTATGGAAGAATCAACGAGACGAACACCAAAAGAACAAGAATCAAAAGATTTCAATTTAAGCATATCATATATCCTTTTGGGCATAACAGAGGTACTAGCACCAACATCACATAATGCATAACAAGAGAAGTCATTCAAATTAATTTTTATCATAGGATCCCAACCATCCTCTAGCTTTCTAGGTATGGAGGCTTCTACTCTAAGTTTCTCCTCCCTAGCTTTGATGAGAGCATTAGTGATATGCTCTGTGAAGGCAAGGTTAAGCGTGCTAGTGCAGGGATCTCTAGACATCTTGTGAAGGAATTCAATAACTTCGGTAAGAGTGCAATTATCAAAATCAAGGTCACGAGCATCAAGTAAAGTGGTAGTGGTGTCCTTAAGGTTCACCTGTTTGGTAGCTTCTAAAGTCATAGCATCACCATTAATAGGTCCATTGGGACCAGGAGTACATTGGGTGCTAAGAGTGTGAACATCCTCAATAACTTGGATAGTAGCAACAGTGTGGTGGGTAGGAAGGCTCTTAATTCTTTCCTCTTCCTCCCTTTCTCTAGCCCATCTCTCTTTAAGCTTAGCCATCATCCTAATATTTTCATTAATTTGTACTTGAGTAGCATTAATAGGGATGACTTCCCTCTCCTTAAGAGGAGAAGTTTCAATTTTTAGCAATTTTACCTCATTGGCTAAGTGGTCTACCTTAAAAGAAAGATCATCTAGTTTATGTAGTTTCTCTTCTACATTCTTATTAAAGGCTTTTTGGGTAGTGATGAAATCTCTAAGCATGGTCTCTAGTTCAGTATTGGAGTTCTTGGTACTAGGATAAGCATTGTTGTTCCCATAAGAGTTAGAGGGGAACGGTCTAGGATTGCTACCAAAGTTACTCCTATAAGCATTGTTGTTAAAATTGTTTCTAGAGATAAAGTTCACATCTACTTGTTCTTGAGCAATCAAAGAATTTAAAGGAACATCATGCAATGCCCAGGATGGGACTATACCTCCTACGTGTCGAGGCACGACTTAAAGGTATAAGCCCATCCTAGAATGATCTCAAGTTTGGTATCTTTGCACGACTCATGTAAAAGAGGGATTAAATTGCAAAAGGAGATAGTTGGCTTACACTCGCCACTTCACACAATACATTACATAAGCAAGACATCATTCAAAACATCACAACCCGACTACGGGTGAAGATCCAAAAGAAAGATACCAAACAACAAACCGCCACAGGTCAGGATCGAATCCTAGTAGAAACCACTACTGAACATCGAAACGTCACAAACAAACGGCCAAACTCTTCATCGAACTCCAAGTGAAGAACTTGAACCAGCTCCTGCATCAAACTCGGCTGCACCTGCATCTGGTGTTGTAGTAACTGTGAGCCACGAGGACTCAGCAATCCCGTTCCCGGGTAACAAGACTATTTAAGCCTTGGGAGAGGATAAGGCTGAAGAAAAAGAGTAGTGTCTGCAGCAGCAACTAGCAACTAGCTTACGTGATAGAGAGCGAGAAGAGAAAGCCTCGGTCGAGAGATGATCACGAAGTGATCCTAACTAAAGCCGGTCAAACATAACCCCACCGTGTTCAACTCCCGAATCCCTATTCGGAAATTGACAGTCACGGTACACACGCTGGTAGTGTATTAGAACATTGTGTCAAGTTTTCTACAACCGGATATTAACAAGCTCCCATCTGCCACATAACCGCGGGCACGGCTTTCGAAAGTTCATAACCCTGCAGGGGTGTTCCAACTTGACCCATTACAAGCCCACGATCCGCGGAGTCGCAACTCCAAGGTGGGAAGACCCGAGTATTCTCGGAATCCCGTGCTCAAGATATACCGAACCAAGGTAAGACTAATCCAGCAAATCCTCCCGGTGTGTCGACACCCTGATAGTAGTCGCGCGTATCTAAGTCTCAGGACACGACCGGATGGGTGATGCTACAGGACCCAATCCTCGAGTTTCCCCGTGGTGGTTCCCGCAGGCTCCCCGTTTGGGACCAACACCATCAGCACTGGCCCCCCTGCTATGTAGAATTAAGAACCCGAGGGTGCGACCCCCTATGCAAAGTTAATTAATTAATTAAGTTGTTATTATGAGGCAAATAGTACCAAATGTTGGGATTTGCTGGAAAAGACTTAGCACTTAGCGGTTTATCGAGGGGGTCCCATACACCCCAACCGTGTTAGGAACGCATAATCAAGGAACATAACACCGGTTTATACGGTTCCTAAGGGCATGAGTGGAACAAATCACCAAGCAAAAGGCTTAGCCTTCCACCCTTGCCAGTATATAGATGATTTCATTTTAAGCATTTATATAGTGTGATATAACCCAACAACTTCAACATGAAGCGAGCATCTTCGATCTTCACCTGCAACTAGCAATGCTATAAGAAGGGCTGAGCGAAGCGTACTTAGCCAAGCAACAGTTTGCATAGGTAGGATGGTTAAACATGGTGATGGTTACAGTAGGAGGCTGACAGGAAAGACATGGGCATCGAGGCAAAAATACTAAAGAGCGATACTCTAGCAATAAGCAAACATAGTAATGGTATCCGGGTTCGGTCATCTTGCCTGAGATTCCACAAGGAAGAAGAACGGATCCACGAAGAAGACGGAGCAACACGGTCGAGCGAAAGCTCACAACTCCGGAACGAAACCGAAGCTAACAAGAGAAGCAACCGGAAAGAAAGAAACAACACGGTAAACTCACAAGCATAAACATGGCATACGATGCACAAACAAGTATGATGCATGCCCGGTTTAAATATGCATGGCATGGCAAAGTGCACAAACAAAACTACAAGTTAAGTGGAGCTCAATATGCAACGAGTTGCATATTGACGAAACACCACATTTAATTCTTTAATTGACTCTCGCTATTTACAAGACAAGATTAAATGTTTTTAACATGGCAAGAGGTGAAGCATAAGTAAAACTACACTATTTAGGCATTTTAAATGAGGCCGGAAATAACAGCAACAATTCCGAAAAATCCCCATGAGCATGTTTAGTAATTATAAGCAAACAACAATTAAACATATCAATGTTGTTAAATGATGCGGATGACATGATCAAGTTTATGCAATTATATTAAAAGTTAACATAAGAGATATGAAGCACTTGTCACCGTGGTGGAAAGAAAGGGTGCCACGGCAATGATCCGAAAATGATGCCACGCAACATATCGGTTCCGGTAACTCGTTGAGAGACCGGTGCAAAAGGTAACGGAGAGCGAGACATGGAACATGATAAGGTGGGGTGATCCCGTCACCGGGTTCCCACGAGTCGGCGACAAAAGAGGGCACAACGGACACGGAGCACACAAGGGAACATTTCATACAACACAACAAGCATTCCATGAGTCATCCACGGGGTCGTCTCGTTATACCTTTGAAGCGTGCGTTTCGGGGCGGTTCGAGACGTAGAGGAAGAAGGCGTTCCTGTTTGGAGAGGAAGTAGCCGCTCCGTAGAGGGAAGTAGTTGTTCACGAGGCGGTAGTTGTACTCGGGCGACGGTAGCGGAAGTAGTGGTACACGTGTCTTCGGCGACGGTAGACGTTCACGAAGCTCGTTTTCCCGTAGATGTTCGGGTCGGTGTCGTGGTACTTGGGGTTCTCGTTTTGCGACGGTAGTGGAAGTAGTGGTACTTGGCGATTCATCATGTAGATGTTCCCGTTCGTAGATGTACTTGTCATCGTAGCCGTTCGGTCGTCGGGGTACTTGTCATAAGGTCGTCGTGGACGTAGTGGAACTTGGTCTCGGCGACGGTAGTGTAACTTGACGGATCCGAACTCTTCGAGGGTCGTCGTGGTACTTGCCGCATCGACGTCGTGGTACTTGGCAGACTTGGTTCCCTCGTTTTGAACTTGGAAACGACAAGGGCAGCAAGGTTTTGGCGAACAACAGAAGCAACAAAACAACATGGCAACAAGGAGGCAACACGGCAGAGGCAGGGGCCGCGGGATCCGGTGCTGGACGACGGCGAGGCGGGGCCTGGCCGCGGCGCTGGAGAGGCCACGGAGGTCCTGGTGTTGCTGGAGACGCGGCTCCCATGGCGAGGCGGCGCTGGACGCTGCAGAAGCGAGGTCGGGCGCCGGCGCGCGCGCTGGACGGTGACGGAGGGAGGGCGCTGGACGGGCGGCTCGAGGACGAAGGGAGGCGAGGCCGCGGCTGCTGGAGATGGAGGGAGCAGCTCCGGCCTGAGGGAGGTCGCGGCCGGGACGCTCTGGCGGGGCCTCGCTGGAGGGAGTCGGCTGGCCTGGCGACGAAGGAACGGGGCGCGGAGGCGCTGGCAATGCAGGGCGAGGCGCGGAGGCGTCGGCTGCAGCCTGGAGAGGAGGCGCTCCTGGCCTTGAGCGACGGCGAGGCGCGGAGGAGGGAAGAAGAGCAAGGCGTCGGGGAACGAGATCGGGCAGAGGAGCGATGGGCTCGGGGAACGAGATCGGGCAGAGGAGCGATCGAGGGAGAAAGAAGGGGATCGGGACGAGGGGAAAAAAGGTGCGGCGCTGCAAGGGATCCAGAGGGAGAGGAGCGATGCGGGCAGCTCGCTGGCTAGGGTTAGGAGGAGCGGGCCGAGAGCTGGCCAGATGGGTCGGATGGCTAGGGACTGGTCGGCTGGGGCTGCAAGGCCGCGGCTGGGAGGAAGGAGGAGGGAAGGCCTGGCGCGGCTGGGCCCTGCAGCTCTCTCTTACTGATTTCTAAATTAAGCCAGAAAACAACAAGAAGAAAGAAAAGAAAGGAGATGCTAGGAATAAGCTTAGGACAAGAGGTTATTATTCCTGGACTCACAAAAATGTCAGGAATTTAAATAAAATTGTTGGAGGGTTTTTGGAAGAACCTCAAAACAACGGAAAAGAAAATAAGACAAGGTTTTGACGGTGAAACTAGAATTAAGAGGCATGGGGAAAATTAAGCAAGTGTGTTGGTTAATTCCAAACAAATGGAATATTTTTATATATAGCTCCCTAATAATATTGAGAGGCTTTTATATGTTTTAAAGAGAAGACTTTCTTCCCTCGATTTAAATGGACCGAAGGTCCACACAATTTTTTTTAAGTTGAGATGCAAAATAAAAAAAAGACATGATGGCATGATGACATGATGCGATGCAAGAATAAAACACAAGCACAAAAGAAACACACGGGCAACCCGGAACATCTGGAATCTTCTGGAATCTTCTGGAATCTTCTGGGACGTCGGTCTCGGGCGTCACACGTCACGAGGATCAACAGTAGATTGCTTCGAAAGTAGAGACATGATCAAGTCAACTTTTTCATTAAGGAAGGAAATCTCCTCGACAGAGTTTACCTTCCTACCTGTTGGAGCTCGTTCGGTGTGCCATTGGGAATAGTTGGTCATCATCTCATCGAGAAGCTTCGTGGCAGCACCAAGTGTAGTTGACATAAAAGTTCCTCCCGCGGCCGAATCTAACAAGTTCCGCGAGGTAAAGTTCAAGCCTGCATAAAAAGTTTGGATAACCATCCAAGTAGTCAAACCGTGAGTAGGGCAGTTCTTGATAAGAGACTTCATACGTTCCCAAGCTTGGGCAACGTGTTCATTATCCAATTGTTTAAAATTCATTATCTTACTTCTAAGTTGGATAATTTTAGCAGGTGGATAGTATTTTCCGATAAAAGCATCTTTGCACTTGTCCCAAGAATCTATGCTATTTCTAGGCAAAGACTGAAACCAAATTTTAGCTCCTCCTCTCAAGGAGAAAGGAAAAAGCTTAAGCTTAACAATATTACCATCTATTTCTTGGTACTTTTGCATATCACAAAGTTCAACAAAGTTGTTCAAGTGTAAAGCAGCATCATCTCCAGCACCGGAGAATTGTTCTCTCATAACTAAGTTCAGTAAAGCAGGTTTAATTTCATATGAAGGTGCTGAAGTGGCAGGTGTAGTGATAGGTGTGCTGATAAAGTCATCGTTGTTGTGACTAGTGAAGTCACACAACTTGGTGTTCTCGGTGGAACCCATAGTAGCAAGCAAGCAAGATAACTATTTTTGTGATTTTCGATAAAAAAAGGAACTAAAGCAAAAATGAAAGGTAAACTAACAAGACTAAAAAGCAAAGGTAAAAGATAGCATGCAACTCCCCTATCCTGAAGAGTGGAGTCCCCGGCAACGGCGCCAGAAAATACTCCTTGATGGGCCTCGAACCCCTCGTTGGTTACCCCAAGTGGAAGGTGTAAGATGCAGTAAGTAGAAGAGTTTTCCCTTAGCAAAGATGCTAAGGATCGAATCCCCAGAGACTCCTAGGTTCAACAAGTAGGTGTCAATTGCTACGGCGCCAGATTAGTAGCCATCAACGTGGACCTGCACACAGATACAAATAACTTTGCTCCCAACGAGTACAGAGAGGTTGTCAATCTCTCCGGCCTTGTAGTTCACAAAGGATTAAAAGCAATGATAGTAGTGATAGATAGTTTTTTCCAACAGTAAGTAATAACGGAAAGTAAATAGTGGATGTGATCAATGATGGTAATATGGACCGGAGTCTCATGATGTTCACTAGTGATGTCTCTCTCCCAAAATACGATAAAACAGCTATGTGAGGTAAACGAATTACAGCTGGGCAATTGACAAGACCATGTGCGCAAACCAATGCTGACTACATTGCAAGAAAGGTTGAGGTTCAAAGCATGGGCGGTACGCCAAAGTAAGTAGACCGAAATCCATCAATATATACTACTAATCATCCACCTTGAGATATCTATCCAGAACATCTCGCTGGTATTAAGTTGCGAGTCCCACCCATAGTGTAAACTCAATGCAACAGACAACTGCATTAAAAGAACTTTGCGTAAAGTAAACAATCCTTGCACCCGCGGGCACAAGCACCGTTGTTTTCCCCCTTGTGGCAACAGCACATCCCCTAGACTCATGTTTCTGTCACTCAAGCTAGTCATCGAGGGGCATGAACCCACAATCGAGCATAACGTTCCCTCTTGGAGTCACTACCTATTACTCGACCAAAGCAATAAATAACAACGGAGAACATGCAAGAATTACTTATGAACTAAAATATAAAAGAGGTGAATCAAATATATTACTCAAGATCAATCTGAACATAATCTCATAATCCATCGGATCCCAGCAAACTCAACATAGCAACAGCATAAGGATTTACATAGGTGCCTCGATCATGTAGGGCAGCTCACGAGGACTAATTAGTGAAGCACAAGAACAGGAGGAGAACATCACATAGCTACTGGTCATGGACTCATGGTCGAAGGGAGACTACTCACGAGTCATCCGGGAGGCGTCCATGGTGGTGGAGAAGCTCCGGTGGTGATCCTCCCCTCCGGCAGGGTGCCGGGAAGAGTTTTCCTGGTGCTCCCGATCTTGGAAGTGGCGGCGACGGCGGAACAGAGATGGGATCGCGAAAAGAGTTCATGTTCTGAGGGTTTCAGAGGTCCCTCTAAATATATGCCAAAGGGGGGCACCGGACGGGCTTCGGGGGGCCCAGGCGCCCCCCCGGCGCGGCCCAGGGGGGCGCCCCACCAGGGCGCGTGGAGCCCTGGTGGCCCCCCCAGGCTGCCCTTCGGACGCAGTGTTGTTTCCGGATCGCTGATTTTTTATATAATTTTTCTGGATTTTTCTGGGCAGTTCTCGAAACGTGAAAACCTGAAATACAAAAACAGCCGAAAACAGAAACTGGCACTGGGGTGCACTGGATTAGTAAGTTAGTCCAAATATGATCAAAAGTGTATGGAAGTGTATGAATATCATAGCAATATCACCCAAAAGTGGCATGGAGCAAGCAGAAATTATAGATATGTTTTGGACGTATCACCATCGAGGATAAAAAGATGGGGTTTTCATCATATTGCTTGAGTTTATCCCTCTACATCATGTCATCTTGCTTAAGGCGTTACTCTGTTCGTATGAACTCAATACACTAGATGCATGCTGGATAGCGGTCGATGTGTGGAGTAATAGTAGTAGATGCACGCAGGAGTCGGTCTACTTGTCTCGGACGTGATGCCTATATACAATGATCATGCCTAGATAGTCTCATAATTATTCGCTTTTCTATCAATTGCTCGACAGTAATTTGTTTACCCGCCGTAGAATATCGCTATCACGAGAGAAGCCACTAGAGAAAACTATGGCCCCCGGGTCTATCTTTATCATATTACTTTCCCGTCAATTTCTGTTGCCGTTGTTTATTTGCTTTCTTTACTTTCTGTTTCTATACCAAAAATACCAAAAACAGTATCTATCATCTCTATCAGATCTCACTCTCATAAGTGACCGTAAAGGGATTGACAACCCCTTATCGCGTTGGCTGCGAAGTTCTTATTTGTTTGTGCAGGTGCGAGGGACTGGCGCGTGGTCTCCTACTGGATTGATACCTTGGTTCTAAAAAACTGAGGGAAATACTTACGCTACTGTGCTACATCTCCCTTTCCTCTTCGAGGGAATACAACGCAAGCTCAAGAGGTAGCAAGAAGAATTTTTGGCGCCGTTGCCGGGGAAGCTTACACAAAAGTCATATAACAAGTACCTATCACAAACCCTTATCCTTCGCATTACATTTATTTGCCTCTCGTTTTCCTCTCCCCCACTTCACCTTTGCCGTTTTATTCGCCCTTCTTCCGCCGTGTGTTTCTCATTTGCTTGTTTCTTGTTTGCTTGTGTGTGTTGCTTGTTTGCCTGTCATTATGGCTAGCCCCTTATCCGCTCCTTCGTCTCCCGAGTTTGAAGTACTTCACTTCAAGCAAAGGCAAGGAGAAAACTTAAAAGATGCTTGGTTTAGAATGATGGAATCTTATCGTAAGTGCACCTTAGAAGTGAATTTTAGAATCTTGCTTCGCAATTTTTATGTTGGATTGAATATGTCTCATAGACAACTCTTGGATTGCGTTGCCAAAGGAAATTTTATCGAAGTTGATCCTAGTTTCGCGCATGAAATTATAGAGGGAATAGTGGGAACACTAACTCCCCAAAAAGAGTCAAACTCAAACCCGGAAGGGACGCAAGTTTTTGAGAAAATTTGCGAAGTAACGAAAATATTACAAAAATCTCTTGAACCTCTTAAGAGTGTTAGTGGGAATCTCCACCGCATGAATATGTTGATTACTCTTTGCAATAAGCGGTTGGATGCTTTAGATCTTAAGATTTCTGAATATGAAGGGAAACGCAAAGAACCTCCCGGATTCGAGCTCGACACCATAAAAAGGGTAAAGATCAAAGATGGCAATACCTAGATCTATCTTGTATCGTGCCTAGCTAGGGGTGTAAAACGATAGCGTTTGTTGGGAGGCAACCCAATTTTATCTTTTTTTGCTTTTGTTGCTGTTAGGGAATAAATATTGCATCTAGCCTTTGATAAGATGTGTTTTCATGTTTTGTTTAGTGTTTGTGCCAAGTAGAACCTTTGGTAAGACTTGTGTGAAGTTTATTTGATCTTGCTGTGAAAAACAGAATCGTTAGCGCTCGCCAAAGTAGTCTTCAGATTTTACTGGAGCGTGCTTTGTAGTTGATTCTTTTTGCTGCTGATTTTTATACAAATTGCGCAAATGTAACAATTTAGTTTGAATTTTTTGGAGTTCTATAAGTAGGCGAACCCAGCAGATTACTACAGACTGTTCTGTTTTTGACAGATTCTGTTTTTCGTGTGTTGTTTGCTTATTCCGATGCATCTATGAGTAATATTGGAGGATATGAACCATATAGAACTTGGATTACAGTAGGTTTAATACCAATATAGACAAAGTATGAATTCCTTGTTGTACCTTTGAGTGCTGGTTTGCTTTCTCTTACTAACGGAGCTCACGAGAATCTTTGTCTAAGTTTTGTGTTGTGAAGTTTTCAAGTTTTGAGTATTGCTTTGATGGACTATGGAACAAGGAGTAGCAAAGGCCTAAGCTTGGGGATGGCCATGGCACCCCAAGTAAATTCAAGATAATCAAAAGCCTATGCTTGGGGATGCCCCGGGAAGGCATCCCCTCTTTCGTCTTCATCCATCGGTAACTATACTTGGAGCTATATTTTTATTCGCAACATGCTATGTGTTTTGCTTGGAGCGTCTTGTATAATTCGAGTATTTGCTTGTTAGTTTGCCACAATCATCCTTGCTGGACACACCTATTTGAGAGAGTTAAATATGCCTTAGAAATTATTAGAACACTCTATGTGCTTCACTTATATCTTTTGACTTGAATAGTTTTTCCTCTAGTGCTTCACTTATATCTTTTAGAGCACGGTGGTGGTAATATTTTGTAGAAATTGTTGAACTCTCATGCTTCACTTAGATCTATTTGAGAGTCTATTAAAACAGCATGGTAAAGTGTTTAGGCTAAAGAAACTGGTCTTCACATGATAAACATCCAATGTCAATGTAGTAAAAAAATTCACATCAAGTGCATTGAATAGAAAGAGATGTTGGATGCTTGATAATTGTTTTGAGACATGAGAATAGTGATATTAGAGTCATGCTAGTGGAGTAATTATGAAATTGAGAAATATTTGTGTTAAGGTCGGTGATTCCCGTAGCATGCACGTATGGTGAACCGTTATGTGACTAAGTTAAAGCATGAGGTATTTGTAGAGTGTCAACCTTTGTGTGGAGGTCAGGGGCGAGCGATGGTTAACTCCTACCAACCTCCCCCTAGGGGCATGCGTTGATTGCTTTGTTTTGATGACTCGTAGATTTTTGCAATAAGTATATGAGTTCTTATGACTAATGTTGAGTCCATGGATTATACGCACTCTCACCGTTCCACCATTGCTAGTCTCTCTTGTACCGCGCAACTTTCGCCGGTTCCATAAACCCACTATATATCCTTCCTCAAAACAACCACCATATTGTTCCTCAAAACAGCCACCATACCTACCTATCATGGCATTTCCATAGCCATTCTGAGATATATTTCCATGCAACTTTCCACCATTCCGTTTATATGACACGCATCATATTGTCATATTGCCATTGCATGATCATGTAGTTGACATCGTATTTGTGGCAAGGCCACCATGCATAATTTTTATACATGTCACTCTTGTTTCATTGCACATACCGGTACACCGCCGGAGGCATTCATATAGAGTCATACTTTGTTGTTGTAGTATCGAGTTGTAATCTTGTGTTGTAATGAAAGTGTGATGATCATCATTTTTAGAGCATTGTCCCATGGAGGAAAGGCTAAATCTATAAAGCCCCTCCGCAAAAAAAAGGCCAAAGAAAAGAAAAAAGAAAGGCCCAAAAAAAAGGAAAAAAGAGAAAAAAAGAGAAAAAAAGGAAAAGAAAAAGGGACAATTGATACTATCTTTTTCCACACTTGTGCTTCAAAGTAGCACCATGTTCTTCATTGTAGAGAGTCTCATGCTTAGTCACTTTCATATACTAGTGGGAATTCTCGTTATAGAACTTAGCTTGTATATTCCAACGATGGGCTTCCTCAAATGCCCTAGGTCTTCATGAGCAAGCAAGTTGGATACCCACTAGTTTCTTTTGTTGAGCTTTCATTCATATTTAGCTCTAGTGCATCCGTTGCATGGCAATCCCTACTCACTCACATTGATATCTATTGATGGGCATCTCCATAGCCCGTTGATACGCCTAGTCGATGTGAGACTATCTCCCTTCTTTTTGTCTTCTCCACAACCACCTCTATTCCACCCATAGTGCTATGTCCATGGCTCACGCTCATGTATTGCGTGAAAGTTGAAAGGTTTGAAAAGATAGAGCATGAAAACAAATGCTTGGCTAAAATTGGGGTTGTGCATGATATGAATATTTAGTGTGATAATAAGGGAGCATAGCCAACACTATATGATTTTGTAGGGATAACTTTCTTTAGCCATAGTATTTTGAGAAGACGTGATTGCTTTGTTAGTATTGCTTGAAGTATTGTTATTTCTTATGTCAATATAGACATTTATCTTGAATCTTTCAGATCTGAACATTCATGCCACAATTAAGAGAATTACATTGAAAAACTATATTGGTTAGCATTCCACATCAAAAATTCTTTCTTTATCATTTACCTACTCGAGGACGAGCAGGAATTAAGCTCGGGGATGCTTGATAGGTCTCCAACGTATCTATAATTTTTTATTGTTCCATGCTATTATTTATGAAGTCTTGGGTGTTTAATGGGCTTTTTCATTCACTTTTATATCATTTTTGGGACTAACCTACTAACCCAAAGGTCCAGTCCAGATTGCTGTTTTTTGCCTATTTCTAGGTTTTGCAGAAAAGGAATATCAAACGGAGTCCAAACGGAATAAAACCTTCGCATGAGATATTTTTGGATGAAATCACGCACGAAAGACTTCGGGGCCAAGCCAGAGGACAGGGGGCCCACCCTCGAGGGTGGGGGCGCGCCCCCTGCCTCGAGGGCAGCCCCTGTGGCCCCTGGTGCCCCTCTTCTTCCTATATATACCTACGTACCCCCAGAAACTCCATACGCAGATAGAAAACCCTAATTCCACCGCCATAGCTGATGTTCCCGTGGAGATCCCATCTTGGAGCCTGTTCCGGGAGGGGGATCCATCACGAAGGCCTTCATCATCATCATCATCGCCCTCACCATGAGTTGTGAGTAGTTTACCTCAGACCTTCGAGTCCATAGCTAGTATCTAGATGGCTTCTTCTCTCTCTCTCTGGATCTCAATACAAAGTTCTCGTCGGTCTTCGAGGAGATCTATTCGATGTAATCTCTTTTTGCGGTGTGTTTGTCGAGATCCGATGAATTGTGAGTTTATGATCAAGATTATCTATGAAAGATATTTGGTTCTTCTCTGAACTTTTTATGTGTGCTCATAATATCCTTGCAAGTCTCTCCAAATTATTGGTTTGGTTTGGCCTACTAGATCTATAGTTCTTGCAATGGGAGAAGTGCTTGGCTTTGGGTTCAATCTTGTGGTATCCTTTCCCAGTGACAGTAGGGGCAGCAAGGCACGTATTGTATTGTTGCCATCGAGGATAAAAAGATGGGGTTTTCATCATATTGCTTGAGTTTATCCCTCTACATCATGTCATCTTGCTTAAGGCGTTACTCTGTTTGTATGAACTCAATACACTAGATGCATGCTGGATAGTGGTCGATGTGTGGAGTAATAGTAGTAGATCCAGGCATGATTCGGTCTACTTGTCTCGGACGTGATGCCTATATACAATGATCATGCCTAGATAGTCTCATAATTATTCGCTTTTCTATCAATTGCTCGACAGTAATTTGTTTATCCGCCGTCACTGTTCAAGAAATCTTCCGATTCGCCGATTAATCTTCCGATTTATCGCTAATCAGGGGGTGACCGATAAGATTATGCCTTATTGATACGTCCAAAACGTATCTATAATTTCTGCTTGCTCCATGCCTCTTTTGTGTGATATTGCTATGATATTTATGCACTTCCATACACTTTTGATCATATTTGGACTAACCTATTAACTCAGTGCACCCCAGTGCCAGTTTCTATTTTTTGCTGTTTTTGTATTTCAGGTTTTCCCATTACGTAAATTGCCAGAAAAATCCCGGGAAAAATATATAAAAAATCAGCGTTCCGGAAGCTTCCTTGCGGCCAAAGTAGGGCCGGAGGGGGGCCACCAGGGCTCCAGGCGACCAGAGGGGGCGGCCCGCCCTCCTGGCCGCGCCGCCAGGGCGCCTGGGCCCCCTGGCCTCTTCTAACGCCCCCCTTTGGCATATATTTACACCGCGTCCCGAAACCCTCGAGGACGGAACCCTTTTTCGCGATCTCATCTCTGTTCCGCCGCCGCCACGCTTCCAAGATCGGGAGCACCAGGAGAACTCTTCCCGGCACCCTGCCGGAGGGGAGGATCACCACCGGGAGCTTCTCTACCACCATGGACGCCTCCCGGATGAGTTGTGAGTAGTCTCCCTTGGACCATGGGTCCATGACCAGTAGCTATGTGATGTTCTCCTCCCCTCTTTGTTCTTCACCGATTAGACCTCGTGAGCTGCCCTACATGATCGAGGCACATATGTAATCCTTATGTTATTGCTATGATGAGTTTGCTGGGATCCGATGGATTATGAGATTATGTTCAGATTGTGTGTGAGTAATATATTTGATTTACCTCTTTTATATTTATGTTCTTGAGTAATTCTTGCATGTTCTCCGTTGATGTTTATTGCTTTGGCCAAGTAGTAGGTAGTAACTCCAAGAGGGACGTTATGCTTGATTGTGGGTTCATGCCCCTCGATGACTAGCTTGAGTGACAGAAACATGAGTCTAGGGGATGTGCTGTTGCCACAAGGGGGAAAACAACGGTGCTTGTACTTGCGGGTGCAAGGATTGTTTACTTTACGCAAAGTTCTTTTAATGCAGTTGTCTGTTGCTTTGAGTTTACACTATGGGTGGGACTCGCAACTTAATACCAGCGAGATGTTCTGGATAGATATCTCAAGGTGGATGATTAGTAGTAGATGCAGATGGATTTCGGTCTACTTGCCTTGGCGTACCGCCCAAGCTTTTGAGCCTCTACCTTTCTTGCAGCATAGTTAGCATTGGTTTGCGCACATAATCCTGTCAATTGCCCAGCTGTAATTTGTTTACCTCGCTTAGCTGTTTTATCGTCTTTTGGGAGAGAGACATCACTAGTGAACATCATGGGACCCCGGTCCATATTACCATCACTGATCACATCCGCTATTTACTTTCAGTTCTTACTTACTAGTTGCAGTAATACCTATCATATTATCTCTTGCATTTGATCCTTTGTAAACGACAAGGCCGAAGGGATTGACAACCTCTCTGTACTCGTTGGGAGCAAAGTTATTTGTATTTGTGTGCAGGTCCGGTCAATCGCTAGTTGCGCCGCTAGCAGTTGACACCTTCTTGTTGACCCTCGGAGTCTCAGGGGAATTCGATCCTTGGTATCTTTGCCAAGGGAAAACTACCGCTACACTGCATCTCAAACCTTCCACTTGGGGTAACCAACGAGGGGCGAGAAGCCATCAAGCAAAGTTTTCTGGCGCCGTCACCGGGGACTCCACTCTTCAAGATAGGGGAGTTGCACGCTATCTTTTACCTTTGCTTTTTAGTCTTGTTAGTTTACCTTTCAGTTTTGCTTTAGTTCCCTTTACCAAAAATCACAAAAATAGTTACCTTGCTTGCTTGCTGCTATGGGTTCCACCGAGAACACCAAGTTGTGTGACTTCACTAGTCATAACAACGATGACTTTATTTGCATGCCTATTACTACACCTGCCACTTCAGCACCTTCTTATGAAATTAAACTTGCTTTACTGAATCTAGTTATGAAAGATCAATTCTCCGGTGCTGGAGATGATGCTGCTTTACACTTAAACAATTTTGTTGAACTCTGTGATATGCAAAAGTACCAAGAAATAGATGGTAATATTGTTAAGCTTAAGCTTTTTCCTTTCTCCTTGAGAGGAGGAGCTAAAATTTGGTTTCAATCTTTGCCTAGAAATAGCATAGATTCTTGGGACAAGTGCAAGGATGCCTTTATTGGAAAGTACTATCCACCTGCTAAAATTATCCAACTAAGGAGTAACATAATGAATTTCAAACAATTGGACAATGAACACGTTGCCCAAGCTTGGGAACGCATGAAATCTCTTGTCAAGAACTGCCCTACTCATGGTTTGACTACTTGGATGGTTATCCAAACTTTTTATGCAGGCTTGAACTTTACCTCGCGGAACTTGTTAGATTCGGCCGCGGGAGGAACCTTTATGTCAACTACACTTGGTGCTGCCACGAAGCTTCTCGATGAGATGATGACCAATTATTTCCAATGGCACACCGAACGCGCTCCAACAGGTAGGAAGGTAAACTCTGTCGAGGAGATTTCCTCCCTAAATGAGAAAGTTGACTTGATCATGTCTCTACTTTCCAAGCAATCTTCTATTGATCCTCGTGATGTTCCTTTAAATTCTTTGATTGCTCAAGAACAAGTAGATGTGAACTTTATCTCTAGAAACAATTTCAATAACAATGCTTATAGGAGTAATTTTGGTAGCAATCATAGACCGTTCCCCTCTAATTCCTATGGGAACAACAATGCTTATCCTAGCACCAAGAACTCCACTTCTGAACTAGAGACTATGCTTAAAGATTTCATCACTGCCCAAAAAGCCTTCAATAAGAGTTTAGAAGAAAAACAAGCCAAACTAGATGATCTCTCTTCGAAGGTAGACAATTTAGCCCATGAGGTAGAGTTGCTTAAAATTAGAACTTCCCCTCTTGAGGAGAGGAAGACCACTCCTATGAATGCTATTCAAGTGCAAATTAATGAAAACATTAGGATGTTGGCTAAACTTAAAGAGAGATGGGCTAGAGAAAAGGAGGAAGAAGATAGAATTAAGAACCTTCCTACCCACCACACTATTGCTACTATCCAAGTTGTTGAGGATATCCAAACTCTTAGCACCCAATGCACTCCTGGTCCCATTGGACCTATTAATGGTGATGCTATGACCATAGAAACTACCAAACAAGCGAGCCTAAAGGACACCACTACCACTTTACTTGATAGTAGTGACCTTGATTTTGATAATTGCACCCTTACCGAAGTTATTGATTTCCTTCACAAGATGTCTAGAGATCCCCGCACTAGCACACTTAATCTTGCCTTCACAGAGCATATCACTAATGCTCTCATAAAAGCTAGGGAGGAGAAACTTAGGGTAGAAGCCTCCATACCTAGAAAGCTAGAAGATGGTTGGGATCCTATGATTAAAATTAAGTTGAATAACTTCTCTTGCTATGCTTTATGTGATGTTGGAGCTAGTACCTCCGTTATGCCCAAAAGAATATATGATATGCTTAAATTGAAACATTTTGATTCTTGTTCTTTTGGTGTTCGTCTTGTTGATTCTTCCATAAAGAAACATTTGGGGAGGATCGACGATGTTCTTATCATTGTCAATGACAATTATGTTCCCGTTGATTTTACTATTATGGATATTGAATGTGAACCTTCTTGTCCAATTATTTTGGGACGACCTTTTCTTCGCACCGTTGGTGCTATCATTGACATGAAAGAGGGGAACATAAAATTCCAATTTCCTCTCAAGAAAGGGATGGAACACTTCCCTAGAAAGAAGATTAAGTTACCTTTTGAGTCCGTTATACGGGCTAGCTATTCTTTTACTCTTGATAAAACTTGATCTTTTTGCATTATGCCTAGCTTAAAGGCATAAAAGAAAGCGCTTTTGGGAGGCAGCCCACAATGAATAAATTTTTATTTTGCTTTTGTTGTGTCTTGATGGTTGTTACTACAGTAGCATCATCATTGTATCTTTACTTTTCATCTTTGTGCCAAGTTTAGCCTCTGATTGCAAGAAAGTTCAAAAGTTGTGACGTGCTGTCCATGAAACAGATTCTGTCCTTGGATAGAAAAATTCGTATAAAATCACCAGATCATCTTTTTGGTCTGAATTGTTTCGACAGCGTGCTCTATACAATTGGCTTTCGGGCGTCTGTTCGGAGTTTTTTGATTTGAGTTGCAGAAGTGCCCCGAACAAATTATTTACTACCTGCTGGTCTGTTTTTCACAGATTCTGTCCTGTTTTGCCTTTCCTTCATTTTGCAAACCTTGAGCTTGCTTTTTCTTTGCAAAAACCTTTTGGCAATCTTGAGAAACAGTAGACCTTCAAGAATATCTTTATTTCCAGCAAGGAAAAAATTATTTTATTATGGGTACTAACCTCGCTAATCAGATTATGATGAGTTATGTATGAAGGGAGTTTTCAAGTGTGCGAGGGAAGATGATAAAAAGATTCAGGAGTGTCAAACGCTCAAGCTTGGGGATGCCCCCGTGCACCCCCAAGAAATATTCAAGAAGACTCAAGCGTATAAGCTTGGAGATGCCCCCGTGCATCCCCTTCTCCATCAACATTATCAGTTCGTCTTTCGTTCCACTATATTTTAATCACTTCATGTGTTATGTGCTATGCTTGGAGCGTCTTGCTTTTAGTTTCCTTTTTAGTTTTCTTTAGCTTTGCTTGCTTTTCATAACGAGTTGGAACTCAGCTTTCTTTGTGTGGGAGAGAAACACGCTCCACTTCAACCTAGAACATAACATAGGATTTTCATGTTTATCTTTGCTGTGTATGTTCTTGGTCTTTCAATAGCTATTAGCTCTTAGTTTTCATGCTTTTCTTTTTAAAGAGCTTTTGTTTAGTTGGTTGCTGGAACTCTCTTGATTTATCATGCTTATCTTGTTAAGAGAGTTGGCTTCTGTTGCACTGGCTGATATGTCTATGATAAAAACGCTATGTGCATAATGGTGCTTAGTAGTTCATGTTTTCTTATGGTTAGTCTCAAATAGCTAGGGGGTTCTTAATGTGTTATTGAAGTACCAACATGATTTGTTTGCCTATGATGTGGTATGGTTTAGTGATATCTTCCTCCAAGAATTTATTTTGATTGACTTGGCATATGCTCACGCATATTTAAGACTGGAAAGAAAGTCTATCAAGCCTTGATGATCTTTAATTTCTGAGTAGCGATATAACTTCCATGCCCGATTCAATGTTGCTTTGTCGCTCTGCATGATTATGACCGTCATTGCTCTCTTAGTTGGTCGCTCCCAGTCTTTTGCTAACCTTCGCCTGTACTAAGCGGACTGACTGCTTGTGCATCCAAAATCCTTTAAACCAGTTATGCCATATGAGTCCACCATACCTTCCTATACATGGTATTTACTTCCCATTCCTAACGAAGACTTTCGTGTACCATCTCGAAATTGATCAAAAAAGCATTTCTCTTTTGTGCCTCTGTTTTAGCTCATGAGGAAGTAGTAGTTAATTCATGATCTTTTTAAGTTGGACAAGCTTCACCCCGGGATTGCATGTCTAATGTGCAAACCCCTAATACGAGAAGGAACTGGCATAGAGTGCGCCCGGCTCATTAAAAAATAATACAACAAACAAACCCTCCTTCACGCTTTGTTCATGAGAAATCAGAAAACTTTGGCAGTGATAAACAAAGGAGATTAAGAGGATGTGATCGTCCTCGTGCGGGAGCAGTTCCTCGAAACTTGTCCAACTCGAGAAGTAATTGAGTTATCTGCTAGCATTCGTTGACGAAATATGCATACCCCAAAAATAATTTTTACCTCTGTTTTTAAAAACCAAGAGCTCTGGTACATGTTTAGTTTTTGTTTCCGACCACGGGTTTTCAACCTTGCCATCAAAAGCCACGGTTCGAGAGTCTCCACCTTCTTTAAAGCACCAACTATTGAGAGCATGATTGTCATTCTCAGTGTAATGTGCATTGTCCCAAAGTACCATTGTCTTTTGCATGATTATGATATCGTTTATTCTGAAATCATTGTATCTAGTCGTCACTTAAAACTTTGGAGGTGCCCCTGCATTTATGTTTTGCTTCACTAAAGGGGGCAAGCGAGGTACCACTTTGTCATATTTGCACACCATGCTCACTACAAATCTATTGAGTGTTTCAGTATCATATTGTAAAACTTTCAGTTCTTTGTGATTTTCTCATGAGGCAACTTAATTACTACAGATTCATTATCTCAGTAAGCATTTGTCATATGACTGTGAAAAGTCCTTATATGGTTAATAGCATGTCACCACAGAAATTATGCTTGTTATCATTTACCTACTCGAGGACGAGCAGGAATTAAGCTTGGGGATGTTGATACGTCCAAAACGTATCTATAATTTCTGCTTGCTCCATGCCTCTTTTGTGTGATATTGCTATGATATTTATGCACTTGCATACACTTTTGATCATATTTGGACTAACCTATTAACTCAGTGCACCCCAGTGCCAGTTTCTGTTTTCTGCTGTTTTTGTATTTCAGGTTTTCCCATTACGTAAATTGCCAGAAAAATCCCGGGAAAAATATATAAAAAATCAGCGTTCCGGAAGCTTCCTTGCGGCCAAAGTAGGGCCGGAGGGGGGCCACCAGGGCTCCAGGCGACCAGAGGGGGCGGCCCCCCCTCCTGGCCGTGCCGCCAGGGCGCCTGGGCCCCCCTGGCCTCTTCCGACGCCCCCTTTGGCATATATTTACACCGCGTCCCGAAACCCTCGAGGACGGAACCCTTTTTCGCGATCTCATCTCTGTTCTGCCGCCGCCGCGCTTCCAAGATCGGGAGCACTAGGAGAACTCTTCCCGGCACCCTGCCGGAGGGGAGGATCACCACCGGGAGCTTCTCCACCACCATGGACGCCTCCCGGATGAGTTGTGAGTAGTCTCCCTTGGAACATGGGTCCATGACCAGTAGCTATGTGATGTTCTCCTCCCCTCTTTGTTCTTCACCGATTAGACCTCGTGAGCTGCCCTACATGATCGAGGCACATATGTAATCCTTATGCTGTTGCTATGATGAGTTTGCTGGGATCCGATGGATTATGAGATTATGTTCAGATTGTGTGTGAGTAATATATTTGATTTACCTCTTTTATATTTATGTTCTTGAGTAATTCTTGCATGTTCTCCGTTGCTGTTTATTGCTTTGGCCAAGTAGTAGGTAGTAACTCCAAGAGGGAACGTTATGCTTGATTGTGGGTTCATGCCCCTCGATGACTAGCTTGAGTGACAGAAACATGAGTCTAGGGGATGTGCTGTTGCCACAAGGGGGGAAACAACGGTGCTTGTACTTGCGGGTGCAAGGATTGTTTACTTTACGCAAAGTTCTTTTAATGCAGTTGTCTGTTGCTTTGAGTTTACACTATGGGTGGGACTCGCAACTTAATACCAGCGAGATGTTCTGGATAGATATCGCAAGGTGGATGATTAGTAGTAGATGCAGATGGATTTCGGTCTACTTGCCTTGGCGTACCGCCCATGCTTTTGAGCCTCTACCTTTCTTGCACGTAGTTAGCATTGGTTTGCGCACATAATCCTGTCAATTGCCCAGCTGTAATTTGTTTACCTCGCTTAGCTGTTTTATCGTCTTTTGGGAGAGAGACATCACTAGTGAACATCATGGGACTCCGGTCCATATTACCATCACTGATGACATCCGCTATTTACTTCCAGTTCTTACTTACTAGTTGCAGTAATACCTATCATATTATCTCTTGCGTTTGATCCTTTGTAAACGACAAGGCCGGAGGGATTGACAACCTCTCTGTACTCGTTGGGAGCAAAGTTATTTGTATTTGTGTGCAGGTCCGGTCAATCGCTAGTTGCGCCGCTAGCAGTTGACACCTTCTTGTTGACCCTCGGAGTCTCAGGGGAATTCGATCCTTGGTATCTTTGCCAAGGGAAAACTACCGCTACACTGCATCTCAAACCTTCCATTTGGGGTAACCAACGAGGGGCGAGAAGCCATCACTTATCTTTGCCGTTTATCTTTTGGACCGATTTATCATTATGATAAGCGATTTTTCGGGAATCTATCGATAAATCGGACCTGTTCGTAACACAATGTTTGCAAAAACTATGTTTATTTATGTTTTGTGGACCTTGTTACGGAATCTGTACTATTGTCCTATTTAGTTTGCCATTATACGAGGATTCAAAGGCTAGAAATTAAGGAAACACTTCTGTCAAATGTTGTTTTGGTGTTGAATATAGCATATTTTAGTGTTGGGAACATGAGATTTAAAAAAATTATCCGATTAATAGTCGACCGATAAAATCGATTAATCGGCCGATTTCCAATTAATCTCTAATCCTTAGCTGACCGAGATGATAACGATAAACGATATCCTCAACATTGCCCGCCGTAGAATATCGCTATCACGAGAGAAGCCACTAGAGAAAACTATGACCCCCGGGTCTATCTTTATCATATTACATTCTCGTCAATTTCTGTTGCCGTTGTTTCTTTGCTTTCTTTACTTTCTGTTTCTATACCAAAAATACCAAAAACATTATCTATCATATCTATCAGATCTCACTCTCGTAAGTGACCGTAAAGGGATTGACAACCCCTTATCGCGTTGGCTGCGAAGTTCTTATTTGTTTGTGCAGGTGCGAGGGACTGGCGCGTGGTCTCCTACTAGATTGATACCTTGGTTCTCAAAAACTGAGGGAGATACTTACGCTACTGTGTTGCATCTCCCTTTCCTCTTTGAGGGAATACAACGCAAGCTCAAGAGGTAGCAAGATACATCACTAGCTAGCTAGCTAATAAAGATCAAATACTACAGAATAATCTAGTTCACTCACGGTTCCTGAGGCACGGGCGGTGGACACCCAAAGAGAAGGAACCATCACAAGATCATAGCTCCGGTCATCTCCCCAAAGAACCTGCCAGGTATTGGAGAACCTGACGTCCATAGCAGCCATGTAGCGACGGACATGCTCATCCTCCTCCCTGACACGGCGACGCACCACCTCCGGCAGGGCCGGCTCCCTCCGCACCGAAAGTGGCCCACGCGAACGCCACCAAAGGAGCTCAGGGTCGACGACGGGACCCGGGGCCGAGTTCCTCACCAAGCAGCGAGCCCCTGAAGGTAGTACCTCCCAGTGCCAGCCCGGCGGAGCCCAGTCCCGGACTTGGGTCCTCTAAAGCAGGACGTCGTCGCGAACGGGTCGACGGTGAGGATGCGGGCCGGGCATCGTCGAGAACAAATACTATATGCAAATGTAACATTCTAAATTCATATAACTAAAATTATAAGAAACTAAAAAAACATCGATCATCGTCTAACAATTTGAAATTAATCTAATTCATCTAGCTAAAACTAACATTTCTAAAATTTCTTACATTTCTATAACATTTATAACATTTCTAACATTTCTATATAACTAACATTTCTATAACATTATTATATCTAAAACCTTTGACATTATACTGTTTGACAGAAAACCTTTGTATAAAAACGGAAAAAACAGAAAAAACCTTTGACATTATATTATAACTAACATTTCTATATACTATTTGACATTAATCTAATCTAATTAATTAATTCATCTAAAACTTTGTATAAAAACAGAAAAACCAGAAAAAACTAAAAACTAAAAACAGAAAAAATGTGTGTGGTGTGTGTGTGTGCGTGTGTGTGTGCACGCGTGTAGTGTGTGTGTGTGTGTGTGCGCGCGTGTGTGCGAGGGGTCGGGGGAGAGGGGCTCGCCGCACGGGCGAGGTCGAGGCGACGATGACGGCGAGGTCCAGGCGACGGCGACGGCGAGGCGAGGTCCAAGGCGACGGCGACGGCGAGCCGAGGTCCAAGGCGACGGCGACGGCGAGCCGAGGGAACGGCGACGGGCCAGTGCGGCGATGGGGACAGGCCGGCGACGGGGGCGACGTGGAGTTGACGGGGACAACGCGACGAGGATGGGGGCGGGGCGGAGTCGATGAGGACGACGCAACGAGGACGGGGGCGGCGCGGAGTCGACGGGGGCGGCGCGGAGTCGACGGGGGCGGCGACGACGCGGGATAGGGCAGCGGCGCGATGTCGAAGCAGAGAGAAGTGGGAGAAACTGATTTTTTTTAAGTGTATCTTATATAGAAGGCACCTTTAGTACCGGTTGGAGGCTCCAACCGGTACTAAAGGCCTGTTTTGGCCAGGCCAAGCGGCGGGAAGGGCATGCCTTTAGTACCGGGTGGTGGCTCCAACCGATACTAAAGACCCTCCCCCTTTAGTACCGTTTCCAGCCACGACCCGGTACTAAAGGTGATGCGTTGCCAGGCGAGGGGCGCAGAAGTTTAGTCCCACCTCGCTAGCCGAGGGGCGCTCGCACCTGCTTATAAGCCCCGCTGCCGTTGCTGTCTCGAGCTCCTCTCTAAAGCAGGCCTTCTGGGCCTACCTCTACTGCGATGCCCTGTTGGGCCTACTGGGCTAGCATGCCTGCATCCTGGCCCAACTAGAGGTTGGGTTTCTAGTCGTATGCAGGCCCCTATGGCTAGTAGACGGGCTTTTTTTCATTTTTTTTCTTTTCTACTTTATTTTTTCTTTTATTTATTTTTGAGTTGTTTTTTGCTGTATTTAGAGTTTCTTTGTGAATATTTTTGCTTTAGGTACAAAAAATTACAAACTTTCTGTTAGTGCCGGTAGTTTTCAAATTTGAATAGTTTAAATTTGAATTATTTCAAATTTGTGTGAATCACTAGTTTGTGAATAACTTAACTTTAAAATGGATTTTTCAGTGATTCTTTTTTCTTATGTTTAATATTAGTGTGTTTTATCATTGTATTCAATTTGGTAATACTTACGTTATTTAAAAAATGAAATGCCTTTGTAACAGATGCGTTTTTGTCCGAAACCGTGATACTTCGAAAGATATTGTCCATTTTGTACGCGAAGTACATCCAGTTTTTGTCGTAACCCTCTCTAGTTTTTTGAACATGCTATGTGGATGAAATTATGATATCATGCCAACTTTCAACCTTTTCAGAGTTCATTTGAAGTGTTTTTCAATTTCAGGGTCATTTAGCTGAAAAAATCAGTAAATGCATGAAAGAATTTGTTTGCACATAAAATTTATTCACGTTTCAAATGCCAAAACACATAAGTACCCTAACTATTACAAAGATTCCATCCGGTTTGTTCAAAGTGGGACTTTCCAGATATATAAGTCCGGAAACTCACTAGAGAAGAAAGTGATGACAGTGAAGCCGATCACATCCGAGAGTGGGATCTTTGGGTGTGAAACTTTTTCTTCGCCTGTGTCCCTTTGCTCCGTAACCATGGACAATCTTCATCATTTAACTGGATGCTTGAGTCAATATTCACTGTGAATGAAGAAATTTCATCAAACTTTTGATAATCTTCTGACATGTCTGTCTTGTCATCCACTCCCACGATGTTTCTTTTCCCAGAAAGAACTATGTGGCGCTTTGGCTCATCGTATGATGCATTCGCTTCCTTATCTTTTCTTTTTCTCGGCTTGGTAGACATGTCCTTCACATAGAAAACATGCGCCACATCATTGGCTAGGACGAATGGTTCATCTGCATACGCAAGATTTTTGAGATCAACTGTTGTCATTCCATACTGCGGGTCTTCCGTTACCCCGCCTCGTGTCATATTGACCCATTTGCACTAATACAAAGGGACCTTCAAACCACGTCCATAGTCAAGTTCCCATATGTTCTCTATGTAACGATAATATGTTTCCTTTCCCGTCTTGGTTGCTGCATCAAAGCGGACACCACTGTTTTGGTTGGTGCTCTTTTTATCTTGGGCGATCGTGTAAAATGTATTCCCATTTATCTCGTACCCTTTGAAAGTCATTATATTCAAAGATGGTAACTGAGACAGCAAGTACAGGTCATCTTCAATAGCGGCGTCATGCATGGAACGTGTCTGCAACCAGCCGGCGAAAGTCCCCGTTTGTTCACGTGTAATCCAGTCGTCAGACTGCTCCGGGTGTTTGGAGCGTAGAAAATTCTTGTGTTCGTCCATATACGGAGCCATCAAGGTGGAATTCTGTAGAACTGTGTAGTGTGCTTGGGTGAGAGAATGCCCGTCCATACATATTATTTGATCCCCTCCTAGCATGCCTTTTCCATCCAGTCTGCCCTTATGTCGCGATTCAGGCACACTAATCGGCTTAAGGTCAGGAATAAAGTCAATACAAAACTCAATGACCTCCTCATTTTCATGGCCCTTGGAGATGCTTCCTTCTGGCCTAGCACGGTTATGAACATATTTCTTTAAGACTCCCATGAACCTCTCAAAGGGGAACATATTGTGTAGAAATACAGGACCCAAAATGTTAATCTCTTCGCATAGGTGAACTAGGACGTGCGTCATGATGTTGAAGAAGGATGGTGGGAACACCAATTCAAAACTGACAAGACATTGCACCAAATTATTCTCTAACCTTGGTATGATTTCTGGATCGATTACCTTCTGAGAGATTGCATTGAGGAATGCACATAGCTTCACAATGGCTCATCGAACGTTTTCCGGTAGAAGCCCCCTCAATGCAAGAGGAAGCAGTTGCGTCATAATCACGTGGCAGTCATGAGACTTTAGGTTTTGGAACTTTTTCTCTGCCATATTTATTATTCCCTTTATATTCGATGAGAGGCCAAATGGTACCTTAATACTGAGCAGGCATTCAAAGAAGATTTCCTTACCTTCTTTGGTAAGAGCGTAGCTGACATGACCCTGATGTATGTCATCTTTTATGTGCATACGTTGCTGGTCCTCCCGTGCCTCCAGTGTAACTTTTGTCTTCCCATACACGCCCAAGAAGCCAAGCAGGGTCACGCAAAGATTCTTCATCATGTGCATCACGTCGATTGCAGAGCGGACCTCTAGGTCTTTCCAATAGGGCAGGTCCCAAAATATAGATTTCTTCTTCCACATGGGTGCGCGTCTGTCAGCGTCATTCGGAACAGGTTGTCCGCGAGGACCCTTTCCAAAGACTACCTTCAAATCCTTGACCATATCATGTACATCAGCACCAGTACGGTGGCGAGGCTTCGTCCGATGACCCGCCTCACCTTTGAAATGCTTGCCTTTCTTTCTTACGGATGCCTGCTCGGAAGAAACCGACGATGTCCCAGGTACACATTCTTCCTACAATTACCTAAATATATATTGTCGGTATCATCCAAACAGTGCGTGCATGCGCGGTATCCCTTGTTTGTCTGTCCTGAAATGTTACTGAGAGCAGGGAAATCATTGATGGTCACGAACAGCAACGCCTTTAGGTCAAATTCTTCATGTTTGTGCTCATCCCACGCACGTACACTTGTTCCATTCCACGGCTGTAAGAGTTCTTCAACTAATGGTCTTAGGTACACATCAATGTCGTTGCCGGGTTGCTTAGGGCCTTGGATGAGCACTGGCATCATAATGAACTTCTGCTTCATGCACAACCAAGGAGGAAGGTTATACATACAAAGAGTCACAGGCCATGTGCTATGGTTGCTGCTCTGTTCCCCAAAAGGATTAATGCCATCTGCGCTTAGACCAAACCATACGTTCCTTGCGTCACCTGCAAACTCCGCCCTGTATTTTCTCTTAATTTTTCTCCACTGCGACCCGTCAGCGGGTACTCTCAACTTTCCGTCTTTCTTACGATCTTCTCTGTGCCATCGCATGCCTTGGCATGCTCTTTGTTTTGGAAGAAACGTTTCAATCATGGTATTATAGGAGCATACCACATCACTTTGGCAGGAATCTTTTTTCCTGGGGCGCTCGCCCTCGACATCACCAGGGTCATCACGGCCGATCTTCTAGTGCAATGCACCGCATACCGGGCACGCGTTCAAATCCTTGTACTCACCGCGGTAGAGGATGCAGTCATTAGGGCATGCATGTATCTTCTGCACCTCTAACCCTAGAGGGTAGACAACCTTCTTTGCTTCGTACATACACTCAGGCAATTCGTTGTTCTTTGGAAGCATATTCTTTATCATTACCAGCAACTTTCCAAATCTCTTGTCAGATACAACATTCCATGCCTTCCATTGCAGCAATTCCAGTGTGGTGCCCAGCTTTTTCTTCTCAGCTTCGCAATTCGGGTACAACAATTTTTTGTGATCCTCTAACATGCGGTGCAACTTCTTCTTCTCCTTTTCACTTACGCAGTTTCTCTTTGCATCGGCAATGGCCCGACCTAGATCATCATCGGGCTCATCTGATGCCTCTTCTTTAGCTTCTTCCCGCATTGCCGGCTCAGATTCTTCCCCCATTGTTGTACCATCGTATTCAGGGAACCCATGGCCAGGATAGCTGCCGTCGTCCTCTTCTTCTTCATTGTCTTCCATCATAACCCCTCTTTCTCCGTGCTTGGTCCAAACATTATAGTGCGGCATGAAACCAGACTCAAACAGGTGGACGTGAATGGTTCTTGAGTTAGAGTAATTGTGATCATTCTTACAGCAAGCACATGGACAAGGCATAAAACCATCCGCCCGCTTGTTTGCCTCAGCCGCAATCAGAAAAGTATGCACGCCATTAATGAACTGGGTAGAGCATCGGTCATCGTACATCCATTGCCGGCTCATCTTCATTACACAACACCAAAAAGACCAAATTAATACAAGTTCATACATAAAGTTCATACAACACTTAAATGCAACATACAAATAACTCTCTAGCTAAAGCATTTAAATGCAACAACAAATGCGATCAAGATCGCAACTAAGGTAACAATTGATCCAACAGCATAATGATACCAAGCCTCACTATCAATGGCATATTTTCTTATCTTTCTAATCTTCAAGCTCATTTTCTCCATCTTGATGTTGTGATCATCGACGACATCGGCAACATGCAACTCCAATTCCATCTTCTCCCCCTCAATTCTTTTCAATTTTTCTTTCAAATACTCGTTTTCTCTTTCAACTAAATTTAACCTCTCAACAATAGGGTCAGTTGGAATTTCCGATTCACATACCTCCTAGGTAAAAATATCTATGTCAACTTGATGGGCATAATTTGTCAAGAACATGAAATGCAACAAATAGTTTTAAAAGAGAATATACCACATCTGAATCATAACACCGACGAGGGCCGAACGGGATGGATATCAAAACCATGAACAAGGCTCACCACAAGGTGGTGCCGGCGACAGGACAGTGCGGACAATCGACGGTGGTTAGGACGGAGACGGGAAGGCACTAAGTAAACCACACCTACATATGCAAACTAAGAGTTATTTTGAGCTCAAATTTCATATAAATCAAATAAAGTACCACATATAATTCCTCCCAAATTACTAAAACCCACAAATTAATGACAATATAAAGCATTGCAAGAGCTAATCTAGCAATGAGAGATGAAAGGACAAAGTTGCTTACCTTTGTGATCACTTGAATGGATGGGGGCCTTCAAATCTTGACAAAATTTAGGCAAAATGTGTGATGAGCTTGAGGGTAGAGGGGAAGAACAGAGAGGAGAGGGGAAAGGGGAAAAACAGAGTGAGCTCGGGTGGACGAAGGGTTTATATAGGACGACCTTTAGTACCGGTTCGTGGTAAGAACCGGTACTAAAGGTGGTGGAGGGGCCCTAGTCTGACAACATCCTGCCACTACTCTCTTTAGTACCGGTTCGTGGCACGAACCGGTGCTAACAGTTCGGCAAGAACCGGTACTAATGAGAGCGTACCGCCTAGCCGTTGGAACTGGCACTATTGGTCACATTAGTGCCCGCTCAAATACAAACCGGGACTAATGAGCTGAACATTTGACCATGTTTCTACTAGTGTGAAATCATGACACTCGGGCCCTAGTGGCAAGCATTAAGCATAGCAAAGTCACAGCAACATCAATCTTAGAACATAATGGACACAAGGGATCAAGCCATAAAAATGACTCATTTACATGATAAATCTCATCCAACCCCATCATCGTCCAACAAGCCTACGAAAGAATTACTCACTCCCGGTGGAGAGCATCCTAAAATTGGTGATGAAGAACGGTTGGTGATGATGATGGCAACGAACCCCCCTCTCTGGAGCCCCAAACGGACTCTAGATCAACCCTCCCGCCGAAGATCAGGAGGTGGCGGCAGCTCCGTATCGTAAAACGTGATGAAACTTCTTCCTCTGTTTTTAGAAATTATAGGCTTGAGATTAGGGTCAGCGAAGCCCCGTGGACCCCACGAGACAACCTAACACCCTTGGGGAGGGGGTGGCTGCGCTATGTTGCCTTGTGGGCAACAGGGGGACCCTTTGGTGGATCCTGGCTCTAGTATCTTCCATATATTCCATACAAAATCACCAAATAGCTTCGTCCAATTCCGAGAACTTTTAGTTCTGCACAAAAAACAACATCATGGTAGTTCTACTAAAAACAACGTCAGTCCAGGTTAGCTTCATTCAAATCATGCAAATTAGAATCCAAAACAAGAGCAAAAGTGTTTGGAAAAGTAGATACGGTGGAGATGCATGTATCAACTCCCCCAAGCTTAACTCATTACTTGTCCTCAAGAAATTCATTTGACAAACTAAAAGTGATAAAGAAATCTGTTATAAGCTTAAATAGCACCAAATTTTTCAGCAAAGATTATGAACAACCATGCAAATGATAACATTTAGAGATCACATTTGCTCATATCAATGGCATAATCAACTAGCCAGCAATAATAACATATCTCAAATGCCAACAATTTGTCAAAACAATCATGAAATAATATGATAACACTGTATCTCTCTAGCCCTCTGTGAGACAGCAAAACATAAATGCACATCACCTGCAAAGTTCAAGCAATGACTAAACATTGTAATTCATGATAGAAGAGATCCAGTCATGCTCACACACAACATTAACTATACTCAATGCATAAGAAAGACAATAGCACTCTCATGACTGGTGCTTGATTGAGAAGATGATGACTCAGTAATAGTAAATAACATAAAAGTAAATAGATAGGCCCTTTGTAGAGGAAAGCAGGGATTTGCAGCGGTGTCAGAGCTCGAACCTTAAGTCAGAGATGAATATAATTTTGGGAGGTGTACTTTTCCTGTCAACATCATAGCCAAGGATTTTCTATATCTTCCATGCTAAAATCATTATCGGTGGTTCCCAAGCGCAAAGATTAAGTTTACTCCCCTCAAGCAACAATCACAAGCCATGGCTAGCCGAATCATCGGGTGCTCTCCATACCAACAACTTTCCGGGGGAGTTTGTTTCATTTTGATTGTAGGACTGGCCATACCAATTACCAGCTTCTCTCGTGCAATGACATATGAATAAACATCCATCATGAGAATAACCCGCTTTGCGGTCGATTTACATATAGCTAAAGTGGTACATAAATGGGGGATGCCAGCCAAAGTGTAGTGTGTCATAATTTGTAGGAAAAGGCTCCATACTTGTCTTTGTCGAATTTGACATGATCTAAAAGACCCAATGAAATTCACACGCAATGTAAGAGCGGGTTGGCGTGGAACAATGCATGCACTTAAGCAAGCAGACCGGCCACATTTTACACCTGGAACGTGCATCTTTAACTAGTTAGATATTACTAGCACATATGCCCATGTGTTGCAACGGGGGATTTTTTGCGAGAAGCATCGGGAGAGATAATTGATGTTTACATCAAAACGGTCTCCGCAGCGGTGGGGTGACAGAGCGAGGAGTTGCGGTGTTCTCATGAGTCATGTTTGGCCCGTGAGATCTTGATAGCGGTGGGGTTGGACGGGGTGGTGGCCACCACTCAACTCGTGCCTTTTTTTCTTCCGGGTCCGCCTCCGTGTCTATGTGGTTGCCTCCTCATTTTGTGGCTGCACGGTGACCTTCGGGGCATAGTTGCTTCGACCACTCTCTCCTACGATGGCGTAACCATATGGATTACTAATTCAACGAATCCCACTTCATTGTCATAATCAGCGCATTACCAAGTAGTCCATGATTTACCATGTTTTATTCTCTTTAATTATTTTACCGCTAACTTGCCTATATTTAATAATCAGAGCCAAAATCCTCTTTTATTGGCATATTCCTACAATTTCTTGTGATTATAGCCAATCAACATATTCTCTTTTAACGTCAAATGGCACGTGAGATGCACAATAGTTCGCGTCTGGGTCAGGCCACTGGCAGTTATCAAAACGACATGTCTTTTTTAATCTAGAACAACCGCTAAGTTGAAGGATTAAACTCACGGCCTCAAAAACTCGACCATGTGCCGCTAGCCATTCGAGCCAACAACTCCAGCTAAAAAATGGACAACGCGTATGTCAAAGAACATAATGTAGCGTAACATTCAAAACATTTTTCAACATTTTTGATCTTTTTTGAACACTTCAGAAAACAAAGTAATAATTATGAAATTCTGAATATTCTTCGAAATGTGAAGAATTTTTGAAAATCCGATTCTCTTTCTAAGAAATCTGATCATTTTTTTTTTAGAAAAAAACAGTAACTTTTGGAAAAAGACAAACAAAACTTGAAATGTTTTTTTGAAATGCACAAACATTTTAAGAAAAAATTGAACCTTTTTTTAAGAAAACGATTTTTTTTAATTTGTGAACAATTCTTAACAATATAAACATCATTTGAAAATTGAAAACAATTTTTTAAACGTAATTTTAAAGCACAAACAATACTTTCAATATGTGAACATTTCAGTAAACATGAATATATTTCGATTTATATCATTTTCTAAAATACTATTTATTTTTAAAATATCAAACAATTTTTGAAAACATAAACAATTTTTTTGAAAATGCGAACAACTTTTTAAAAGAATTATGCAACGAGAAGAAGAAAATTTAAATTTTCACCCATATTAAAAAATGGGAAAAAAATAGGAAATTATGCAGATTTTACGAACATTTAAACAAAAAAATTGGAAAATATAATTTATGGGATAAAAATAAAAAAACTTGGAAAGGAAAAAATAAAAATAGAAATATAAAAGAGAAAAAGCAAAAACAGGCCGGCCCAATCTTTGGCGCCCTATGCGTTACTCTGACTATTTGCCGCATCATGCAATAAATAATATTTCTCATATGCATGCGTAGGAAACAAATGTCCTGGCTTTGCTCGGCCGCAGAGTGCGCGGCCCACGTACAAAATTCTGGACAAAACTGATTTTCTTTTCTGGCATATGGACTCACAAAATTTTAGTACCACCTTGGATAGAAGAAAAAATATATTCGGTAGTGAATGGATGAAAAAATTGAAGAAACGCACCTTCGTTTATTAGTAGATATAGATATAGATATAGATTTGAATCAGAAAGTATGTTCAGTCCTATTAAAAAAAAGTGTGTTCTGCAGCAGCGAACCCAGACAGACCAAAAATTAGAGTAAGCACATGTTTGTGTTTATGAAGAAACAACGGGGGCTGCATGTCCCGCCCTGCAGTTTCCCGTCATCTGCGATAGCAATCGTGAACCACGATGAGGGCGTCCCGAAGTCGTCGGCCACAAGGCGGCGAGCGAGATGCACGTTCGGCAAAGAGGACGCTGGAGAGATGATGGACGACAGGATGCCACGGCTATATATGCTTCAGGATACCATTGAAGACGTCTTCACAATGTCACCAAGACCACCGGCTAGGGCGCTTCTAGACCACGAAAATGTCTGATATTCGGCCTTACAAAATTGAGGCGTGCAAATACCATCCAAAAACTTCTCCTTTCCTTTCTCTTTTCCGGGGGGGGGGGGAACTTCTTGTTTTTCTGATCCCATCTGCTAACAAAACGATAGAGCGATAACCTATCTAGGGTTTCTCTCTCCCTCCACTATCCCTTGCGGCTAGGGTAAACTCATCCACCGGTGAGCCTATGGATTTGCCTCCCCTCTGCCCGCCGCTTCGGCGGTCGATGGCGGGGACTGGAATCCCGGTTCATCCGCCCGGTTAGTATTTTAGGTTATGTTTTTTAGTCCTCGTAGATGCGGTGCTCGGATGGATGGCGGTGCTTCTTCTTTGAGTTTTTCTTCCGGGCTCCGATCCTCCTCGAGTTAGTTCATCTGGACATACTCGACGGAGCTCCGATGTAGATTCTTATTGTCTCCTTTGGATGATGAGGTTAGGGTTTCTTGTCATGTGGCGAGATTTGGTGTCAGGTGTTTCAGATCTATTCGGGGAATCAGCGACGACGACTGTGACTCCAGGGCACTGGTCCTTAGGGGCACGTGCAAGAAGACTTCCCAGCAGGCCCGTATGGCAAGCAGGTGCAGCCTGTGCAATGGCACAGGGCCCCTAAAATTCGAGGGGCCCTAAATTATCTTAAATGGCATTTAATGGTATTAATCAGGAGAATATTGGAGCAATGCTTCATCTCCGCCACGTTTCAACTTCCAGCGCCAACAAGTTCCAAATTCCAAGGCCAGCCAGTACACAAGCACGCCTTTCTCTTGACATATCTCTCCATTTAAATGAGAATTATTACAATAAAATCACCGTTAAGTTGGATTAGAAAATTTCACAAGCATCAAATTCGGAACTAAGTACAACCTATTCTGCTATTCTTCTCAGGTTTTTCCTTTACCCTCAAGTCAAAGCACTTCACAAATTCTTCAGATGCTCCACTCTTATCTGTATAGTTTTTCTTCTCACACCGTCTATTTCTCTTGTATTATTATTGGGAAGAAACTCTCAATGCTAAATAAATAATATATTTGTAATTAGGATTTTCTTTACGAAGGGCCTAATTTCACACTATTATGCACTGGGCCCCGGATTATCAGCTACGGCCCTGCTTCCCAGCTGTCATGGACAAGATCAAGCCGACTCCGGTAGAAATCTCGATGTAATTTTTATTATGTCTGAGATGCTTTATACTTCGGTAAACCTTGATAATACATCTAAATCATTTTCGCAAAGTAAAAACTATAGACCGTTCACCACAAAAACTTCAATATATGCTCGCCAACGCATACGTTTATAGGGAGAGTCCCTGCTCGACACCAGTGTGCGTGAATATGATGACCTTTCGCTAAAGGGCGCGCAAAACGGGCCGGCTCGTTAGCAGGCGTCGTATGTAAAACTTCAGGAATCAGGAAAAGATTAAGTTAACACGTGGAGTCAAACTCACCACCTCAAGGCAGGAAGCACCGTCGCGAGCAAGTTGAGGTACCAACCGTGGTCGGCTTAATTGCAGCGCCAATGTATAAGTACTAACGAGTAATGGCAGATCCGTTTTTCCTTCATTTGTTTTTAATATTTCTTGAAAAAATGTGAACAATCTTTCTTAATAAGTACGAATAATATTTGAAAATGTGAACACATTTCAAAATTAGAAAAAACCTTTATGACACGTTTCTTTTCAAAAAGTGAACAAAAGCTGAAAAACATGAACAACATTCTATATATGTTGAACAATTTTAAATGTACTTTGAATGTTTTGTAATATACACTGATTGTTTTTTAATATACATTGGACATTATTGTAATATTAATAATTTTCGAATACACATTGAATATTTGTGCAAAATACGTTGAACAAATTTCAAATACATAGTGAACATTTTTTAGTATTCATTGATTTTTTTTTAAAATATGATGAACATATTTATAATGTACGGTGAACTTTTTTGTAATATATCATGAATATTTTATTAATGTATGATGAATATTTTTGTAATACATGATTTGCATGGTGAACTTTATCATAATATATGGTGAAGATGTCTTAATATACGATGACCATTTTTGTTATATGCGGTGAACACACAAAAAATGAGAAGGAAAAACATAAAAGAAAATAAACAAAAAGAAAAGAATGAAAGGTTAAAGGGACAAAAATACCAGAACAAAATCATCGAGAACTGGACAAAAAATTGAAAAACCGAAGCAAAAAAAATCACAGAAGACAAATGAAAAACAAAATACCCAAAAGAAACAGCGAAGGAAGTAACAGCGAACGAGTAACAGGCGATTCCCGTACGAAGGCCGGCCCAACCGGACGCTCGCCTCAGCGAAGGCACGATCTTTTGATGCTAACAAGCATCAAATAGAACGAAATCACTAGTTGAAGAGTACTTGTTTCAAAGATCACTCTAACCTTCTCAGGTTACGAGAAGTAGCGTTGCATGTGCCCCACTTGTCGCAACCTGAGAGTTTTTGCTTTTTTCATAGACCTGTTTAGTTTATCTCTTAAACCGTGCGTCTAAATCTCGAACCGCTTTCACCGTTGGATTCTTCGCGTCGAAATCTTCAAAACTAGATCCCGTGTTGATAGGATTTAACGAAAAAAATTCACGAAAAAAACAGACAAAGAAACCGAACCAGGAGCACTGGTTTTTTTCCTTTCCTAAAGAGGCATGCCCGTGCCTCTCACGAAATCACAACCGTGCCTCTCGCGAAAGCAAAACCGTGACTCTCACGAAAAAAAAGAGAAAAACACATTTTTTTCGTTTCCGAGGAGGCACGGCCGTGACTCTCGCAAAAGCACAACCGTGCCTCTCACGAAAGCAAACCGTGACTCTCGCGAAAAAATTAAAACAGAAAACACGTTTTTTTCGTTTCCGAGAGGCTCGGCCGTGACTCTCGCGAAAGCACAACCGTACCTCTCACGGAAGTATAACCGTGACTCTCGCGAAAGAAATAAAACAGAAAACATGTTTTTTCCTTTCCCGAGAGGCACGGCCGTGACTCTCGTCAAAGCACAACCATGCCTCTCGCGGAAGCAAAACCGTGACTCTCGCGGAAGAAAAAAAATTGAAAACCATTTTTTTTCATTTCCGAGAGGCACAGCCGTGGCTGTCGCTAAAGCAAAATCATGCCTCTCGTGGAAGCAAAACTGTGACTCGCGAAAAAAAAAACATGTTTTTCCGGGCAAATTTTTTTTCGTATTTTTTCATTAAAAAGATAAAGAAGACCGTGAAAAATCAAAACGTCAAAAAATCCAAAAAAAACCTGTTTAAAAAGCCGAAAAGGCGTGCGGAAAAATTAAATAAAAAATAAAATCCGGAGGGAGCGCCCAGAGCGCGAAACGTGGCAAATGGCTGAGAGCGCGCCAAGTGACGCTGATCGTTGCAAGGCTCCTGAAGGAGCGCTCGCTAACTAGTGACTCCTCAAATAGGAACTGCCTTTTTTTGCGAGAAAAATAGGATCTGCCGTTTATAGGTATAGGTAATAAAGCAAAACGACTACTTCTACAATATCCTCCAATTTTTTTTGAAACTAACTATGTTGAACCTTAATCATTATATACTCCAAAACTAGGTAGGAGCCGAACATCTAAGCATCTAATTCTCAACAAATCTAACAAAAGGAAATCGAGAAAAAACTATTATTATTCTTTTTTTAGGGATTTCTTTCAAGAATTAGCACATGTATTTCCCCCTTTTAATAGTAAAATATTCCCTAAGCTCTTTTTTTAGGAGTAATCCCTAAGCTCTTTTTCTCTAAGCTATCTAATAATGCGATAAAAGAAAAGAGGAATATTTGGGGGGG
>LR738709.1:627829140-627882003 GCA_902687465.1 Secale cereale | reverse complement strand
ACTTCAGTAGCCCAGGTGCGTCTGTTGGGCTACATCTTATAGTGGCCTGTGGCCCGCCACTCGAGAACTATTCCCCGTTTTTAGGGGCAAACAGTGGGACATCGCTCTATTCTATTAATTGAGTTTTTTTTTTGTCTCAACATAAAATTAATTTAGTTTTTAATGTAAAATATGCAGAACAATTGTACAAGATGTACAAAATGATAAAAAAAATAAAAAATTTGTGGGAAGAAAGTCTCAGATTAAAAGTGACTTTTGTATTTAGATTTGCAACAGTTTGTGTCCTTGCCCTTAGCTTTGTGCTACACAAGGAACATATCTCACCCCTCTCTCTTACTCCCGTCGAACCACCACATTTGCTGACAACATATGTGTGAAGTCAAGTCTTATTTGGTCAGCGTTTTAAAAAAGGTCTGGTTTGTTCATTGGTTTTCCTTTTTTCAACCATGCAGAGAGTTTCGTGGGAGTTCATTCAGAAAAGAATATACATCGCCAGAGAAGACCTGACCCATACAAGAGGAATGACCCAATAGGGAATAACTTAAACGACCTAAATATCCCTAACCCAAGAGTCGATGACCCGGAGATGACCATACCAAACATAGACTAGAGAAAAAGTACATCACAAGGCTAGAAAACTAATGTAAGAGCCTGCCAATCAATTACTACACGACCCAAACTCAAGGGAAAGTATGAGGTGGTACCACACATTAAATGCTCTCATGATACCAACTTTAATAATTCTTTCTAAATGTTTCAAAAAATTGTTATTTTTCTGTATGTTCATGATGATATGACTACAACCCTAAAACAACTAGACCCAAATTTGAAATACACGCTGAGAAATAAAAATGACAAATCTAGCATGAATAGTATTGCAAAAAGACAAGAAGCAAAATTGATACTATTGACATCTGGATTTGTCTTTTGTTTCTCAATGTCCATTCCCAATTTGGACCTAAAATTTTTAGGGGTTGTAGACACATTCCTTGTGAACATTCACAAATTTTTCAGATTTTTAAAAAATGTGTTTTTTTTTAAACGTATCATGGGAGCACCTAATTTTGGGTTGGGGACGAGCATTTCTCTTTTCTTTGCACGCCTTCTCTGGAACCACACTTTCTGACATTTCCATGCCCTTCTCCGATCCATGACCAAACCCTAGCGCCAACACCGCAGCGTTCACCTCACCGATGCCGAGCACGCTTGCTCTTGTACCATCTTCGGCAGTGACCGCTGTTGACTGATGGCTCTATATTTTTATGCATTTTAAGAGCTCATTTGTTGCATGATCTCTCCTTATATCATGTCCCATTGAACCAAATATATCTCCATCATGCATGATTTCTGGTTTCACTCTTTTCATTGTGAGCATTGCATAGTTAGTGTTTTTATTTTGTTTTTACTAGTTTCCATTGTTTTGTCATGTCTGCAGGTGTTTTAGAATAATCTAGGACCAACCATGATGGAAAGGCCAAAGATGGGTTCCAAACGGAGGACTTGCAACACCAAAATTAGCATATCAGAAGGTCAAAAAAGTGAATTTTCCAAAGTTCTCCAAATCAAGATCTAATAACACTTTTGCGTTAACGCCGTTCTCACGATTTCAGTGAGCACAAGAATGTAAAAAAACGTAGTTCAGATGAGGAAGTTATGACCGGTCCACGGCTTCCACATTAAAAAGGATGATGACCCCTCCGCCGGGGTGGCTAACAGGTGGGTCCGCCCAGCCGTGCACCGTAAACGTAGGTGGGCGGCTACCACGCGGGCCCGAGGCAGACACATAGCGGCCGCGTGGGCGTGCGGACGACGTCCACGCGGACACAAATCGGGTGCAGGTTTACGCCAAAATGGGGGCGAGCCAGACGCCAAACAGACATAAAATGTAGATGCGGCTGCATGTTGGGTCGTGCCGTCTGTCCGTTTGGGTCCAAACGTACATACTCGGACCGATGGGTTCGTGCGTTGGAGTTGCCCTCATGCTAGGTGTAGACTGGCCGACAGTTGCCCTTTCAGACGGGATTAATTGTTCACTGATTTCGTCCCCATTTGTTCCTATGTGATCCTTGGTTAATAAGGAATGGTTTGGGAGAGGATTAGGCTCACTCAACATTGAGTGGTGATAGTGCTTATCTCCTTTATTTATATTGCGTTGGTTTCCTTGTGTTGTTGTAAAGTGCGTTCAGGAATTAATATTGGTGTGATGGGTGGATGCAGAGGTCGATAGTGATAGTCCTTATCTCCCTACCATCCCGGATCATTGCAGTAGGGAATAACGGAGAACCCTAGAGCTTTATGCCATGTTCACGGGGAAACTTAATCATAATTGTGGTAATTGGACTGAGGATGCATCGGTGGTGGCATGAGTGATACGTGATTGCTGAGGATTTGCGTGTATCATTATTTGGCTCCACCCACACATACTTTATCGAGTGGATTAGTGATATGAACGCAGAGCTATGCTTTCGCATGTGTTGTTAGGATCATATTTGTATCATTTTTAAGATTAGTCCTTAGTTTATCGGTTACCTGAAAAACGAACTAGAAAATCGGGGACACGTGAGACAAATACTACTTTGTTTCAGGTTTGGACGAAACATATCCGGTTTTATAACATGAGGGATGAAGTCGACAAAAAAGCATCGAGTGATCAAATGTATACTTTTCGACAACTTGAGAGACAAATCTTTTTTTCTCCTTGTTGGTCTAAGTAGGTTTATTTTTGGAAAAAGTCCAAAACAAACCTTGAAATTGTAGACGACAGCTAAATCAAACCCTGAACTTTGACTACCGGAAATTGACATTCTGAACTTGTAATCCCGGTCTATTTTGGACCCTAGACCTATTTGGCACACTGGGAATAAGAAAATCCCGGGGGATAACCAGCTACTCAGAATTTGGGCCAGCCCACTATAACACAACAAGAAATCATGAACTTTAAAATATATTCGCGCATTTCTAAAATTTTCAGAAGCTAAAAAATATTCTTGTTTTCTATTTTTTTGGCAAAAAAATAAATTCCTTTTGTGTTTTTAGTTTTTTCTGTAATTTTGAAATTATATTCACATTTTTGTAAAATTGTTTGTGAATTTCAAAAGATCTCTAAAAAAATGTTCCGAATTTCAACAGTTTTTTACGTGCTATGAAAATGTTTGGGTCCAATTCAAACAAATGTTTATAAAATGTATAATTATATTTATGTGATTAAAAAAATCGTACATTCGAAAAAAATGTAGCATTTCAATAATGTTTACGAGTTTCAAAAAATGTGTTTGTGACATTTTCAAACAAAAATGTGTGTACAATGTAAAAGAAAAGTTTGCGTGTTGTAAAAAATTATGTCTTACACTTAATAGACTATATTTGGTATGTGTTTGAAAGAAGTGTCTACAAATTAAAAAATGTGAACCATGCAAAAGAGTGTTTTTTTAGTTTTATAAAATGTTTATTGTCATTAAGAAAATGTAAACATGTACTTGAAAAAATATAACCATGTATTCAAAAAATGAAAACATTTAGCTAAAATATATACATAATGTATTTTAAAATATCAAAAGTTTGTCAAAAAATATTTTATGTGTGCGTTTAAAATGTATATTGGGTACGAGGACAAAATAGATGTGTGCAAAAATGAAAAAAGAAAACAAACCAAAAAAGGGAAAAAAACCAGAGTAGTGGGCGCGCGAGCGACGTCCCTAATGGGCCGGCCCAATTCAGCAAATACCAGCTAAATCCTCTCAAGGTTTAAAATAGGGAGCAACTAGTTAACGAGCGCTTCTTCCGGAGCCTCACACCGATCAGCGCCACTTGGCGCGCTCTCAGCCATTCGCCACGTGTCGCGTTCTGGACATTCCGTCCAGATATTTTTTTTTTCGCACGCGTTTTTTGGCTTATTGAACGGGTTTTTTCGACGTTTTGATTTTCTACAAGTCTTCCATAGTTTTTCGACGAAAATTTTTATTTTGAAATAAAAAATTGTGCGAAAAAACATGTTTTTTTTCCGCGAAAGTCACGGTTTTGCTTCCGCGAGAGGCACGGTTGTGCTTTCGCGAGAGTCACGGCCGTGCCTCTCAGAAAGGGGAAAAAATACGTTTTTTTCGTGAGAGTCACGGTTTTGCTTCCGCGAGAGGCACGGTTGTGCTTTCGCGAGAGTCACGGCCGTGCCACTCGGAAATAGAAAAAAACGTGTTTTCTGTTTTTTTTCTTTCGTGAGAGTCACGGCTTTGCTTCCGCAAGAGGCACGGTTGTGCTTCCGCGGGAGTCACGGTCGTGCCTCTTTTGGAAAGGGAAAAAAACGCGTTTTCTGTTTTTTTTCCGCGAGAGTCACAGTTTTGCTTCAGCGAGAGGCACGGTTATGCTTTCGCGAGAGTCACTGCCGTGCCTCTTCGGAAAGAGAATAAACCAGTGCGCCCAATTCGGTTTTTTCGTCCGGTTTTTTTCGTGAAAAAAAGTTCGTCAAAACCTATCAACATTGGATCTAGTTTTGAAGATCTCGACGCGAGGAATTCAACAGTGAAAACGGTTTGAGATTTGGACGCACGGTTTAAGAGATAAAACGTTTTGAATAAACGGATCTACGAAAAAAGGGAAAACACTCAGTTTGCGACAAGTGGCGCACATGCAGCGCGCCACTTGTCGCAACATGGGTTTGGGGGTGATCTTTGCAACGAGTACTCCTTCATTAGTGATTTCGTTTAAAATAGATCAGGATAAGAGAGTTTGGTGTGCTGATTTCAGGAATTGAGAGTTCAGGATTTGATTTAGCTTTCGCCGATAAATTGTTTGTTTTGGACTTTTTTCTTTATTTATTTCGTAACAGAGGGAGTACATTGCATGAGTTGCATGGATATAAAGGGTCGGATGTGAGGTACACAGCTCTGCGGACATAGCAAAATAATGGTGGCAGCGGACGCGCCCCTCCGAGGGGCCGGATTAGGCTGCGTTTGGCAGCGGAGTATTTTCAAAGTTTTCAGATACTTTGGTTTTAAAAAAACTATGCTACTAAACTAGGCCTTAGTTGTATCGGCTGTTGATGCTCTAACATGAATGAGCATATAATTGAAATTCACAGGGAAAGGGGTCGATAGACACGAGCATTCGCGGTCATATCGTAGAGCAGAAACCTACCTATCCACTATCCAGTGGCGTAGTAAAACGGAAGGACTTTCTCGGTTCGATTTGCCCCCAACAACGCCCACATGCCGAGCGATGGTTTTATGCATGAATTCGAGACAGTACAATCACAAGCACGGCATTAAAGACAGCGATGAGAACTGCCAGTCTGCCACTGTGGACTGCCGCGTAGATCTCAGACCCCGTCACGTATAGGCAGTACTCCTACCTAGCAATAGCCATATAGCTTTCTGTTGATGATGTGAAGGGGGGAGGTACCTAGTACTCGACCACACAATTCCGCAGACCCTGACCGCTGCTATCAGTGCCGGACCTAGCCCACTGGGCTAAGGTAGGCCAACAGTATAATTGTGCATGTAAAATAAAATCTTATGTTTTTTATCCGTTTTGCTATGGTATGAAAGCCATTTCCCAATCTCAGGCACCCTCTACCTCCGCCACTGGGTGCTACGCTTAGCTTCACTGTTTTGTGCCGCGCCACGCCGCGCATACGCGGTGATTAATGATCATCGACCCACATCCCGTATAGGTAGCGACCCACTCACCCACATTTCACGTCCCACGCGCCACGTAGGACTAAGGCCAACTCCCTAAACGGATGTCCATCTCGTTCGCTTTTCGTCCATTTGGTGCAGGAAAACTGACACGATCGTCCGTTCGTGATCGTGCGGGCGTCGGTGCGTCCAACGGGCACGCCTCGTCCCAAACCGTCCGGGATCATGGAGTTCAATTTTTTGTCCTAAAAAAGAAGAAATTAACTTGCAAATAATACGAAAACATGAATATAAACATAAGCATCCATACGTCCGTAGTACCAAAGCTCAACGCGGGTCTTAATTAAACTAAAACTTAATAAAAGACATATCAAATAGATAAAGGCCCGTCGCCTTCCTACTCGTCATCGTCGTCGGTGAGGTCTACGTAGGGTGGTGGCTGCTACAGGTGGGCTGGCGGCCCCTGCCAGACCGGAAGCACCGGTGGCGCCTGCTCTTCATGTGGCTCCTCCTCCTGCTCCGGCGACCGCGGGGGCATTGCTGACCATGGATCGACTCCCACCGAGTGGGCCATTGCCGGCGCCGTGCAGGACCAGGTCCACCGCTGGCCGACCAAACGAGAGTCCCACGCGGCGAGGGGCCGCTCCTCCATCACCTCCTCCTTGACGTCGACGTCCATCTTCGGGATTGCCACATCGCCGGCCACCGACAGGGCCAGAGCGGTTTCCAGGCCATCCATTGTCGTTCGTCGTGCGTGTTCATGGAATCCTCCATGACACGCCTAATGAGCCGGGCTTCCTCCTCCTCGGTCATGCGTGGCGCTGGTGGAAGGGGCGGAGATGGGGACGGCGTCGGTGAGATGACGCGCAGACGCCTACGGCTGCGCGCTTGGGACGGGCTGGCTGGACGAGCCGGACGCAGTGGGCGCTGGCGAGCAAAGTAGGACTGCCGACGCAGGTCATGCTCGTCGCGGAACCATGTGTCCCATAGTGGCGAGTCCAATGGCGTACATGGGGTTCCGCTGCAGATCCGGTGGCAGTTGCAGACGGCGACGGTCGATCTCTTCGCGGCGGGCACGGCCGCTCACCGGCACCGTCGGGATTGGCACGTGGTCCGCGGAGAGATGCCAGTTGTTTGGAAAATGAGCATATCCCCACGGGAGCGGCGTGGACGTCTCCCAGTATCGGCGACAGATGTCGACGTTGATATACATCCTGTTGCGCTAGCCGGCCACCGGCGACGCAAGCCGAAGAACCGGTGGTGCGGGCGAAGATGGTGGTGCGGGTGGCACGGATCCGCTAGAGCGACGACGGCCAGAGGAGGAGCCGACCTCATGGTCGTGCTTCCCTTTGTTGCTGATACAATGCCAACACATGGCGCTGGCGTGGAGGTGGGCGAGTGCGAGCGGCGCTGGCTAGGGTTTGGGTCCTTCGTGTTGGGGCTCGAGGAGGCAGGCCGGCCAGGAAGTGGAAGTTGTCGACTGGCCGGTCCACGGCTTCCACATTAAGAAGGACGACGACCCCTCTGCCCATGTGAATGACAACTGGGGCCCGCTGCTCGTGCGCATTGAATTTGTGCGGTGGAGGTAGGTGGACGGCCGCCACGCGTCCCCGAGGCTAACAAACGAGCAACCGTGTGCCCGTCCATTCGACGTCCGTGTGGCCGCAAACCGGACGCATATTTGCGTCGGACATGAGGCAGGCCGGACGCGAAATGGACAAAATTTGCAGATGCGGCCCGCGCGTTGGACCTTATCATCTGTCCGTTTTGACCCAAACAAATACTAATAGATTGAATGGGATCACGCGTTAGAGTTGGTCTGAAGCGTGCAGTCCAAAGACCAACACCATGCACATGCATGTTTCCACCGAGTCGTACTAGTCCCTTTAAGCATGAGTGTGGCGTTGCAAAGGACGAGCTCAATCCAGCTCGTTTTGTGGAAAAAAAAATCAAAATATATCTAAGAGTTTCAAAAATTGCCATTTATTTCATGCAAATTCTTCAAGCATGTACTACCTCTGTTCCTAAATATTTGTCTTTGTAGGCATTTCAACAAGTGACTACATACGAAGCAAAATGAGTGAATCTACACTCTAAAATATGTCTGCATACATCGATATATTGTAGTCCATTTGAAATTTCTAGAAAGACAAATATTTAGGAATGGAGGGAGTATAAAGTTTCATCAGCTAATTTGATTATTTGCATGCTACACAAAAAAGACAAATATCTAAGACACATACAACAAAGAAAAAAAGCCTATTTCAGTCTGTGTATTTGTCTTTTTTGTATACTCACGTATGAATATATATGTTTATGAAAATTTATACATGTATACTACAGGTAAATGTCTACATGAAAACATTTTTTCAGATTTTTTTGAGTAACCGAAAAAGGTATTTTGGCTGAAAATTATTATAGAGCTCAATGGAGCTCGGCCTCTGCAGGCACTTTTCGCTTTGAGCATTGCATGTTCATAGCGATGCCGTTCATATTTGCAGGCCTACATACGGCTCCTGCATTATGGTCATTTTTGCCTGGCCCAATGTTATTAGCACAGCAGGAGTGCAGCTCCTCCTGCAAGTGCTGCATGCATGCAACCCTAGCTGCTGCAGTTGCTACAGGCCTATGCACGCTGATGCAGGGCGGGCCGGCTAAGCTTTAATCCTCCTCCTACGCATGTGCTGATAGCTGCAGTGGTATCTATCCACGGTCTACCGACGCACTCGATCGATTTTTGCTGGCTCATTCTGCCCCACATACGTGGCTGTGCTTCGCGTTGCATTGGCCCTCGTCGCCGGATCTCCGAGCCTTGCTGCCATGGCCGGCCGGCGCTGAGCTCGTGTGAGCTAGCCGAGTAGGCGTCGACCAGCCGCATGTTGCTCACTTCAGAATTCAGACATCCATGTGTATTCCACCCATGCGTCCTCGCATATGCATGAGTGCCATGAACTGCAAAGCCCTGCACATTTTTCTTTCCACCCTTAAATTACAGTTTTGCTAGGCTCAACTCGGCGAACATTGCGCTCATTCCAAAAAAAGATGGAGCGGAGGACATCTCAGATTTCAGGCCCATTAGTCTTATCCACGCCATTGCCAAGATCATTGCCAAAATGATGGCCACCCGTCTTGCCCCACACATGTCAAACCTTGTCTCCAATGCCCAAAGCGCTTTTATCAAGAAGTGAAGCATCCACGACAACTTCATGTATGTGCGCAACTTGGCGAGACGCTTTCATCGGAATAAGTCTCCAATGCTGCTTTTCAAGATTGACATCAAGAAGGCATTCGACTCGGTGAGATGGGATTTTTTGATGGATCTCTTGAGGCACCATGGCTTTCCGAGCCGATTTCGAGGTTGGGTGTCGGCCCTTCTATCCTCGGCTTCATCAAGAGTGCTGATCAATGGTGTCATCGGGGATCCTATCAAACATGGTCGAGGCCTAAGACAGGGTGATCCCCTCTCCCCGCTCCTCTTCGTCCTTGCCATTGACGCACTCCACCACATCCTTGCTAAAGCGACGAGCCAAGGCCATCTGCACCGCATTCTAGCCAGGACCGAGACCCTCCGTGCGTCTCTCTATGCGGATGATGCTGCCATATTCGTCAAGCCAATAAAAGAAGACATTCAATTCTTGGCATCCATCCTTACTAATTTTGGAGAGGTGACTGGTCTGGTCACTAACTGCGCCAAGAGCCATGTGGCCCCTATTTGTTGCGACGACATTGCCCTCGATGACATCCTCATGTCCTTCCCAGCTACCCAAACTACCTTCCCTATGAGGTACCTTGGGTTGCCACTTTCCATCTGGAGGCTTCGGAGAATACACTTTCAACAATTGGAAGACAAGGTGGCCGGAAAGCTCACCCCTTGGCTTGGCAGACATGTTGCGTCACCAGGACGCATTGTCCTTGTCAAGGCGGTCCTTACTGCTGTCGCCATCTACCACCTCACTCCTTTGAATCTGCCAGCCGAGGTCATCAAAGCAATTGAAAACCGCAGACGCGCCTACCTTTGGGCGGGATGTGAAAAGGTCACTGGTGGGAAATGCAAAATTAATTGGGAGATGGTTTGCAAGCCCAAGTTATATGGTGGGCTGGGCGTTCTCAACCTGCGCAAGTTTGCCACCGCTCTCCGACTGCGATGGCATTGGTTTGAGTGGACTGACCCCACTAAACTTTGGACTGGCATGGGCACACCGTGCACTGACGATGATAGAGATCTCTTTGCGGCTACCACTCGTGTTACCATCGGTGATGGTCGTCACGCCACTTTCTGGGAATCATCTTGGCTGAGTGGTATTCGTCCCAAGGATATTGCTCCTGCGATTTTTGATCTCTCCAGGAAGAGAAGAAGCACCGTCTGCTTGGCTCTCACTGACAACACTTGGGTCCGCAACATTGATACCTCTCAAGGCCTCACTTTTGAGCATATTGAGCAATTCGCCACCCTTTGGGAGAAGCTCTCTGATGTCATCCTCACCCCTGGAGTCGACGATGCAATTATTTGGAAGTTTACTAAAGATGGTGTCTACTCCGCGTCTTCTGCATACAACGCTCAGTTTGAGGGTCTCACCACCTCTGCCATGATCAAAACCGTTTGGAATGCTTGCCCCCCCCCCCCAAAATGCAAATTTTTTGCTTGGTTGATTATCCAAAATCGGGTGTGGACCGCTGATAGGTTGCAACGCCGGGGATGGCCCAACTGCAACCTCTGCCCTTTTTGCAAACAGGTTCAAGAGACGGCGGCTCACCTCCTTTTTCAATGTCGGTTCACATTGAGAGTGTGGACAGAGATTAAGAATTGGCTTGGCATTCACGACATCGACCCGACGGATTGGAGACTTGCGCCCTCAGTGGAAATTTGGTGGGACGAGGTTTCTCACAAAAGGGGAGACTCACGCAAGGCCCGTAACACCTTGATGATGCTTATTGCGTGGGAAATTTGGAACGAGCGGAACGCGAGGATCTTCCGCAACAAAGCCGCCACTACTGTCGTCATCGTTACCAAGATTAAGGAAGAAGCCTCTCTTTGGGCTCGTGCGGGTGCAAAGTATTTGAGTAATGTAATGCCGCGAGAGTGAGTTGTACTCTTCCGCTTGGCGGAACTATGTCTATCTTCTTCTTAATTAATGAAATGACAAATCTTTTGCCTTGTTTAAAAAAAAATTCTAGCTGAGTTTTAGTTATTATGTTTCATTCACTTTTATAGCCATTGGATGTGACTATAAGATGCATGTGTGCTGATGTGGTTTGTTGCACTCCCCTTAAAGGTTGATCGAGGATGACGCCATTCCGGTCGTACGGCGGCGAGAGGGAGAGGTTTTACGGTGCTTAATTTGGCATTCAGTGTGCTGGTCGAGCACGTACGTCCGGGCAGTTACCCTCGTGGGCAACTAGCTTCTTGAAGGCTAGTGACGTGAACCTGGCTGAATAATCCAAAATGAGACGCGTGGGTATGACAGCATCTACAACCGGACCCATCACGGCCCAAACCTGCCTCGTCAGTGCCCGGATGCAAAACCGGCACCCAACCAGTCTCTCAGTAGACGACCCAAACATACAGATTGACCGACACTCTTCGTATCAGGTCCAAATCTGAGTAGAATATGGGCAGACCCTGACACGTTCGAGCACGCCTGCAATGTCAGACTGACAGATAGGGCTCACGCGGGTACATACCGCTGGCCTGACGGGCGCCTCCTCCGCTCCGCGCCGCTCTGGCGTGCCGCTTCAGGGGAGGAAGCTGGACGGCGACAGCATATAACCTTAGCCCGCCCCATTTCTTCCCCCTTCTCCTCTCCGTCGCCGGCACTTCCATTTTTGTCTGCCGCTTGTGATGCCAAGGTGCCGGATCACCACCTACGCCATGGTCACTCCGGAGCGTCGGGTGTAGCTGCTGGAGCAGATCTAGGCGAGGCGGGCTGCTCGTTTCGACGTCGGCCTTCCTCCGGATTCGCCTGAGCCACTGGAGGATGAGCAGTCGGCGGAAGAGGAGGATGCGGGCTTCGCCATGGCGGACCTGGAGACGGAGTAAGAGGCCGCCCTAGCGTTGAAGATGGCGGAGCAAACCGCTATCCTCGAGTCCATCCAGGACGAGGCCTACGTTGAGTCCAACCGGCAGTTCATTCGGCAAGAACAAGCGGCGACGGAGGCGCTGTTCGCCGAACTGGATGCGGTGGCGGAGACACATGAGGTGTCGGAGCTTCCACAGACGCAGAAGCTTCCACACTTTCCCGTCTACCCGCCGTCGGGAACGGAGATCGTCGAGATCTCCGATGATGAGTAGTTTTACCAATGTATGTGGTATGTAGGTTTTTATTTGCATCTGCATTATGGATTGTTTCTTGGTTGTGGAGGATGGTTCAGGCGTGGTGTCCAGTCATAGTCCACGGACACGCCGGGCACATCCGTGAGCATTTGGGAGGCAGCATTTGGTATTGCGGTTGTAGATGCTCTGACAAGTTGACGACTTTGTATTCTACGCCTTTGGTCGTCTTCTTTTGAAACCTTAATTATATTTTGTATCAACTGCAGTAAAAGCACACACTTTTTGCTCGCAAGACACGTGCTTCCTCTTGTACATTTTACTCTGCATAAACGATTTGTCTGAAGTCAAACTTCTTAAGTTTGACCAGCTTTATAAAAAAATCAATATTCATAATACGAAAATAATATCATTAGACGTGTCATGAATTTAATTTTTAAATTATAACTTTAGTATTATAGATGTTTAAATTTTTTCATATAAATACGGTCAAATTTTATGAAATTTGGCTCTATCCAAAGCATAGTAAACACGACCAGAGGGAGAACGTGCACATATTTTTCTCGTGAAACACAAACATATATTCTTCTCATGAATATATATTTAATCTGTACTTTTTTATTCTTTAGCGCTTCAAAATAAATGGCATTTTCCTTTTTGCAAAATCTTCACTATGCAACTCTGGTATTTTACTTATTTAACTACGCGTAAGTGCTAATACAAAGTTATATCACTAAACAAGTATTTTTAATAACAGCGGCGTTGTTTTACCTGATAAAATTATATCTTGTTTTATTGATTAGTTGCAAACCATTGTTTATGCACTTTATATCTGTTCTACCCTCTTTTTGGTCGTAGTTTTAACATGTCCCCTCTTACCTCATGTTTTCACATGAGAGGTAAGAGTATATAATAGAACTGAGCCGTTCATTTCATTCAGAGCAGTTTTAACATGCTCCCTTTTACCTCCTTTTTTCACATGAGATGTAAGAGTATATATTAGATCTGAGCCGTTGATCTCATTAATTAGTGGTCTGATTAACTCTTACCTTCTTACCTCACATGTAAAAAAAAGGGTAAGAGCGAGCATGTTAGAATTTGCCTTTCATTTAGTAATGGGTCTACGCAACTCTTACCTTCTTACCATGTGAAAAGAGAAGGTAAGAGGGACCATGTTAAATTTAGCCTTGGTCAAATGAGCACTGAGTAGGTAAAATATGGGGCACCAATTAAAAACGAACTATTACATTTTTTAGCTTATCAACAAATTGTTAAAGCACCGATTAAAATCAAGCCATTTTCTTTCTCCAGCGCTTGAAAATAAATGATGTTTTTCTTTTGCAAAGTCTTTGATATAATTTTGATTGTTACTTCTTTGAATATATACGTGTGAATTAATATAAATTTCAACTATTGATTTTTTTAAACATCGGTGACACTGTTTTACCTCGCTAAATAAAATAGTACTCCTAGTGTTATGTGCATCAGATGCTAATAATTGATTTTATACTTTGTAACAACTATTTTGGTCAAACAAGCATTGTATAGGCACAATGTCCAGTAAAACTGGCGTACCACTTAAATCATGCTATTTTAATTTATTTTTAAACTTCTTATTACATTGTTAAAGCGCTATGCTGAATTGCTTATACGAATTATAGGCTTTATTCAACTTCAATTTAAGTCTCATATATAATATCTTCAGGATTGGAATCGATCGAATTGGCAGTGTGTGTCCCAACTGTGGGTCACAAAATCTTGAATGATCCTGTTAAATGACAAATCACACTAGTCCCATTTAAATAACTGTGGCGTAGGAGCAAATCATGCTTTTAATTCTATGGGATGAGCTAAATAAATAAAGAATAAAGCTAAAAACAAGTCAAGGATATCAAGTTCACATTCCAAATGATGAAACGGAAACTCGGACATATGACCATTCTGATTCTTAAAGAATGAGAGAGGGTGGTTTCCCGAAAGAGCAGGCGCAAAATAGGTATACTTTTAAGTTACTTTTTCGAAATTGTTTTTGTCCTTGTGAAAGAGACATACAAAACCCAACAACAAAAGGGAAAACAAAAGCAAGAACCATGGTACTGTAACAAAAGGAGGATTGCAAGAACATGAAAGAGTTGCAAACAATAACGCGCCAATCATATTACGAAGAGTCGAAGATATATAATGGAGATACCAAACTTACAAGAGAAAACCGAACTTATTAAGCAGAGACTCCCAAGCAAAATCCCAGATCGTTATTACACAAAGCCAGTCAATACATGAACTATTACTTCTTGTAGAAAAAAAAAGCAACGAATTGCATTGCACAGAGGCTGCAAAACCTTAACTTGATCATCACACCCAATACTCCCAAATAATCCCCACTCAAGTAACCTTAAATCACAGCATAACTTACCTATAAAGACAGTAAAATACTGCTCCTCAGAGCATTTTGGATTATTAATCTTAAATACGCACCTTCTTGGAGCAGCTAGAGACCATGCATATAGTACCCACGACGTAGGTGATTCATCGATCAACCCTGCCTTCCTGAGTGAAGAAAGCTTCTCCCTGAGCTCAACGAGAGCTGGCCTTGCGAATCGTCGAGGTTGTCTACGGGGAACTGATCATCGGAAGCGACGTCTTTCATGGCGAAGCCGCCCTCGGGCGTGTAGAAGACGAACTGAGACACCGGGGCCAATGACAGCAGCGACGGGAACGGCAAGCCGTGGTGAGGCACCACATGAGGCGAAGGGCGATGGCCGCCCAGCTGCTCGTGGACATTGTTTCCGCCATTGCTCCAAGCCTCATGAGCGGCGTAATGGTGGTGGTACGACCCGGCTTGGGCCGCAGCCAGTGTCGGCATGGCGGCTCCGGCACCGTTGACCAGGCCGAGCGAGTTGCTCAGGCTCATGAACCCCTTGAGATCGCCGCCCCCGTCGTGGGCCTGCGCCGCCTTGTCGCTGTCGACGACCATCATGGACGCCGCGGTTCCCGTGGCGGTGGCGTGCGAGAACGGCGGCGCCATGGCCATGGACGTCATGGAGGAGGTCGGCTGCAGGTGGTGGTGGTGGTGGTGGGCGGAGAGCAGGAGGTCGTCGTCGTGCGGCGGGAATTGGAGCGGCGGCAGCTTGTCGATCTCGTGCTGGGCGGCGTTGAGGAGCCAGTCGACGACCTTGCTGGGCTGGCTGAGGCCGAGGCGGTCCTGGAGGTCGTAGAGCTGGATGGCCGTGGGCACGGAGAGGCGCACTCGGCGGTCGCGCAGCCCCTTGACGGTCCTCACCTTGCTGTGCCGGTCCTTGCCGCCGAACACGCGCGACACGCGCACGATCCGCGACTCCGTGGACGCCGACCAGTGCCGCGAGGCCGCCGCAGCCGCCTGCAGGGCCTTGTTGCCGGCCGCCGCCGGCTCGAACTTCCGGCGGTCGTTCCCATGGTCGCCGGCGCTTATCATCTCAAGGCGCTCATCGTGGAATGCACCTGCAATCGATTGATCAAGCATGAGGCGATGATGTTGATGGTCTGCTGCATACGCATCGATCACATCGCGTATGTGCTCGCCCTGTGGCAGTAGATCATATCGGTCGATTCTTGATTTCAGCATCACTGACTCGGTGAGCCACTGAGGAACACTTGCAGCTTTTATTCGCCACACAGTGACAGACAAAGCGCCGCATCGAAACAAGAACGCTGTGGCAAGGATACTGTGGCCGTCCGTACGTGTAGCGGCATGTATGCATCGTGCTACAGTCTACAACTACTGTCCACTTTACACGGATTAATGGATGAATGAGCCGACATATGCTGCTATCACAGGCTCACACCTGCACTAATTGGTTGAGTTTAGTGAGCTTGCCGGTGTCAATTAAGGAAATATATGTACTTTGGAAACCTGCTGAAAGGATTTAGTTGGATTACTACATCCTCCTCGCTTACACTCATTTAGTAACCATCAAATCCGGGTAGACAATTAACAACATACCATGCCGGAAATAGCTAGCGAAAAGTTACAGGAGACGAGAGGGAAAAGGAAAAAAAAAGAAAACCATGGGATGAGCATCAGAATCAGATCGAGACCATCCGAGATTTCCATGGGGATCCAGTTCCAGGTGCAACCCTAGCCGATTAATCCGAGGATCTACAACTCAAGAAGGAGCTCGAAATACTCACGGAAACCACGGAATCTGGGCAGATCTACAGCAAGAAAGCAATCAGAAAGGCAACTTACAAGCATGAGAAATCGTCGGCCAGCCGGGGAGCCAGCTTCTCCCCGCAGTTCGCCTCGAAGTAATAGGGCGAGGCGGCGAGCTGAGCTGAAGTGACCCTGGCTGGCTGAGCTTTTGAGGAAGAACGCGAGCGAGCCCCGGCCGGCCGATTGCCTCCGTGCACGCCGGAGTTCGGCTGCGGCCTGCGGGAGAGGGAGCTGGCGGGCCGGCGACTGATAATCTGCGTGTAAACCCTAGATTGATGGGAAAGGGAAGGAGCTGCTCCTGGTGATGATAGCTACACTGGGAGGTCGCTCGCTCCTCGCAGTGGTGAGAAGAAGTTGTGGTGCTTGTTGGCAGCAACTAAATGATGAGCAGCTTTCGCGCTGGCCCGTCCTTTTTACCATGGATCGTACGATACCTACTTGCTACCCCATTCGTCAAGTATACTCCAGCCGGCCGGACAGAGATATGCACTGTGAGTGGCCTCAGCACGAGACGACGCACGGTAAGCTCGGTGCTCGCCACAGCCGGTAGCTATATACTCGTACAATAGTCAATTCTAGACCGGAGTATAAATAGAGGTAGGACCAGAGTACCCCTATAGATACGTATAAGAAGTCGCGTGCGCGTCACATCAAATTAAGGAACAGACAGAGACTGAGACGGGTTAATAATATGCAAAACTTAAAAGCGCCACCAGCTTAATTAATTGACAACTACTCCATACATGTACACTAAAGCTAGGGTTAACACAACAGTGAATTTAGCTCAATAAGACTGCAAGATGCATCGAATTTGTGGTTTGCTCCAATCTTTCGGACCTTAAAAACATTTACTTTTGTATATCATTATCGTATATGACAATCATAAGATTTCTTAATGATTTTGTTGAGCAAAAGGGGTTTTCCAGTTCGAAAAGTAAGTTTTTTTTTTTCAATATGTTTACTTTGCGTAGGATAGTGTCCGAACTTAATTTGAACCAAGTAAACAGACCATAAGTAAGATTATCTACTTCTAAATCCCAATCCACAGAAGAATGCAAACTTAACTTATCTACTGCCGCACATACACATACCACTGATTTACAGAATACCCTGGATAAACGATGTTATCGTCACCTTCCTTCAGCGAGTTTATTAAGTAAGAAAATCATTTTCCCCGGCTTCAAACAGGCTGGATATATATGAGACTGTGTGTTAGTATATGTCATTTCTGATATGCATTGAAAATTTAGAGACATTAGTTGGCTCATATGCGACGTCTCTTTCCCAATATTACCAACATACACACAACCTTTACAAATCCTCCACCACCAGAACCTAGGAGGCCACTCCATATAGCACGGGACCATGCTTCTTTTGATCAGCACCCAATAGCTAGCTGGACCACCATCCTTTTTATCCTTCGTATAGTAAGACGGAGATAACTAGTAATTTGGAGGTGCTTGAATATTCTTTAAGAAAAATGGAGGGAAATAGAGAGAAATAGGAAAGACAATGATCTTACACATCCATATACATATCTTCGAAATAGAACCCGCATGAACGAATGATGTTAAACTTGTATTAGTGTTTATTTCTCAATCGACTTGGGAATAGTTACTTCCCAGTCCCTGTATACTTACATGATTCTTAGCCAAGCAGATCAAATGATTCTTAGTATTGACTTACAAATAGTTATTTCTTGACCGCCTGACAGTTAGCAAAATATTGCATTTATCATGTTATCCCTAATACATATCAATGTAATGTCTATGACGACTAATCATATTACTAGGGCCTTCATAGTTGATGCACTGATTTTTTTTTTGTATCTAGGACGAAGATGCATAATACACTATCAAATCCATTTTTCGATATACGGATTACATAACACTATGTATCTTCTTCATGAGATGCAACTAAGAAAATCAAAGAAAATGATGTCGCATTTTTGGGTCTAATATCATATGGTTGGGTGGTCCTTCCGTTCTTTTGTCCAAATGATGGACAAAACAATAAGTGGTGTTTATGTACATCTAAGTGTTTCCATCATTACATTAACGATGATGTTAAACTTGTATTAGTGTTTATTTCTCAATCGACTTAGGAATAGTTACTTCCAGTCCCTGTATACTTACGCGATTCTTAGCCAAGCAGATCAAATGGTTCTTAGCATTGACTTACAAATAGTTATTTCTCGACTGCCTGACAAATAGCAAAATATTGCATTTATCATGTTATCCCTAAGACCTATCAATGCAATGTCTATGACAACTAATGATATTACTAGGGCCTTCATAGTTCATGCACTGATTTATTTTTTTGTATCTAGGAAGAAGAAGCATAATACATTATCAAATCCATTTTTTGATATAAGGATGACATGACACTGTGTATCATCTTCATGAGACTGTGAAACTAGGAAAACCAAAGAAAATGATGTCACCTTTTTTGGTCTAATATCATATGGTTGGGTGGTCCTTCTGTTTTTTGTCCAAATGATGGAAAAACAATACGTGGCGTTTATGTACATCTAAGTGTTTCCATCATTACATGGCAATGTCAAATGATGGGGTTGGTAGGGCCTTAGAAATATCACCTTGTCCTTTTCTATATGTTGTAGCATGTCTACTTCACAATCCCTCTAGTCATACATCTAGGTCATTTTTTAATCAAGATAGTTCATAAGTTCAACATATCTTGTGAAACGTCTGAACCGATCAACCGGATGCAGCCATGGATTATGGGCCAATATATGAGAATAGAGGGACTGGATGTTATCACAAGGTGGTCTGCGTGTATGTTTTGCATATTGGACCGCACAAAATTGCCCAATTGTGTCAACGGTTCTTCCCAAGTGCATTATCTCTTCCCCTTTGCCTTCTCCTCTCATGTACATGTATGTACCAGGCGATCTAATGGCCCGAGCTCTACTGAGCACATCACCCATGAGCAGACGAAGAGGTCGATGGATTGGATGGTTGCAACCACCATCCGTCTGTATGGTCCCTCTTTCCCTTTATCTCGGATTCTCTTCCCACCATCCATCTATTTTTCGGAGAAAATCTACGCTAGGTTTGGGGCATGCGACGATACCGCCTAGTGATTCGTGCAGTCGGCTGTGCACTCTTTTGTATTGGCACTAGCATTGCCGATGTTGCGGACTACAGTTTCATAATCCTATAAAATTAATCCTAATATTAGAATAGTTCTCTGTGTATTCTGATCAAGTGTAACATTTTTTTTTTCTCTTGGCATTGCTATTTTAGAGGAGGAGGGGCAATGGTGCCTCGACGGCACGAAGAAGATAGGGGGAAGGTCAAGTGCTGCCCCAGAGGAGCAGAGAGAGGCGAAGGAGAAAAAATCGCTGACCCTAGCGCACAGCTCAATGGACCAGTTTAAACTGTTTTGTGCGTGGCTGAGATGTGTAAAACGTCTTATAAAAGGGAACATATTGAGTAGAATGTACAGCAGCTTTCCTTGTGACACACTAGGTACGTCTGGTGCATAAGTTTAGGGCACTTCACGGGGACACCTTGTGTAGTAAAAAGAAACTTTACCTAAAGGTCTCATGCATGCATGCGATGCGCTCATCATCTTGAGTAGTAGTCGTGGTACTTGGTCGTTGATTGTTCTCGGCCAGTGTCTCACCCACCATTGGGGCGCGCGGCTGCGGCTGCATCAGCATGCATGACTGCATCGCTGCAACATAATGCCCAGAAGAGAGCCTGCCTGCCTGCCTGACAGCGCGTGTTAGCAGAAGGTAGCGACCGAATCGATGGACATGAGCCAGAGCCCGCCCTGAGCCCCATGTCCCTGACATGCAGCTTATCGACAAGCAGGCCGGCCAAGCATGACGCATCCCCACCCCCACCACCAGGCGCGAGCAGACCACCACATCTTCGTCATGGATCGATCGCCGTTTCCCCTGTATGTATGTTTCCGGCCGGTGACCCACACACACATCATGGCATGGCATGCATGTGGTTAACTTGGCTCAGGATGCAGATATGACTGCATGGCATCATGACAGATTTATTTACGGTTGCGTCTGTCTGTACCACACGCACGTACTCTCGGGCTAGCTAGCGACGACCGCGAGAGACATGGATCAGCGGATGCATCATTCATTCGCCTCCTTGGCCGCGTATGCGTGTCGCTGGAAGGCATGGATTGATTGATGGATCATTGGACCGATCCGCTAGGAGCAAACTGCCATGCCTGCAGCGCTGCTGAGTGAGCTCAGCTCATCGCGTCGCGGATATGCACAAAAATGCATGCAGGGCAGGGCAGGGCAGCAGGGTCTGTGGTCTCCGTGCGCTGGCCGTCTCGACGAGGCTTTTCCTTTCCTCTGATCTGAGGAGCTGCTCGTCAAAGGCATGGATGAGAGAGAGGAGGTGCGGGTGGGTGTGCATGCATCCAAAAGGGAGGGGAGAAGGAGGAGGTGGTCGTGGTGGTCCTTTGAGTGAGGATCGATGGAGCTTGAGCATATGCCGGCCGGTGGCAAATTAAAGGTGGCCTTCATGGTGTGCAGTGAGTGTCCTTGCGTCGACCCCTGCGATCGATCAGGCGATCATGCCCTAGAGCATCTACAGCCGCAACTTGCAATTTTGGGCCCTCGAAGCGTCCGTAGACACACCAATGGACAGTGACCGGGCGGGTTGGCCATTTGCAACCACAAACCCCTATATATAAAGCATCTAATACATGTAAACACATGCACCTCGAACATGTTGGGCCGGCTGGGTTGTTTAGCTGGAATTGATCGGGTGATAACACCAAATAGCCGAGTTTCGGACGTTTAGTCTTACCTCGCCTCATGAGGAGCTAGCCGACAAGCTTAAATAGTCGGGTCGTCCAGAAACGATAAGCTTCAATCATCATTGCATCTTTGTTAAGGAGATATACTTTCACTATGAATCTTCTCTGATTAACAGAGAAGTTTCATAATCGTGGTCTATATCCTTCACAAATGGAACATTGGCACATCTCTTTTTGTGTGTATTTAACAATTAAATTCGATGAACAAAATTTAAAAAAATACTCTTTCATTATAGTAGGCCTATCAAGGTATATGAACGAGGTTGAACTTGACACTCGATGAATAGTCATCAATTGATGAAATGCAATCTAGTGTCAAGCTACCTCGTTCACACAACGAGAATTGATCGACCTATGCAACGAAGGAGAAGCTTTCCGCCATCCTCCGGCGTGACTATTTAACCCAGTCGGCGCCCGCCTCGCGCAGCGAGGTGGAACTAAAATTTGGGTGCACATATGAAATAGGAAGGAGGCTCGCGTGGCTACAGGTGGCTGCAGGTGCCCCCATATCATCCTCATATTTGGGCTGGATATGAGGGCTGTCGTTCAGCCCCGGCGTTTGAGGCTCATTTGAGGTGCCCATCTGGGTCACATTTTCGTGAGCGGCCAGTGACCGTGCCATCCGTCCGTGCGTTTGAGGCAGGTTTGGGGTGCCCGGTTGTAGATGCTCTGATGAAGCGGGACGGGTGAGCCAGCTAACTCATTCAAAAGTACAAACTGTTGAAGAGACATGGTCAATATATTTCAACACTCTTCCTCGGTCTTGAACCCCCTCTCCCCGTGTTGACTATTTTAGTTTTTAGACGTGGATCGATGTAGGTCACATTTTTGCCTGGTACAGTTTTGAATTTAAGATTTCTTGGCTAGGATACCGTATTGAATTCATACTTCAGCCAATTGCTTAAAAATTTCAAACTAATAGAAAAAGATGGGCAGTATAGTTAAACACTCCCTATAACGTCTAGGCTATTTTAGTATCTCATGGATCTAATACCATATTGAAATCATGCATTAGTCTATTAATTACTCTAAAAGACCAAACCAACGAAAAAAGGTAGGGAATATATACATATATATTTCAAAGCCAAATTAGTCGGTAACGCGTACGCATGGGAAATACACAGGAGCTCTTGGGTGCTCCACACCCCTATATGAATAAAAGATCATAAAAAATACTAAAGAAAAAAATCTGAAATTTGGAGATATCAAACTTGGGTTCCCAATCTACTCCCGTGTGAAATTGCATGAAAAACTTCCACAAAACGTATCCGTGACAAGGAAATACTGTCCGAACAAAAATCTACCCAAACGTTTTTTTTTCTATACATAGGAAATTTTTGTCTTTTTTGCCCTGAACGCGGGAGTAAATCGAGAACCCACGTTTGATATCCCAAAATCCCAGATTTGTTTTTTCAAATTTCTCGTTTTTAATGAATTGTTCGTATAGTGGTGCGTAGGACCCGAGTGCTCAAAATCCTCGTCCTTGTACGCACCCACTTATTTGTTCTGCTGCGACGAAGCCAGTTTATCTATAACAATGCACCATGCGTGCTACGTCGTTTCCGTTCTCACACGCGCCTTCGGTAGCAAACTCACATCCGTTGCTACTTGCTAGCTGCATGCATAGTGCAGGGCCACGCAGTAAATAGGTCTCTAGTGGTGGCATGCATGCATACGGTACTGTTCTATCATTGCCACCGCTACAATAAAACGGATCGCGTGCTGGCCGGGTATGGATTCCCCTCCTGCATGTTGCCTCCAGTGGCACTACGAGGAATTTAACTGCTGAGCACGGTAGGTGCGTCACGTCACGGGCAAGTACTGGTAGTACTATATAAATGGATCGGCGGGTGTTTTACTGCACATCTCGGAGGTTTTACCACGTGCCGTTTGTAGTAGTACGTGGTGAAAGGACGCGCCAGGCCTTCTTCACGTCCGTCTGAATAGTCTCCGACTGGCCGACCAGCTGACTGACCAGTGACTGACGTGGTGACGCCTCGGCATTCATTATTGGACGCTAGGGCACCATGACATGGGTATGGATCGATCAATCAAACAGGGCAAATTTGGGTCGTCCATCCGGTCCTTTCTTCCGCGTCAGCTCTAGGCTCGTGCCTACGCCTTATCCTTATCATAGGCTTCGATCGGGCCAGCCATCCATGACGGTACCTTCGCGTCTGATTTTATGTTTGAAAGTAAGAGCATCTACAGTCGACCCCCTCAAACCCGCTTCATATATTCGGGTGGGTCGTCTCATCACTGACCGGTCACATTTTTTTTTATCCAGACGGATATCATAAATGAGACGCAAACGTTCGGGCTGGTCGGCACTCCTCATATCCAGCCCAAATATGGGGCCGATATGGAGGCGTCTGGGCACGCCCACCACGCCGCACCCGGCCCATGCTGGTCCACCCGACCTCACATATATTCGTCCTCATCCATTTGCCGGAGTAAACCCTAGGCACTTCACTCCACTCCCCTCCCCTCCGCCACCCGAACTCATCTTCGATGAGTTCTGGCCGTCTCCGGCATGGCAGGCAGCGGATCAGACTCTGACCACTCCGGATCCGTCGACCACGGTGTCATTTCGTACGGGTTGAAGGAGGCAATGGAAGTCCGCATTGCATTCCGCAGCTCCCGGGAGGACAGCGCACGGCCGACTGATGGATCTGTCGACCGCGGTGTCATCTCTTACGGGTTGAAGGAGGCAATGGTAGTCCGAATTGCATTCCATCACTCCTGGGAGGACAGCGCCCGACCGACTGACGGATCCGTTCGCCGCGACACCATAGCGTCGGCTCACCGGGCGCTCGGGTCCTCTAGTGCTGGATCCGCATGGTCCCGGCAGCCGGAACACTCTCCTTCCCCATCACCGGCCGGACAGACTATGAGTCCCACCGGAAATGGGCGGCAGGCCGTGGGAAGGAGAGGATAAGGGTTGCCGAGGCCTGTATCGCGGCGGAAATGGAGGGGGCGGAGGCGGCTGATGCCCGGGCGCGGGCGGCCGCAGAGGAGGAAGCCATCCGCGCCCGCATTGTGAAGAAACGGCTGCGGAGAAACAGACACGCCCTCGCAAGAGAGCAGAATAGGGTGGTCTGTGCCATGGCCGGACTGCCACCGAAGGAGGAGAAGGAGGACAACGACGGCGAGGACACCTCCGGCGACGAGCAGATTCGGCTCGATCCGTAATGCGTCTTCGACCGGTATTTTCGTGAGAAGGACGGCAAAGGCACCGGGAAGGGCAAGGGTAGCCATGGATGAACTCCACCATAGTCAAACATGCTAAATTTTGGTAGTCCGGTGGCATGTAGTTAGTAGTGATGGAGTAGTCGGATGATGTCTGTGCATCGACATAGTTGCATGAGTTTGTATAAATTTAAGATATGATAATTGAGGTGTCCGGATGTATATTATATTATTTCATGGGTGCCCAGTTAGTGCCCGCGGACGCGCCCGGGCGCGTCTGCGGGCATTTGAGGGGCCAGATTTGCCAAGTCCTGTTGTAGATGCTCTAACAGTTTGTAGAAGGAGGGGCTGGGGCACGGCCCCTCTTTCTTTTGGAAATCAATTCTCAACCTTTCTGTTGGGGAACGTAGAATTTCAAAAAAAAAAAAATACACACGATCACGCAAGATCTATCTAGGAGAAGCATAGCAACAATCGGGAGTGTGTGTCCACGTACCCTCATAGACCGAAAGCGGAAGCATCTAGTGACGCGGTTGATGTAGTCGAACGTCTTCGTGGTCCAACCGATCCAAGCACCGAACGTACGGCACCTCCACGTTCACCACACGTTCAGCTCGATGACGTCCCACGAACTCTTGATCCAGTTGAGTGTCGCAGAAGAGTTTCATCAGCACGACGGCGTGGTGACGATGATGATGAAGTTACCAGCGCAGGGCTTCGCCTAAACACTGGAACGATATGACTGAGGTGTGTAACAGTGGAGGGGGGCACCACACACGGCTAAAACTGATGTTAACTTGTGTGTCCTAGGGTGCCCCCCTGCACCCGTATATAAAGGAGCAAGGGGAGGCCGGCCGGCCCTATAGGCGCGCCCAAAGAGGGCCACTCCTACTAGGAATAGGAATCCTATTCCTAGTATGAGTCCACCAAGAGGGAGAGGGGGAAGGAAGGAGAGGGAGAGGGAGAAGGATGGGGGCGCCGCCCCCCCTTTCCTTGTCCTATACGGACCCAAAGGGGGAGGGGAGCGCGGCTATGCCCTGGCCGGCCCTCTCTCTCTCCACTAAGGCCCATGTGGCCCATTAGTTCCCCCGGGGGGTCCGATACCCCTCCGGCACTCCGGTTTTATCCGAAACTCCTCCGGAACACTTCTGTTGTCCGAATATAGTCGTCCAATATAACAATCTTTACGTCTCAACCATTTCAAGACTCCTCGTCATGTCCGTGATCACATCTGGGACTCCGAACTACCTTCGGTTCTTCAAAACTCATAAACTCATACTATCGATCGTCATCGAACATTAAGCGTGCGGACCCTACGGGTTCGAGAACTATGTAGACATGACCGAGACACATCTCCTGTCAATAAGCAATAGCGGAACCTGGATGTTTATATTGGCTCCTACATATTCTATGAAGATCTTTATCGGTCAAACCGCATAACAACATACGTTGTTCCCTTTGTCATCGGTATGTTACTCGCCCGATATTCGATCGTCGGTATCATCATACCTAGTTAAATCTCGTCACTGGCAAGTCTCTTTACTCGTTCTGTAATACATCATCTCGTGACTAACTCATTAGTCGTTTGCTTGCAAGGCTTATTCTGATGTGTATTACCGAGAGGGCCCAGAGATACCTCTCCGACACTCAGAGTGACAAATCCTATTCTCGATCTATGCCAACACCACAAACACCTTTGGAGACACCTTTAGAGCATCTTTATAATCACCCAGTTATGTTGTGACGTTTGATAGCACACAAAGTGTTCCTCCGGTATCCGGGAGTTGCATAATCTCATGGTCATATGAACATGTATAAGTCATGAAGAAAGCAATAGCAGAAAAAACTAAACGATCATATTGCTAAGCTAACGGATGGGCCTTGTCCATCACATCATTCTCATAATGATGTGATCATGTTAATCAAATGACAACTCATGTCTATGGTTAGGAAACATAACCATCTTTGATTAAAGAGCTAGTCTAGTAGAGGCATACTAGGGACACTATGTTTCGTCTATGTATCCACACATGTATCAAGTTTCCGTTTAATACAATTCTAGCATGAATAAAAGACATTTATCATGATGTATAAGGAAATATAAATAACAGCTTTATTATTGCCTCTAAGGCATATTTCCTTCACTTTCAAATCTTTTGGTGAGCCAAAAATTTAAATTAAGTTTCGTTCGTATATTCGTGTTTCTGATGACGAGAGCTTTCAAATGAGATCTATTTTAAATACTTTTTGATGAGTTTTTAAAACTTCATTAAGTTTTCTTTTCTGAAACTTGGTACGAGCGATCGACAAATCGTAAGTTTCAGAGCCAATGAGGGACAAAAATGTTTCAACTTCTAAAACCTGATACATGCGACGGGCAAATTCGTAAATTTAAAAAATTAAAAATTATAATTTGTTGAGACCTTACACGACATCCAAAACTTTACGTATTACGAGTAAATCGGGTGGCCGACATGGGTGGGCAGACGCGTGCTTGTGCATCTTCTTGTCCCTGCGAAAGCGAACCACTCCAATCGAAACGTCTGTCATGGAATCCCTTCTCATAAGGCTGGTTACACCGGGAAGTGTCATATATTAGTAACATGCATATGATATTAGTGTATGATGCAATAGTGTTATTTTGGAATAGTCCTCGCCACCGCGGGCGACATGGGTGGCACCGCCGCCGGTTGCCTAGTCCTCCTCGCCCTCCGCCTCTCCTCCCGCCACCGACAGGGGCAAAGCCCCTCTTGGCGGCTGGTGGTGGGGTCTTCTTGCTCCTATGCCAGGGCCCGCAATGCGGGATGTGCCGGCCCAACCTGGATGCAGTGTTGGCGCGGGGCGCTGAGACGGCGGCGCGTGTGGCCGGGCCGATGGCGCGTCTGTGGAGGCTGCGTGGTGGCGTGGGTGCGTGGCGGCGGCGCGTCCTACAGATCTGGCATGATGGCGGCTTTCCGTTTTGGGCATTGGGGATCTGCGGACAGCGATGGAAGGTGGCGGCGGCCCATCATGGGTTGCTTCAATGGGGTGGCAGTGGCATGGTTGCAGTGGTGGCAGAGCGTGCCGGTCGGATCTGGCAGTTTTTTCGCCGGGCGGTGCGGGTTGGGGCATTGCCCTGGCGTGGTTGCTGCTCCGACTGTGGGCGGCGGCGGCGAGGTGGCTCGGCTCTCTCGGTGTGGAGGTTACCATTCATCAAGCCAGTATCACAGCTGAAAGGATCGATATGGTTGACTAGAGGGGGGGGGGGTATAGGCAACTAACAATTTTTAACTTTTCTTAACCACTTTAAATTAAGCGTCAAAGTAAGTTGTCTAGATATGCTACTAAGAAGACAACTAATGGAAAGTAAAGATAACAACTTCACATGCAAGCTATAGGAGATAAACAAGTAATGCTTGCACAAGTAAAGGTAAGAAATAACCACAAGAGGAACCGGTGGAGACGAGGATGTGTTGCCGAAGTTCCTTCCCTTTGAGGGGAAGTACGTCTCCGTTGGAGCGGTGTGGAGGCACAATGCTCCCCAAGAAGCCACTAGGGCCACCGTATTCTCCTCACGCCCTCACACGATGCAAGGTGCCTTGATTCCACTAGTGGTGCCCTTGAAGACGGCAACCGAACCTTTACAAACAAGGTTGGGGCTATCTCCATAACTTGGAGGCTCCCAACGAAACCACGAAGCTTCACCACAATGGAATATGGCTTCGAGGTGACCTCAACCGTCTAGGGTGCTCAAACACCCAAGAGTAACAAGATCCGCAAGGGATTAGTGGGGGGAATCAAATATCTCTTGGTGGAAGTGTAGATCGATGCCTTCTCAAGCAATCCCGAGCAAATCAACAAGTTTGATTGGCTAGGGAGAGAGATCGGGCGGAAATGGAGCTTTGGAGCAACAATGGAGTATGTGGGGGATGAGGTAAGTCTTCTTGGGGAAGAAGACCCCCTATATATAGTGGGAGAGCAAATCCAACCGTTATGCACGTTTTCTGCCCGCAGAGAGCGGTAGTACCGCACGTAAGTTGCGGTACTACCGCTTGGTGAGCGGTACTACCGCTCTGGGTGCGGTACTACCGCTAGGCAAAAACAAGCGAGCCGAGGACAACCACGGATGAAATAAATTACATCCGTGGCTACATCCGCAGAAATACGGTAGTAGAAAAACACGGCACGGTACTACCGCTTGGAGCAAGCGGTACTACCGCATAGGATGCGGAAGTAAAAAATTACTTCCGCACCTACTTCCTCACTTGGTGCAGTGCCGGGCCAGATACACGGTACTACCGTTCTGGAGCCGCGGTACTACCGCTGGCGCGGTACTACCGTGTCTTCAGGCGGTACTACCGTGTGGCTGTGCGGTACTACCGCTTATGAAGCGATACTACCGCTTGCCAGGCAGATGTATTAGTTAAGAAGCCATGGTTTGACTGTACGATAAGAAACGGTTGGAACTCCAGAGAAGCAAGGGAAAGGTGGTGTGAGAGTAAGATGTGTACGTGTTGATTCAACCCAAACCTTTCCGAAACGGACCCCCTCTTAATAGTACGGCTTTCCTATTACTCAAAGCCACCGACAGGGAGCAAAAAGGAAACACCGTCTTCCATCGAATCCGAGGGGCAAGCAATCGTCTTGTGCCTAAGTGAGATATACCTGCAGGAGCCTGGAGCACACGATTAGTCCGCAAAAGCATTGTCATCAATCACCAAAACTACTTAGGGAGAAATATGCCCTTACAATCTCCCCCTTTTTGGTGGATTGATGACAATACGGGATTTGCACAGGGATAAATAAGAGAGTATGCAAACTAAGAAACTACAATATAGGTGAGCTCCCCCTAGATGTGTGCCTTCACGAGAGAGTGCTTTGGACTGCACATCACACATACTAGGTTCAATGCTTTCCCTATATTCTACAAATAATATACTCCTTATTTAAATGTGAGCACATAATTAAGGGAAAGTAAACTAACTGCTCACGACATAATAATAAAGACATAACAACTAGTTTAACGATAGAGAAGCATATGTCTTACACCATACGATAGTCTCACGCACACGACACGAAGGCAAATAAACAACAGAGTTTGACCAACGAAAAACACAAAGAAACGGCACAAGACGCAAATCACTCTCTCCCTCTTTGGCATCGAGACACCACAAAGGGAAAGAGGACACAAAGAGGGGTGGTAGCTCTGGCAGAGGAACTCAGTCATCGTGCTCTCCATCGGACTCTGATACGTCCAAAACGTATCTATTATTTCTGCTTGCTCCATGCCTCTTTTGGGTGATATTGCTATGATATTTATACACTTCCATACACTTTTGATCATATTTGGACTAACCTATTAACTCAGTGCACCCCAGTGCCAGTTTCTGTTTTCTGCTGTTTTTGTATTTCAGGTTTTCCCATTACGAGAACTGCCAGAAAAATCCCAGAAAAATTATATAAAAAATCAGCGTTCCAGAAGCTACCAGGCACCCGAAGCACAGCCGGAGGGGGGCCACCAGGGCTCTAGGCGCCCTGGTGGCGCGCTCCCCCCTGGTCCGCGCCGGGGGGGGGCGCCTGGGCCCCCCGAGCCTCGTCTGATGCCCCCCTTTGGCATATATTTATACCGTCTCCCGAAACCCTCGAGACGGGAACTCTTTTTCGCGATCTCATCTCTGTTCCGCCGCCGCCGCCGCTTCCAAGATCGGGAGCACCAGAAGAACTCTTCCCGGCACCCTGCCGGAGGGGAGGATCACCACCGGGAGCTTCTCCACCACCATGGACGCCTCCCGGATGAGTTGTGAGTAGTCTCCCTTGGACCATGGGTCCATGACCAGTAGCTATGTGATGTTCTCCTCCCGTTCTTGTGCTTCACTAATTAGTCCTCGTGAGCTGCCCTACATGATCGAGGCACATATGTAATCCTTATGTTGTTGCTATGATGAGTTTGCTGGGATCCGATGGATTATGAGATTATGTTCAGATTGTGTTTGAGTAATATATTTGATTCACCTCTTTTATATTTATGTTCGTAAGTAATTCTTGCATGTTCTCCGTTGTTATTTATTGCTTTGGCCAAGTAGTAGGTAGTGACTCCAAGAGGGAACGTTATGCTTGATTGTGGGTTCATGCCCCTCGATGACTAGCTTGAGTGACTGAAACATGAGTCTAGGGGATGTGCTGTTGCCACAAGGGGGAAAACAACGGTGCTTGTGCCCGCGGGTGCAAGGATTGTTTACTTTACGCAAAGTTCTTTTAATGCAGTTGTCTGTTGCTTTGAGTTTACACTATGGGTGGGACTCGCAACTTAATACCAGCGAGATGTTCTGGATAGATATCTCAAGGTGGATGATTAGTAGTAGATGCAGATGGATTTCGGTCTACTTACCTCGGCGTACCGCCCATGCTTTGAACCTCTACCTTTCCTGCAACTTAGTCAGCATTGGTTTGCGCACATGGTCATGTCAATTGCCCAGCTGTAATTCGTTTACCTCACATAGCTGTTTTATCATCTTTTGGGAGAGAGACATCACTAGTGAACATCATGAGACTCCGATCCATATTACCATCATTGATCACATCCACTATTTACTTTCCGCTTTTTACTTACTATTTCAATTATACCTATCACTATTATCACTTGCTTTTGATCCTTTGTAAACTACAAGGCCGGAGGGATTGACAACCTCTCTGTACTCGTTGGGAGCAAAGTTATTTGTATCTGTGTGCAGGTCCACGTTGATTGCTAAATATCTGGCGCCGTTAGCAGTTGACACCTTCTTGTTGAAACTGGGAGTCTCAGGGAAATCGATCCTTGGTATTGCCAAGGGAAAACTTCCGCTACACTGCATCTCAAACCTTCCACTTGGGGTAACCAACGAGGGGCGAGAAGCCATCAAGCAAAGTTTTCTGGCGCCGTTGCCGGGGACTCCACTCTTCAGGATAGTGGAGTTGCACGCTATCTTTTACCTTTGCTTTTTAGTCTTGTTAGTTTACCTTTCAGTTTTTACTTTAGTATCTTTTATCAAAAATCACAAAAATAGTTATCTCATTCTTTAGTTGTCATTATGTCGGGTCCTTTTGTCTTTGACGAGGCAGAAGTTCTCACCTTTAAACAAAGAGGTGGGGAAAGTTTGAAAGATGCTTGGTATAGAATTAGTGATTCTCAAAAAAGAGCCACCAAGAAGCAACCTACTACTATCCTGCTTAGAAATTTTTATGTTGGGATTACTTCTTGGAATAGGTTTATTCTAGATACTGCTATCAATGGGAATTTCCTAGAAGCCCCAGTTTGGGAGTCTCTTAGTATTATTGAAAATCTTGTTGGGAGTCCCCCTATTGTTAGCATTCAAGAGGACATCACCCTAGCTCACATTATGAAAAAACTTGAAAAGATAGAGCTAGAAATGCCAAACATTAATAAGATAAATGAGTTGGATCGTAAGATCCAATGGAATTTGAATAGGCTTGATAGCTCCATGCATAAAATTTTCAAAACTTTGGAGACCGTCAAATTCCATGACTTGGACTCTTCTAGGATAGACAAGATTGAGGAAATCTTTGATACTCTAGGAACTACTTTCTCCTCAATCAAAACCAAAAAGGTAGAAACTCCGGCAAAGAGGGAGCCTAAGTTCGTTCATGTTCCAAAGGCTCCCCGTTCTAAAAGTAATCCATCTATTGCCAAAGGGGTTGAAACTGTAAAGACTTTGGAAGAAACACCTCTCTTTGATGAATTTATAAAAGAATCTTCCCTTGACTTTTATCCTTTTGGTCTTCTCCCTAGAAGTATCTCTATGAGGCCTTTATTTGAAAGTCCTCTTAAGACTAGTTGTATTATTGAAGAGCTTTTTGATGATCTTGATGATGGTTCAATTGATACAACTTGATCTCTTTGCATTATGCCTAGCTTAAAGGCATAAAAGAAAGCGCTTTTGGGAGGCAGCCCAATGAATAAATTTTATTTTGTTTTTGTTGTGTCTTGATGTTGTTACTACTGTAGCATCATCATTGTATCTTTGCTTTTCAATTTTGTGCCAAGTGTAGCCTCTGATTGCAAGAAAGTTTAAAAGTTGTGACGTGCTGTCCAGGAAACATATTCTGTCCTTGGATAGAAAAAATCGTATAAAATCACCAGATCATCTTTTTGGTCTGAATTTTTTCGACAGCGTGCTCTATATAATTTTCTTTCGTGCGTCTGTTTTGAGTTTTTTGATTAGAGTTGCAGAAGTGCCCCAGAAAAATCATTTACTACCTGCTGTTCTGTTTTTCACAGATTCTGTCCTGTTTTGCCTTTCCTTCATTTTGCAAACCTAGAGCTTGCTTTTTCTTTGCAAAAACCTTTTGGCAATCTTGAGAAACAGTAGACCTTCAAGAATATCTTTATTTCCAGCAAGGAACAATTATTTTATTATGGGTACTAACCTCACTAATCAGATTATGATGAGTTATGTATGAAGGGAGTTTTCAAGTGTGCGAGGGAAGATGATAAAAAGATTCAGGAGTGTCAAACGCTCAAGCTTGGGGATGCCCCCATGCACCCCCAAGAAATATTCAAGGAGACTCAAGCGTCTAAGCTTGGGGATGCCCCCGTGCATCCCCTTCTCCATCAACATTATCAGTTCGTCTTTCGTTCCACTATATTTTAATCACTTCATGTGTTATGTGCTATGCTTGGAGCGTCTTGCTTTTAGTTTCCTTTTTAGTTTTCCTTAGCTTTTAATAACGAGTCGGAACTCAGCTTTCTTTATGTGGGAGAGAAACACGCTCCACTTCTACCTAGAACATAACATAGAATTTTCATGTCTATCTTTGCTGTGTGTGTTCTTTGTCTTTTAATAGCTACTGTCATGCTTAGCTCTTAGTATTCATGCTTATCTTTTTAAAGAGCTTTCGTTTAGTTGGTTGCTTGAACTCTCTTTAGTTATCATGCTTATCTTATTAAGAGAGTTTGCTTCTGTTGCATTGGTTGATATGTCTATGATAAAGATGCTACGTGCATAATGGCGCTTAGTAGTTCATGTTTTCTTATGGTTAGTCTCAAATAGCTGGGGGGTTCCCAATGTGTTATTGGAGTACCAACATGATTTGTTTGCCTATGATGTGGTATGGTTTAGTAATATCTTCCTTCAAAGAATTTATTTTGATTGACTTGGCGTATGCTCACGCATATTTAAGACTGTAAAGAAAATCTGTCAAGCCTTGATGATCTTTTGTTTCTAAGTAGCGATATAACTTCCATGCTTGATTCAATGTTGCTTTGTCGCTCTGCATGATTATGACCGTCATTGCTCTCTTAGTTGGTCGCTCCCAGTGTTTTGCTAACCTTCGCCTGTACTAAGCGGACTGACTGCTTGTGCATCCAAATTCCTTTATACCAGTTATGCCATATGAGTCCACCATACCTTCCTACATGGTATTTACCTGCCATTTCTAACGGAGACTTGCATGTACCATCTCGAAATTATTCAAAGAAAAAGCATTCCTATTTTGTGCCTCTGTTTTAAGTTCATGAGGAAGTAGTAGTTAATTCATGATCTTTTTAAGTTGGACAAGCTTCACCCCGGGATTGCATGTATAATGTGCAAACCCATAATACGAGAAGGAACTGGCATTGAGTGCGCCCGGCTCAAAAAGATAATACAACAAACAAACCCTCCTTCATGCTTTGTTCATGAGAAATCAGAAAACTTTGGCAGTGATAAACAAAGGAGATTAAGAGGATGTGATCGTCCTCATTCGGGAGCCGTTCCTCGAAACTTGTCCATCTCAAGAAGTGATTGAGTTGTCTGCTAGCATTCGTTGACGAAACATGCATGATCTAAAAAAATAATTATTATTACTTCTGTTTTTAAAACCAAGAGCTCTGGTACATGTTTTGTCTTTGTTTCCGACTACGGGTTTTCAACCTTGCCAACAAAAGCCACGGTTCGAGAGTCTCCACCTTCTTTTAAAAGCACCAACTACTGAGAGCATGATTGTCATTCTGAGTGTAATGTGCATTGTCCCAAAGTAGCATTGTCTTTTGCATGATTGTGATATCGTTTATTTTGAAATCATTGTATCTAGTCATCACTTAAACCTTGAGGGTGCCCCTGCATTTATGTTTTGCTTCACTAAAGGGGGCAAGCGAGATATCACTTTATCATATTTGCACACCATGTTCATTACAAATCTATTTGATGTTTCAGTATCATATTGTAAAACTTTCAGTTCTTTGTGATTTTCTCATGAGGCAACTTAATTACTATAGATTCATTGTCTCAGTAAGCTTTTGTCATGTGACTCTGAAAAAGTCCTATATGGTTAATAGCATGTCACCACAGAAATTATTCTTGTTATCATTTACCTACTCGAGGACGAGCATGAATTAAGCTTGGGGATGTTGATACGTCCAAAACGTATCTATTATTTCTGCTTGCTCCATGCCTCTTTTGGGTGATATTGCTATGATATTTATACACTTCCATACACTTTATCATATTTGGACTAACCTATTAACTCAGTGCACCCCAGTGCCAGTTTCTGTTTTCGGCTGTTTTTGTATTTCAGGTTTTCCCATTACGAGAACTGCCAGAAAAATCCCGAAAAAATTATATAAAAAATCAGCGTTCCAGAAGCTACCAGGCACCCGAAGCACAGCCGGAGGGGGGCCACCAGGGCTCCAGCCGCCCTGGTGGCGCGCCCCCCCTGGGCCGCGCCGGGGGGGGGGGGGGGCGCCTGGGCCCCCCGAGCCTCGTCTGATGCCCCCGAGCCTCGTCTGATGCCCCCCTTTGGCATATATTTATACCGTCTCCCGAAACCCTCGAGACGGGAACTCTTTTTCGCGATCTCATCTCTGTTCCGCCACTGCCGCCGCTTCCAAGATCGGGAGCACCAGGAGAACTCTTCCCGGCACCCTGCCGGAGGGGAGGATCACCACTGGGAGCTTCTCCACCACCATGGACGCCTCCCGGATGAGTTGTGAGTAGTCTCCCTTGGACCATGGGTCCATGACCAGTAGCTATGTGATGTTCTCCTCCCGTTCTTGTGCTTCACTAATTAGTCCTCGTGAGCTGCCCTACATGATCGAGGCACATATGTAATCCTTATGCTGTTGCTATGATGAGTTTGCTGGGATCCGATGGATTATGAGATTATGTTCAGATTGTGTTTGAGTAATATATTTGATTCACCTCTTTTATATTTATGTTCGTAAGTAATTCTTGCATGTTCTCCGTTGTTATTTATTGCTTTGGCCAAGTAGTAGGTAGTGACTCCAAGAGGGAACGTTATGCTTGATTGTGGGTTCATGCCCCTCGATGACTAGCTTGAGTGACAGAAACATGAGTCTAGGGGATGTGCTGTTGCCACAAGGGGGAAAACAACGGTGCTTGTGCCCGTGGGTGCAAGGATTGTTTACTTTACGCAAAGTTCTTTTAATGCAGTTGTCTGTTGCTTTGAGTTTACACTATGGGTGGGACTCGCAACTTAATACCAGCGAGATGTTCTGGATAGATATCTCAAGGTGGATGATTAGTAGTAGATGCAGATGGATTTCGGTCTACTTACCTCGGCGTACCGCCTAAGCTTTGAACCTCTACCTTTCCTGCAACTTAGTCAGCATTGGTTTGCGCACATGGTCCTGTCAATTGCCCAGCTGTAATTCGTTTACCTCACATAGCTGTTTTATCGTCTTTTGGGAGAGAGACATCACTAGTGAACATCATGAGACTCCGTTCCATATTACCATCATTGATCACATCCACTATTTACTTTCCGCTTTTTACTTACTATTGCAATTATACCTATCACTATTATCACTTGCGTTTGATCCTTTGTAAACTACAAGGCCGGAGGGATTGACAACCTCTCTGTACTCGTTGGGAGCAAAGTTATTTGTATCTGTGTGCAGGTCCACGTTGATTGCTAAATATCTGGCGCCGTTAGCAGTTGACACCTTCTTGTTGAAACTGGGAGTCTCAGGGAAATCGATCCTTGGTATTGCCAAGGGAAAACTTCCGCTACACTGCATCTCAAACCTTCCACTTGGGGTAACCAACGAGGGGCGAGAAGCCATCAGACTCCTGCTGCTCCTCCTGCTGCTCCTCGTCAGACTCAGACCACTTGTACCCGTGTCGAGCCATCCATGCAGCCTCAGGGGTGATGTTGTCCTCGGATCCGTTGGACACGTTCTCACCGAAGATCCTCATGATCTTCTTGTCATGCTGGCGAGACTCCTTGTGAGTGACATGAGCCCTGTACTGACCTTGAGCTTGCATGCAAAAGAGGGCCTTCATCATCTTCTTCAGCTTTTTAGCCCAAGAGGGCTCAGAAGAGGAAGGAGCATATCTGTCAGGGCTCTCCTCAGCGGCCTCCTCCACAGGCTCCTCGTCCGTACCCATCTGAGCCGCAGCAGCTTGTGCACGAGTGGTAGTGTTGGCCCATCGAGTCTTGATGCGAAGACGAATGGGATCATGACGTATACAGTCGGCCTCGAGCTCCTCATCAGGGTACAGCTTCTCCCAAGTCTTGGAGATGAGCAGAAACAAGAACGGACCATAAATGGGAACCTTGCGAGTGTAGATCGCAAAGCGGAGCTCACACCACATGATATGGGATATGTCAAGTGGTGGAGACTGCGCCGTGCGAGCCTCTTCACACATCAGCAGCATGTCAACAAGGTATGCATGGATCTTGTCCTTGTCCCCAACGTGAGGAAACAAGGTGTTGCGAAAGATCCGATGCATGATGTCCAAAAATGGGTTCAACACCCATGTCTTCTTGCCACTTGCAAGAGTCTTCTCCACATAGAATGGTAGCAATTTGTCCTTGTTGGCAGATTCTGGATTGGCATGAGGCCGAGCTCCAACTGGGTTGTGGAGTCCCTCGTCAGCAATCTGTAAAAGATCCATGAATTCCTTCCAAGTTGCAGTCATCTTGTGACCATTGGTCATCCAAGTCATTGGGCGATCTTCGTTGGTGTGGAAGTGGACTGACGCATAAAACTGAGCAATGATCTCTGGATCAAAATCATGCTGAAAGGTCATGAAGTGCTCAAGCCCAAACTGCTCGACCAGATCCAGAGCCTCGGCAAAGTAAGCTCGGTTGGTGTCCCGTCGCATGTGGGCCACGTCCACCCAATGAGCATCCACGTACAGGTTGGTCTTGCTTTTGAGCACCTCCGTGTAGATGCGATACTGCTGCTTAGTCCAGAAAAGTTCATCCCCGTGAAACTGAGCACGGGGTTCTCCATAAGGGTTGTGCTTCCTCCGTGCCATGAACTCATTAGCGGGCATTTCTTCCATAGTCATAGAGGATTCCTTTTGCTTGTTGGCGGCGGTCTTGAACTTGCGTTGGGGATTGGAGCCCTCTGGCACATCATTGGGGTTGCGCAGACGCTTGGATCCGGTGTCGCGGACTGGATTGGCACGACGAACATCGGAACCGGAGCCACCACCTAGGACACAAACACAAGAACACGACGAAAGCACAAAGAGAATCAATGCAAAAGCCTCAAAAAGCACAAGAAACAAGTAGAAAGGGGAATATGTACATGCTACGAAGGAACTATGACACGAGCGGTAGTACTGCCCGACGATCGCGGAAGTAAAAAATTAGTACCGCTTAGTGAGCGGTAGTACCGCTTGATGGATGCGGTAGTACCGCACACTCTACGGTAGTAAAATTTTACTTCCATGATCAGTGACGAAAGTAAAAAACTAGTACTGCTTACGGAGTGGTAGTACCGCGTTGGGGTTGCGGTAGTACCGCTCGGTACGCAGTAGTAATATTTTACTTCCGCTTCGGAGCGGTAGTACCGTTGAGGACAGCGGTAGTACCGCCCGGGTCAGATCTGACGAACGGATCTGGACCAGATCGAGCAGTAGTACCGCGGTCGCCAGCGGTAGTACCGCTCGGATCAGATCTGAAAAGAATGAATATGGGCAAGACCGCGTAGATCAAACAACGGTACTACGGCTGATCATAGTAACTTGGTAGCAACATACATACTAGCATTTCTAGAGCAAAAGCACTCTCCTACATCCTAAACTTCCATGGATAAGAACACGAAGAACACAAGAACTCTAAGCATCTCCCCTAACCCTAAAACAACAACAAGGCAACAAGAAGAGGGGAAACGGGGAGAAACCTTCATCCATGGCAAGAGGGCAAGGTGTGGAGTGATCCCACCGGTCGGAGTGCCAGGAGAGTGGCCGAGGGAGGAGATCCGGCGAGGTCCTCCGGCGGTGTTCTTGAGAGGGAGAGAGAGAGACGGCGTGGGGGTTAGGAGATGAATGGGTATGGGGGAGTTGGAACTCCCCCTGCCCACTTATAACCCCCACCCGTTCGAATATGTACGGTAGTACCGCGGTCATCGCGGTAGTACCGCTTGGGCGGAAGTACCGCACGCTAAGCGGTAGTACCGCTCTACCAGCGGCAGTAAATAAATACTGCCGTGCTGGACTTGCGGTAGTACCGTAACCTCCTTTGCGGTAGTACCGTGGCTATGCACGGTAGTACCGCTTCTCCAAGAACTTGCACGTTTCGACACGAGGCTTTTAGCAAAGGAAAAAAAAGAAAAACAAAAGGACGCACAAGCGAGGCAAAAACGCAACTCCACAGAGGAGGGCGGTGGCCGAGGCCACCTATGTTTGAGTTCTTTGGTATGGCACCGCAAAGAACTATCCTTGGGCCCATGACCAATACTCGTCTTGAAGCACTTATACCAACTATGTATGGCAAATGACAAAGACTTGATCAATTTATGCATAATGGGGGGAGGAATGGTTCATTGAGAGAACAATACTCCCCCTATGTCTATGCCTACATCTAGACAAGATAACTATATTGAGTGTGAGGAGTCTGTGCAAAGACTCAAGCCACATTGCTCAAATCGATGATATTTAGCTCATGCCTTCACTCGCGATATCTTGCTTCATCCAACGGCTTCGTAAAGATATCTGCAAGGTTATCATGAGTGTTGACATAGTGAAGCTCGATCTCTCCCTGCCTTATGTGATCTCGGATGAAGTGATATCGAATCTCTATATGCTTCGTCTTGAAGTGTTGCACCGGATTGAGAGAAATCTTGATGGCACTTTCATTGTCACACCAAAGAGGCACTTTGTCACAAGTGACACCGTAATCCTTTAAAGTTTGCCTCATCCATAAGAGTTGAGCACAACAACTGCCAGCAGCCACATACTCTGCTTCGGTGGACGAGAGAGACACACAACTTTGCTTTTTGGAAGACCAACTAACAAGAGAGCAACCAAGAAATTGGCACCCTCCAGAAGTGGACTTCCTATCCACTTTTTCTCCTGCCCAGTCAGAATCAGAGAAACCTACAAGGTTGAAGTTTGCTCCTCTCGGGTACCATAAGCCAAAGTTTGGGGTATGAGCCAAATATCGAAAGATCTGCTTGACAGCCACAAAGTGACTTTCCTTAGGTGAGGCTTGAAACCGTGCACAAATTCCCACACTCAACATAATATCTGGTCTAGATGCACAAAGGTAAAGCAAGGAACCGATCATAGAGCGATATACCTTTTGATCCACCGCTTTACCATTTGGATCAATGTCAAGTTGGCACTTGGTTGGCATTGGAGTAGTAGCCGGCTTGACATCACTTAGATTGAACCTCTTGAGCATGTCTTGAGTGTACTTGGATTGTTTGATGAATATCCCTTCTCTTCTTTGCTTGATCTCAAACCCAAGGAAGTACTTCAACTCTCCCATCATAGACATCTCAAAATGTGTGGTCATGAGTGCGGCGAACACATCATTGAAAGCTTTGTTAGGAGAACCAAAGATAATATCATCAACATATATACAAACAACTCCCCTTTGACCTTCTTAGTAAAAAGAGTGGGGTCGATTTTCCCAATTTCAAACCCACGATCTTGTAACAACTCGGTAAGATGCTCATACCACGCACGTGGGGCTTGTTTAAGGCCATAGAGTGCCTTATCGAGTTGGTACACGTGATTGGGGAGCTTAGGATCCTCAAACCCAGGAGGTTGTTGATGGCTTCTCGCCCCTCGTTGGTTACCCCAAGTGGAAGGTTTGAGATGCAGTGTAGCGGAAGTTTTCCCTTGGCAAAGATACCAAGGATCGATTTCCCTGAGACTCCCAGTTTCAACAAGAAGGTGTCAACTGCTAACGGCGCCAGATATTAGCAATCAACGTGGACCTGCACACAGATACAAATAACTTTGCTCCCAACGAGTACAGAGAGGTTGTCAATCCCTCCGGCCTTGTCGTTTACAAAGGATCAAACGCAAGTGATAATAGTGATAGGTAATGCTGCAAATAGTAAATAAAAAGCGGAAAGTAAATAGCGGATGTGATCAATGATGGTAATATGGACCGGGGTCCCATGATGTTCACTAGTGATGTCTCTCTCCCAAAAGACGATAAAACAGCTATGTGAGGTAAACGAATTACAGCTGGGCAATTGACAGGACCATGTGCGCAAACCAATGCTGACTAAGTTGCAAGAAAGGTAGAGGTTCAAAGCATGGGCGGTACGCCAACGCAAGTAGACCGAAATCCATCCGCATCTACTACTAATCATCCACCTTGAGATATCTATCCAGAACATCTCGCTGGTATTAAGTTGCGAGTCCCACCCATAGTGTAAACTCAAAGCAACAGACAACTGCATTAAAAGAACTTTGCGTAAAGTAAACAATCCTTGCACCCGCGGGCACAAGCACCGTTGTTTTCCCCCTTGTGGCAACAGCACATCCCCTAGACTCATGTTTCTGTCACTCAAACTAGTCATCGAGGGGCATGAACCCACAATCAAGCATAACGTTCCATCTTGGAGTCACTACCTACTACTTGGCCAAAGCAATAAATAACAACGGAGAACATGCAAGAATTACTTACGAACATAAATATAAAAGAGGTGAATCAAATATATTACTCAAACACAATCTGAACATAATCTCACAATCCATCGGATCCCAGCAAACTCATCATAGCAACAGCATAAGGATTACATATGTGCCTCGATCATGTAGAGCAGCTCACGAGGACTAATTAGTGAAGCACAAGAACGGGAGGAGAACATCACATAGCTACTGGACATGGACCCATGGTCCAAGGGAGACTACTCACAACTCATCCGGGAGGCGTCCATGGTGGTGGAGAAGCTCCCGGTGGTCATCCTCCCCTCCGGCAGGGTGCCGGGAAGGGTTCTCCTGGTGCTCCCGATCTTGGAAGCGCGGCGGCGGCGGAACAGAGATGAGATCGCGAAAAAGGGTTCCCGTCTCGAGGGTTTCGGACACGATATAAATATATGCCAAAGGGGGGCATCAGCGGAGGCCTGGGGGGCGCCGGGGGGGCGCGCCACCAGGGCGCCTGGAGCCCTGGTGGCCCCCCTCCGGCTGTACTTCGGGTGCCGAGAAGCTTCTGGAACGCTGATTTTTTATATAATTTTTCCAGGATTTTTCTGGCAGTTCTCGTAATGGGAAAACCTGAAATACAAAAACAGCCGAAAACAGAATCTGGCACTGGGGTGCACTGAGTTAATAGGTTAGTCCAAATATGATCAAAAGTGTATGGAAGTGTATAAATATCATAGCAATATCACCCAAAAGAGGCATGGAGCAAGCAGAAATTATAGATACGTTTTGGACGTATCAACATCCCCGAGCTTAATTCCTGCTCGTCCTCGAGTAGGTAAATGATAACAAGAATAATTTCTGTGGTGACATGCTATTAACCATATAGGACTTTTTCATAGTCACATGACAAAAGCTTACCGAGACAATGAATCTGTAGTAATTAAGTTGCCTCATGAGAAAATCACAAAGAACTGAAAGTTTTACAATATGATACTGAAACATCAAATAGATTTGTAATGAGCATGGTGTGCAAATATGATAAAGTGATATCTCGCTTGCCCCCTTTAGTGAAGCAAAACATAAATGCAGGGGCACCTCCAAGGTTTAAGTGATGACTAGATACAATAATTTCAGAATAAACGATATCACAATCATGCAAAAGACAATGCTACTTTGGGACAATGCACATTACACTCAGAATGACAATCATGCTCTCAGTAGTTGGTGCTTTTAAAAGAAGGTGGAGACTCTCGAACCGTGGCTTTTGTTGGCAAGGTTGAAAACCCGCAGTTGGAAACAAAGACAAAGCATGTACCAGAGCTCTTGGTTTTAAAAACAGAAGTAATAATTATTTTTTAGATCATGCATGTTTCGTCAACGAATGCTAGCAGACAACTCAATCACTTCCTGAGATGGACAAGTTTCGAGGAACGGCTCCCGAACGAGGACGATCACATCCTCTTAATCTCCTTTGTTTATCACTGCCAAAGTTTTCTGATTTCTCATGAACAAAGCGTGAAGGAGGGTTTGTTTGTTATATTATCTTTTTGAGCCGGGCGCACTCAATGCCAGTTCCTTCTCGTATTATGGGTTTGCACATTATACATGCAATCCCGGGGTGAAGCTTGTCCAACTTAAAAAGATCATGAATTAACTACTACTTCCTCATGAACTTACAACAGAGGCACAAAATAGGAATGCTATTCTTTGAATAATTTCGAGATGGTACATGCAAGTCTCCGTTAGGAATGGCAGGTAAATACCATGTAGGAAGGTATGGTGGACTCATATGGCATAACTGGTTTAAAAGAATTTGGATGCACAAGCAGTCAGTCCGCTTAGTACAGGTGGAGCTAAGCAAAAGACTGGGAGCGACCAACTAAAAGAGCAATGACGGTCATAATCATGCAGAGCGACAAAGCAACATTGAATCAGGCATGGGAGTTATATCGCTACTCAGAAACAAAAGATCATCAAGGTTTGACAGACTTTCTTTACAGTTTTAAATATGCGTGAGCATACGCCAAGTCAAGCAAAATAAATTCTCGAAGGAAGATATTACTAAACCATACCACATCATAGGCAAACAAATCATGTTGGTACTCCAATAACACATTGGAAACCTCCCAGCTATTTGAGACTAACCATAAGAAAACATGAACTACTAAGCACCATTATGCACGTAGCATCTTTATCATAGACATAACAACCAATGCAACGGAAGCAAACTCTCTTAATAAGATAATCATGATAACTAAAGAGAGTTCAAGCAACCAACTAAACAAAAGCTCTTTAAAAATATAAGCATGAAAACGAAGAGCTAAGCATGATAGTAGCTATTGAAAGACAAAGAACACACACAGCAAAGATAAACATGAAAATTCTATGTTATGTTCTAGGTAGAAGTGGAGCGTGTTTCTCACCCACACAAAGAAAGCTGAGTTCCGACTCGTTATGAAAAGCTAAAGAAAACTAAAAGCAAGACTCTCCAAGCATAGCACATAACACATGAAGTGATAAAAATATAGTGGAACGAAAGACGAACTGATAATGTTGATGGAGAAGGGGATGCACGGGGGCATCCCCAAGCTTAGACGCTTGAGTCTCCTTGAATATTTCTTGGGGGTGCATGGGGGCATCCCCAAGCTTGAGCGTTTGACACTCCTGAATCTTTTTATCATCTTCCCTCGCACACTTGAAAACTCCCTTCATACATAACTCATCATAATCTGATTAGCGAGGTTAGTACCCTTAATAAAATAATTGTTCCTTGCTGGAAATAAAGATATTCTTGAAGGTCTACTGTTTCTCAAGATTGCCAAAAGGTTTTTGCAAAGAAAAAGCAAGCTCTAGGTTTGCAAAATGAAGGAAAGGCAAAACATGACAGAATCTGTGAAAAACAGAACAGCAGGTATTAAATGATTTTTTCGGGGCACTTCTGCAACTCTAATCAAAAAACTCAGAACAAACGCACGAAAGAAAATTATATAGAGCACGCTGTCGAAAACATTCAGACCAAAACGATGATCTGGTGATTTTATACGAATTTTTCTATCCAAGGACAGAATCTGTTTCCTGGACAGCACGTCACAACTTTTAAACTTTCTTGCAATCAGAGGCTACACTTGGCACAATGTTGAAAAGCAAAGATACAATGATGATGCTACTGTAGTAACAACATCAAGACACAACAAAAGCAAAATAAAATTTTATTCATGTGGGCTGCCTCCCAAAAGCGCTTTCTTTTATGCCTTTAAGCTATGCATAATGCATAGAGATCAAGTTTTATCAAGAGTAAAAGAATAGCTGGCCCGTATAACGGACTCAAAAGGTAACTTAATCTTCTTTCGAGGGAAGTGTTCCATCCCTTTCTTGAGAGGAAACTGGAATTTCATATTCCCCTCTTTCATGTCAATGATAGCACCAACGGTGCGTAGAAAAGGACGTCCCAAAATAATTGGACACGAAGGTTCACATTCAATATCCATAATAGTAAAATCAACGGGAACATAATTGTCATTGAGAATGATAAGAACATCGTCGATCCTCCCCAAAGGTTTCTTTATGGAAGAATCAACGAGACGAACACCAAAAGAACAAGAATCAAAAGGTTTCAATTTAAGCATATCATATATTCTTTTGGGCATAACAGAGGTACTAGCACCAACATCACATAAAGCATAGCAAGAGAAGTTATTCAACTTAATTTTAATCATAGGATCCCAACCATCTTCTAGCTTTCTAGGTATGGAGGCTTCTACTCTAAGTTTCTCCTCCCTAGCTTTGATAAGAGCATTAGTGATATGCTCTGTGAAGGCAAGGTTAATCGTGCTAGTGCGGGGATCTCTAGACATCTTGTGAAGGAAATCAATAACTTCGGTAAGAGTGCAATTATCAAAATCAAGGTCACTACTATCAAGTAAGGTGGTAGCGGTGTCCTTTAGGTTCACTTGTTTGGTAGTTTCTATAGGCATAGCATCACCATTAATAGGTCCAATGGGACCAGGAGTGCATTGGGTGCTAAGAGTTTGGATATCCTCAACAACTTGGATAGTAGCAACAGTGTGGTGGGTAGGAAGGCTCTTAATTCTATCTTCTTCCTCCCTTTCTCTAGCCCATCTCTCTTTAAGTTTAGCCATCATCCTAATGTTTTCATTAATTTGCACTTGAATAGCATTCATAGGAGTGACCTTCCTCTCCTCAAGAGGAGAAGTTCTAATTTTAAGCAATTCTACTTCATTGGCTAAATTGTCTACCTTCGAAGAGAGATCACCTAGTTTGTTTAGTTTTTCTTCTACACTATTATTAAAAGCTTTTTGGGTAGTGATGAAATCCTTAAGCATAATCTCTAGTTCAGTAGTGGAGTTCTTGGTGCTAGGATAAGCATTGTTGTTCCCATAAGAATTAGAGGGGAACGGTCTAGGATTGCTACCAAAGTTACTCCTATAAGCATTGTTGTTGAAATTGTTTCTAGAGATAAAGTTCACATCTACTTGTTCTTGAGCAATCAAAGAATTTAAAGGAACATCACGAGGATCAATAGAAGATTGCTTCGAAAGTAGAGACATGATCAAGTCAACTTTTTCATTTAGGGAGGAAATCTCCTCGACAGAGTTTTCCTTCCTACCTGTTGGAGCGCGTTCGGTGTGCCATTGGGAATAGTTGGTCATCATCTCATCGAGAAGCTTCGTGGCAGCACCAAGTGTAGTTGACATAAAGGTTCCTCCCGCGGCCGAATCTAACAAGTTCCGCGAGGTAAAGTTCAAGCCTGCATAAAAAGTTTGGATAACCATCCAAGTAGTCAAACCATGAGTAGGGCAGTTCTTGATAAGAGATTTCATACGTTCCCAAGCTTGGGCAATGTGTTCATTATCCAATTGTTTAAAATTCATTATGTTACTTCTCAGTTGGATAATTTTAGCAGGTGGATAGTATTTTCCAATAAAAGCATCTTTGCACTTGTCCCAAGAATCTATGCTATTTCTAGGCAAAGACTGAAACCAAATTTAAGCTCCTCCTCTCAAGGAGAAAGGAAAAAGCTTAAGCTTAACAATATTACCATCTATTTCTTGGTACTTTTGCATATCACAAAGTTCAACAAAGTTGTTTAAGTGTAAAGCAGCATCATCTCCAGCACCGGAGAATTGATCTTTCATGACTAAGTTCAGTAAAGCAGGTTTAATTTCATACGAAGGTGCTGAAGTGGCAGGTGTAGTGATAGGTGTGCAGATAAAGTCATCGTTGTTGTGACTAGTGAAGTCACACAACTTGGTGTTCTCGGTGGAACCCATAGCAGCAAGCAAGCAAGATAACTATTTTTGTGGTTTTCGATAAAAGATACTAAAGCAAAACTGAAAGGTAAACTAACAAGACTAAAAAGCAAAGGTAAAAGATAGCGTGCAACTCCCCTATCCTGAAGAGTGGAGTCCCCGGCAACGGCGCCAGAAAACTTTGCTTGATGGCTTCTCGCCCCTCGTTGGTTACCCCAAGTGGAAGGTTTGAGATGCAGTGTAGCGGAAGTTTTCCCTTGGCAAAGATACCAAGGATCGATTTCCCTGAGACTCCCAGTTTCAACAAGAAGGTGTCAACTGCTAACGGCGCCAGATATTAGCAATCAACGTGAACCTGCACACAGATACAAATAACTTTGCTCCCAACGAGTACAGAGAGGTTGTCAATCCCTCCGGCCTTGTCGTTTACAAAGGATCAAACGCAAGTGATAATAGTGTTAGGTAATGCTGCAAATAGTAAATAAAAAGCGGAAAGTAAATAGCGGATGTGATCAATGATGGTAATATGGACCGGGGTCCCATGATGTTCACTAGTGATGTCTCTCTCCCAAAAGACGATAAAACAGCTATGTGAGGTAAACGGATTACAGCTGGGCAATTGACATGACCATGTGCGCAAACCAATGCTGACTAAGTTGCAAGAAAGGTAGAGGTTCAAAGCATGGGCGGTACGCCAAGGCAAGTAGACCGAAATCCATCCGCATCTACTACTAATCATCCACCTTGAGATATCTATCCAGAACATCTCGCTGGTATTAAGTTGTGAGTCCCACCCATAGTGTAAACTCAAAGCAACAGACAACTGCATTAAAAGAACTTTGCGTAAAGTAAACAATCCTTGCACCCGCGGGCACAAGCACCGTAGTTTTCCCCCTTGTGGCAACAACACATCCACTAGACTCATGTTTCTGTCACTCAAACTAGTCATCGAGGGGCATGAACCCACAATCAAGCATAACGTTCCCTCTTGGAGTCACTACCTACTACTTGGCCAAAGCAATAAATAACAACGGAGAACATGCAAGAATTACTTACGAACATAAATATACAAGAGGTGAATCAAATATATTACTCAAACACAATCTGAACATAATCTCACAATCCATCGGATCCCAGCAAACTCATCATAGCAACAGCATAAGGATTACATATGTGCCTCGATCATGTAGGGCAGCTCACGAGGACTAATTAGTGAAGCACAAGAACGGGAGGAGAACATCACATAGCTACTGGTCATGGACCCATGGTCCAAGGGAGACTACTCACAACTCATCCAGGAGGCGTCCATGGTGGTGGAGAAGCTCCCGGTGGTGATCCTCCCCTCCGGCAGGGTGCCAGGAAGGGTTCTCCTGGTGCTCCCGATCTTGGAAGCGCGGCGGCGGCGGAATAGAGATGAGATCGCGAAAAAGGGTTCCCGTCTCGAGGGTTTCGGGACACGATATAAATATATGCCAAAGGGGGGCATCAGCGGAGGCCTGGGGGGCCCAGGCGCCCCCCGGCGTGGCCAGGAGGGGGGCCGCGCCACCAGGGCGCCTGGAGCCCTGGTGGCCCCCCTCCGGCTGTACTTCGGGTGCCGGGAAGCTTCTGGAACGCTGATTTTTTATATAATTTTTCCGGGATTTTTCTGGCAGTTCTCGTAATGGGAAAACCTGAAATACAAAAACAGCAGAAAACAGAAACTGGCACTGGGGTGCACTGAGTTAATAGGTTAGTCCAAATATGATCAAAAGTGTATGGAAGTGTATAAATATCATAGCAATATCACCCAAAAGAGGCATGGAGCAAGCAGAAATTATAGATACGTTTTGGACGTATCAGTTGTTTAACATACACCAACTCATTAATGGGACCATTAAGAAATGCACTTTTTACATCCATTTGTTGCAATTTAAAGTTATGATGGGAAGCATAGGCAAGCAACAAACGAATGGATTCTAGACGAGCAACGGGGGCAAAGGTTTCACCGTAGTCGATACCCTCGACTTGGGAGTAGCCTTGAGCCACCAGACGCGCCTTGTTGCGGATGACAATACCATGAGCATCTTGCTTGTTCTTAAAGATCCACTTGGTTCCAATGACATTATGGTTCTCCTTTGGCCTTGGCACCAGATGCCACACCTTGTTGCGCTCGAAGTTATGGAGTTCTTCATGCATGGCATTAAGCCAATCGGGATCTTCGAGCGCCTCATAAACCTTCTGAGGTTCCACACAGGAGACAAAAGCTTGATGAGCACAATAGTTTGCTAATTGTCTACGAGTACTTACCCCCCTTTTGATGCTTCCTAGAATGTTCTCCATGTGATGTTCTCTGGAAGCAAGCCTGGAGGCAACTTTTGCAGCACGACGCTCTAATTGCTCTTCAAGGGATAACTGAGGAGCATTGAGTTGATCATCTTGAGCGTCGTCAGGAGCTAGATCTTGATCTTGAGCTTCCTCTTGACCTTGATCTTGCTCGGAGGACAGAGCTTGGCCTTGTGCATCATTTGGTGGCTCTCTACCATCTTGTGATTGATCTTGCACTTGGCCTTGTTCGTCCGGTTGAGGGCCTTCACTTTGTTCTTCGGAAGCGTGTGGGTCTTGGGTTGGTGATGGTTCCACTTGAGTGGAACATTGTCCTTCTCCTTCGGCCACAAGGGGTTCCTCATTGGGCAGGATATATCCAACACCCATTCTTCTTATGGCTTGAGGAGGAATTTCATCACCTACATCACAAGTACCACTTTGCTCCACTTGGGAGCCGTTATTTTCATCAAACTCTACGTTACTCGTCTCCTCAATGAGTCCATTGGACTTGTTGAGGACACGGTAAACATGAGAGTTTGTAGCATAACCAACAAATATGCCCTCGTGAGCTCTAGATTCAAATTTAGACAAGCGAACACCTTTCTTGAGAATGAAACACTTACACCCGAATACCCGGAAGTACTTGAGATTGGGCTTGTTACCGGTAAGAATCTCATATGGAGTTTTGTTCAAGCCTTTGCGGAGGTAGAGCTGATTTGATGCATGGCAAGCGGTGTTGATGGCTTCGGCCCAAAAGTTGTATGGAGATTTGAATTCTGCCATCATGGTTCTTGCTGCATCCATCAGAGTTCGGTTCTTTCTCTCCGCAACACCGTTTTGTTGAGGGGTATAGGGAGCTGCATATTGATGTTTGATCCCCTCATCACTAAGAAACTCATCCAAGGTGTAGTTCTTGAACTCGGTGCCGTTGTCGCTTCTGATCATCAAAATCTTTGCTTCATGTTGTCGTTGAGCTTCATTTGCAAAGTTGATGACGGTTTGTTGGGTCTCACTCTTTTTCTTGAAGAAGTATACCCAGGTGTATCTTGAGTAATCATCCACAATCACCAAGCAGTACTTTCTACCCCCAAGACTATCAAAAGATGGAGGCCCAAAGAGGTCCATGTGAAGGAGCTCTAGGGGTCTCTTTGAATAAATGATAGTCGTGGGAGGGTGAGCCGTCTCATGTAACTTTGCTTCAATGCAAGCCCTGCAAGCATGATCTTTGGCAAAGCTAACATTTGTTAGTCCACGGACATGGTCCCCCTTGAGAAGACTTTGCAAAGATCTCATATTGACGTGGGCCAAACGGCGATGCCAAAGCCATCCCACATCAACTTTAGCCATTAAGCATGTCGCGACCTTAGTGGGTTGCTTCGAGAAGTTAACCACATAAAGGCCGTTCTCGACATGCCCAACATAGGCTACTTTAAGAGTCTTGCTTCACAAGAGGGCCACGGTATCAATATCAAAGAATGTAGCAAAGCCCATGAGTGCAAGTTGGCAAACAGAAAGTAAATTGTATGCAAGGGACTCAACAAGCATGACTTTCTCGATCGTGAGATCATGAGAGACAACAACCTTGCCAAGCCCCAATACCTTAGAAGATGAAGCATCACCCCATTCGACATTGGTGGCCATAGATGAACCTAGATGCACGTCCACCACCAAGTCTTTGCTTCCGGTCATATGATTTGTGGCTCCGCTATCGAGCAACCATGATCCCCCACCGAAAGCAAACTCCTACAAGAGATCAATGCTTGGATTTAGGTACCCATTTGGTAATGGGTCCTTTGAGGTTAGTAACAAGGGTCTTAGGAACCCAAATGGACCATTCAATGTACTCATAAGAAGAACCAACAAATTTAGCAAACACATGACCATCACTAGCACGACATAAAACATATGAAGGATTAAAGTCACCGGCCATGTTTGATGGTATGGTGGAGTTTTTCTTGACACCACCACTTTTCACCATTTTCTTCTTCTTTGATGTGCCCTCTCCTTCTTTCACAAAAGATTGTCAGAGAGGGGGTGGTTGCTTGGTCTTGTCATTCTTCTTCTTCTTGGGCTTAGGAACAAACCCAATTCCTTCCTTGCCACAACCTCCTTTTGATTGCTCAAAAGGTTGTTGAGGTTCTTCTCACCTTGTATGCATGTCACAAGGCCTTTCTCAAGTTGCTTCTTCAACTCGGCATTCTCTTCAACAAGATGCACATGCTCGCAACACGGGTTAGTAGCATTTGCATTATCAATTAATACCATGCGAGGAAAGATAGCCTTTTCCTTAGTTAGCGAAACTTGGAGTTAATCATGAGACTCCTTGAGAGTAGCATGCATACCTTTCAAGGCCTTGTGAGCCTTGTCAAGTATGGCAAACTCTTCTTTGAGTTTCTCATGGTCAACCTCAAGTTTTGCCTTCTCGGAATTAAGCACACGAGAGACAACTAATGCATGATCAAGATATTTCTTTAATTTAGCATGATCATCGTTGTGTGACTCCTCAAGAGCCAAACGAAGACCACGCTCTTCCTCTAGGGCGTTAGAGAGATCCGAGATCTCATTGACATAGTCTCGACTATGTCCTTCCATTTTAGTAATGGTTTCCTCGTGAGCCTCGATCATGTCATTGGCCTCACCGAGTTGTTCCAAGAGAGCAACAAAATGCTTCTTGGGTTTGCCCTTGAGATTTTTCATGAACGACTCAAATTCATTCTCTCCCTCCTTAGTTCCCTCACTTTCATCAATACAATTCATCAATGAAGGAGAAGTGATGGTAGTATTGATGTTTGGGGTTACCTTGTTGGTGGCCTTGGCCATGAGACACTTTGCGGTGATGTTCTCATTTGGCGAGTTGAAGAGGGATGAGTGCGGAGTAGTAGCAATAGCAATTGTGGCCATGGTGACCGTCTCATCATCTTCATCATTGTCATCATCCTCAACATATTCTTCTTGGGCCACCAACCCTTTCGGAGGAGTCTTCTTGTTGAAGTTGTTCTTGTTGGGATAGGACTTTGACTTGTCCTTCCGGATAAGCTTGCCTCCAAAGTCTTCTCTTTTCTCATATGGGCAATCTGCAACGAAGTGGCTTACATTTCCACAGTTGAAGCATGTCCTCACTCATTGCTTGCCCTTGTTCCCACTTGAGTTGTTCCTGTTGAAGTTGGGTCTTGTGTTATTCTTTCCCCAGAATTGCCTTGAAGCAAGAGCCATGTGCTCATGATAGGCATACTTGGTGTCCTCGGGGCTACACTCATCATCATCTTCCACCTCCTCTTCTTCCACACAAGCCTTGGCCTTCAGAGCAAGATTAGGCTTCTTTGATCGTTGAGCTCTTAAGACCGCATTGTCGGCGGTCATATCCAAGATCCTCATGGCAACAAACTCATCCAACACTTCATTTGAGGATAAGTGGTGGAAGTCCGGTCTCTGACGAATGACAGAGGACATGGCCTTATGATAGGGCATCATGGCCTTGAGGAACTTGCGCTTGATCCAATTTTCATCCGTATCCTTACTGCCATGATCTCGAAGAGAGACCGCAAGGGTAGTTAATCTCCGATAAAGTTCACGAGGATCTTCTTCTTCGATCATAGCAAACTCATCGGCTTCATCTTGCACAACTTCATAGTTGGAGCGTTGAATACTAGTGCTTCCCTTGTACATCGTGCCAACATGCTCCCAAGCTTCCTTGGCCACAGTAAAGGGTCGAAGATGTGCGATGTCTTCAGGAGGGATGGCATCTTGAAGAATGTAGAGAGCGGACTCGTTGAATTGATGATCCGCAGTTTATCTTGGAGTCATGTTGTCGGGATCACGCGGATAAAAACCTTGCTCAATGATTCTCCAAAGATTAGTAGAACAATGATTTATATGACGTTTGAAACGAAACGAAACACCCAAGTAGCAAAATCAGAATTTTTGATAAACTTGGGAGGAGGCCCAACGGAATTTAAATGCGGTGTGGGAACGGGTCCTCCATAGTGAGTAGGAGGAGCGGATTGGGCAAAGATCCCACTCCCATTCTTAGTAACAGGGGCTTGTTCACTACTAGCTTCTCCCTTGTCGGGATTAGCCTCCGACACGTTGGTTGCGGGACGAACCACTTCCAACGGTGCGGTGGATAATTTAAGCCCCTCAAGCAAATCTTTAAACATGCCTTTGACCTCGCTCGCTAGTGACTCTTTCAATGTGGTCAAGGTCACATTGAACTCCTCACGAGAGACCGAGGCTCCCCCATCTGACGTAGGCAAGGACGGAGTTCCACCGGAATGATCCTCCGTCTCGACTACGTTGTCACCCATACTCTTTGGACAGTAAAGTCCTTAAAAAAAGAGACGAGGCTCTGATACCAATTGAAAGGATCGATATGGTTGACTAGAGG
>LR738709.1:627791414-627825420 GCA_902687465.1 Secale cereale | reverse complement strand
AATGAGGACGATCACATCCTCTTAATCTCCTTTGTTTATCACTGCCAAAGTTTTCTGATTTCTCATGAACAAAGCGTGAAGGAGGGTTTGTTTGTTATATTAATTTTGAGCCGGGCGCACTCAATGCCAGTTCCTTCTTGTATTATGGGTTTGCACATTATACATGCAATCCCGGGGTGAAGCTTGTCCAACTTAAAAAGATTATGAATTAACTACTACTTCCTCATGGACTTACAACAGAGGCACAAAATAGGAATGCATTTTTCTTTGAATAATTTCGAGATGGTACATGCAAGTCTCCGTTAGGAATGGCAGGTAAATACCATGTAGGAAGGTATGGTGGACTCATATGGCATAACTGGTTTAAAAGAATGTGGATGCACAAGCAGTCAGTCCGCTTAGTACCGGTGGAGGTTAGCAGAAGACTGGGAGCGACCAACTAAGAGAGCAATGACGGTCATAATCATGCAGAGCGACAAAGCAACATTGAATCAGGCATGGAAGTTATATCGCTACTCAGAAACAAAAGATCATCAAGGCTTGACAGACTTTCTTTACAGTCTTAAATATGCGTGAGCATACGCCAAGTCAATCAAAATAAATTCTCGAAGGAAGATATTACTAAACCATACCACATCATAGGCAAACAAACCATGTTGGTACTCCAATAACACATTGGGAACCCCCCAGCTATTTGAGACTAACCATAAGAAAACATGAACTACTAAGCGCCATTATGCACGTAGCATCTTTATCATAGACATATCAACCAATGCAACGGAAGCAAACTCTCTTAATAAGATAAGCATGATAACTAAAGAGAGTTCAAGCAACCAACTAAACGAAAGCTCTTTAAAAAGATAAGCATGAAAGCTAAAAGCTAAGCATGATAGTAGCTATTGAAAGACAAAGAACACACACAGCAAAGATAGACATGAAAATTCTATGTTATGTTCTAGGTAGAAGTGGAGCGTGTTTCTCTCCCACATAAAGAAAGCTGAGTTCCGACTCGTTATGAAAAGCTAATGAAAACTAAAAAGCAAAACAAAAGCAAGACGCTCCAAGCATAGCACATAACACATGAAGTGATTAAAATATAGTGGAACGAAAGACGAACTGATAATGTTGATGGAGAAGGGGATGCACGGGGGCATCCCCAAGCTTAGACGCTTGAGTCTCCTTGAATATTTCTTGGGGGTGCATGGGGGCATCCCCAAGCTTGAGCGTTTGACACTCCTGAATCTTTTTATCATCTTCCCTCGCACACTTGAAAACTCCCTTCATACATAACTCATCATAATCTGATTAGCGAGGTTAGTACCCATAATAAAATAATTGTTCCTTGCTGGAAATAAAGATATTCTTGAAGTTCTACTGTTTCTCAAGATTGCCAAAAGGTTTTTGCAAAGAAAAAGCAAGCTCTAGGTTTGCAAAATGAAGGAAAGGCAAAACAGAACAGAATCTGTGAAAAACAGAACAGCAGGTAGTAAATGATTTTTCCGGGGCACTTCTGCAACTCTAATCAAAAAACTCAAAACATACGCACGAAAGACAATTATATAGAGCACGCTGTCGAAAAAATTCAGACCAAAAAGATGATCTGGTGATTTTATACGAATTTTTCTATCCAAGGACATAATCTGTTTCCTGGACAGCACGTCACAACTTTTGAACTTTCTTGCAATCAGAGGCTATACTTGGCACAAAATTGAAAAGCAAAGATACAATGATGATGCTACAGTAGTAACAACATCAAGACACAACAAAAGAAAAATAAATTTATTCATGTGGGCTGCCTCCCAAAATCGCCTTCTTTTATGCCTTTAAGCTAGGCATAATGCATAGAGATCAAGTTTTATCAAGAGTAAAAGAATAGCTAGCCCGTATAACGGACTCAAAAGGTAACTTAATCTTCTTTCGAGGGAAGTGTTCCACCCCTTTCTTGAGAGGAAACTGGAATTTTATATTCCCCTCTTTCATGTCAATGATAGCACCAACGGTGCGTAGAAAAGGACGTCCCAAAATAATTGGACAACGGGAACATAGTTGTCATTGACAATGATAAGAACATCGTCGATCCTCCCCAAAGGTTTCTTTATGGAAGAATCAAGGAGACGAACACCAAAAGAACAAGAATCAAAAGGTTTCAATTTAAGCATATCATATAGTCTTCTGGGCATAATGGAGGTACTAGCTACAATATCACATAAAGCATAGCAAGAGAAGTTTTTTATCTTAATTTTAATCATAGGATCCCAACCATCTTCTAGCTTTCTAGGTATGGAGGCTTCTACTCTAAGTTTCTCCTCCCTAGCTTTGATGAGAGCATTAGTGATATGCTCTGTGAAGGCAAGATTAAGCATGCTAGTGTGGGGATCTTTAGCCATTCTTTGTAGAAAGGTGACAACTTCTGAGATACTACAATTATCAAAATTAATTTTATCATTATTGGGCAGAATTGTAGTGTCATCTTCTTTGTTTGAATTGCTCTCTAATATAAGAGTTCGAACGTCTTCCCAAGTTTGGGGAAGCATAGGAGCAACTTTAAACTGAGGCTCATACTCTTTTCCTGGAAGACCATGCCATGGGCATAACTCTCCATCAAGACTAACATAATCACAAGGTTTATTACTTTTGTAGATCCCGACAGTGGTGATTGGTGTAATGGAAGAAAGGGTGTACTCCTCCCATCTAGTGTTTTTGGTGGAACCCATAGTAGCAAGCAAGCAAGATAGCTATTTTTGTGATTTTCGATAAAAGGTACTAAAGCAAAAACTGAAAGGTAAACTAACAAGACTAAAAAGCAAAGGTAAAAGATAGCGTGCAACTCCCCTATCCTGAAGAGTGGAGTCCCCAGCAACGGCGCCAGAAAACTTTGCTTGATGGCTTCTCGCCCCTCGTTGGTTACCCCAAGTGGAAGGTTTGAGATGCAGTGTAGCGGAAGTTTTCCCTTGGCAATACCAAGGATCGATTTCCCTGAGACTCCCAGTTTCAACAAGAAGGTGTCAACTGCTAACGGTGCCAGATATTAGCAATCAACGTGGACCTGCACACAGATACAAAAAACTTTGCTCCCAACGAGTACAGAGAGGTTGTCAATCCCTCCGGCCTTGTAGTTTACAAAGGATCAAACGCAAGTGATAATAGTGATAGATATAATTGCAATAGTAAGTAAAAGCGGAAAGTAAATAGCGGATGTGATCAATGATGGTAATATGGACCGGAGTCTCATGATGTTCACTAGTGATGTCTCTCTCCCAAAAGATGATAAAACTGCTATGTGAGGTAAACGAATTACAGCTGGGCAATTGACAAGACCATGTGCGCAAACCAATGCTGACTAAGTTGCAAGAAAGGTAGAGGTTCAAAGCATGGGCGGTACGCCGAGGTAAGTAGACCGAAATCCATCTGCATCTACTACTAATCATCCACCTTGAGATATCTATCCAGAACATCTCGCTGGTATTAAGTTGCGAGTCCCACCCATAGTGTAAACTCAAAGCAACAGACAACTGCATTAAAAGAACTTTGCGTAAAGTAAACAATCCTTGCACCCGCGGGCACAAGCACCGTTGTTTTCCCCCTTGTGGCAACATCACATCCCCTAGACTCATGTTTCTGTCACTCAAGCTAGTCATCGAGGGGCATGAACCCACAATCAAGCATAACGTTCCCTCTTGGAGTCACTACCTACTACTTGGTCAAAGCAATAAATAACAACGGAGAACATGCAAGAATTACTTACGAACATAAATATAAAAGAGGTGATTCAAATATATTACTCAAACACAATCTGAACATAATCTCATAATCCATCGGATCCCAGCAAACTCATCATAGCAACAACATAAGGATTACATATGTGCCTCGATCATGTAGGGCAGCTCACGAGGACTAATTAGTGAAGCACAAGAACGGGAGGAGAACATCACATAGCTACTGGTCATGGACCCATGGTCCAAGGGAGACTACTCACAACTCATCCGGGAGGCGTCCATGGTGGTGGAGAAGCTCCCGGTGGTGATCCTCCCCTCCGGCAGGGTGCCGGGAAGAGTTCTCCTGGTGCTCCCGATCTTGGAAGCGGCGGCGGCGGCGCAACAGAGATGAGATCGCGAAAAAGGGTTTCCGTCTCGAGGGTTTTGGGAGACGGTCTAAATATATGCCAAAGGGGGGCACCAGACGAGGCTCGGGGGGCCCAGGCACCCCCCTGGCGCGGCCCAGGGGGGGCGCGCCACCAGGGCGCCTGGAGCCCTGGTGGCCCCCCCGGCTGTACTTTGGCTACCGGGAACCTTCTGGAACGCTGATTTTTTATATAATTTTTCCTGGATTTTTCTGGCAGTTCTCGTAATGGGAAAACCTGAAATACAAAAATAGCAGAAAACAGAAACTGGCACTGGGGTGCACTGAGTTAATAGGTTAGTCCAAATATGATCAAAAGTGTATGGAAGTGTATAAATATCATAGCAATATCACCCAAAAGAGGCATGGAGCAAGCAGAAATTATAGATACGTTTTGGACGTATCAGTCTCTCTTCTCGCGCTTGGCGGCAGGAACGAGCTCGTCTCAGGCCCGTCAGCAGGACCGACCTCGTCTCGCGCTCGGCTGCAGGACCGAGCTCATCTCACGCCCGCTAGCAGGATGGAGCTCGTCTCACGTCCGGTGCCGCAGGACGGGTCGATGGAGACCAGTTTTGGCCGACCTATTAGGTTTCGGCGCTGGGGATGCCGAGGGGTGTGAAAGGCGGGTCATGTGCCCTCGTATCTTTGGTTGGGGTAGCGATGGGTCTCGTGTGAGGTGGGGTCAAGGTCTTGAATGTCGGGGCGACGGCCCTGGTAGTGGTTTCGCGGTGCTCATGGTCAGAGCCCGTGGCTCGGTGCTGCCTGGTGGCCATGGCCATGTGGGTGGTGTGGTCGCCGAGGTGTGGTGTTCGGTGGCTGTTAGTGTTGGCCGAGGTGAAAACCTGGTCTATTTTCGGACGGACCGGCGGCGGCGAAGCTCGTTCCCCTCTTGAAGGCGTCATCACGGCTCTTATTGCCCATCGTGTTGCTCCAGGGGAAACTCTGATCCTCGGATCGGGCGGTGGCGGCGCTTTGGTGTCATAACCTTCTTGAAGGCGCCGTCTTTGAGCTCACAGTTTGTCGTATGCGGCTTCATCTCTGTGTGGTGGAGTGTTCACGGTTCAGGACTCTGGTTGCTCTTGTAGTACTAGGGGTGGTGTTGCTGCGGTCAGCGCCTATGTATCATGCCTTGGGTGTGTTCGAGTGTTGTGGTGGTGTGAGTTTGTACCTGGGTTGTGTATGGTTGTTGCTTTATGTCTAAAGCGGGGTGAAAGACTTTTTCGGGATATTGGTGTATCCACGGTGCATAGGATTATATATTGGTATCATAGTGACTTATTTTCATGCATGACGCATATTAGTACATTATTTAATATGATACGATATCACATCGTGATATTCAATCCTCTATTTTCTTATTTAATTGTGTGTCACCTCAGCAAAATGCCTAGCTGGCATGCATGGTATTACCTATGATACTCTCATTGTGACCAGTCTAAGCTCTTCCTCATATCGCTCAGCCTAAGAGATAATTCCACCATCACATCTCATTTGCCATCTCGCACGACCCAAACGACACAAATCCGAGTTGGCGGTGGACGCAACAGAGCCCAACCTGATCTAGGGTTTGTGGACACAGTTGGGTGTAGAACTAATAGGTAATGTGGTGATGGAGGCTCATGGGTAGGTGATACGTCTCCAACGTATCTATAATTTTTGATTGCTCCATGCTATTATATTATCCATCTTGGATGTTTTATATGCATTTATATGCTATTTTATATGATTTTTCGGACTAATCTATTAACCTAGAGCCCAGTGCCAGTTTATGTTTTTCCTTAATTTTGAGTTTTACTGAAAAGGAATACCAAACGGAGTCCAATTGACGTGCCAATTTTTGATGATTTTTTATGGACCAAAAGAAGCCCCCGGAGTAAAAGGTTGGGCCAGAAGAGTCCCGAGCCATCCATGAGGGTGGAGGGTGCGCCCTACCCCCTCGGGCTCTCCCTCCTATCTTGTGGACGACTCGGAGACCCCCCCTGACATGAGACCAACGCCAAAAATTCCTATAAATACAGAAACCCCCAAAAAGAATCCTAGATCGGGAGTTCCAATGCCGCAAGCCTCTGTTGGCACCGAAAACCAATCTAGACCCATTCCGGCACCCTACCGGAAGGGGAATCCCTCTCCGGTGGCCATCTTCATCATCCCGACACTCTCCATGACGAGGAGGGAGGAGTCCACCCACGGGGCTGAGGGTATGTACCAGTAGCTATGTGTTTGATCTCTCTCTCTCTCTCTCTCTCTCTCTCTCTCTCTCTCTCTCTCGTGTTCTTGAGATGGCACGATCTTGATGTATCGCGAGCTTTGCTACTATAGTTGGATCTTATGATGTTTCTCCCCCTCTACTCTCTTGTAATGGATTGAATTTTCCCTTTGAAGTTATCTTATCGGATAGAATCTTTAAGGATTTGAGAACACTTGATGCATGTCTTGCGTGGGATACCCGTGGTGACAATGGGATATTCTATCGATTCACTTGATGTATGTTTTGGGGATCAACTTGCGGGTTCCGCGACCTTGGGAATCTATGCATAGGGGTTGGCACACGTTTTCGTCTTGACTCTTCGGTAGAATCTTTGGGGCGCTCTTTGAAGTTCTTTGTGTTGGTTGAATAGATGAATCTGAGATTGTGTGATGCATCTTGTATAATCATGCCCACTGATACTTGAGGTGACAATGGAGTATCTAGGTGACATTAGGGTTTTGGTTGATTTGTGTCTTAAGGTGTTATTCTAGTACGAACTCTATGATAGATCAAACGGAAAGAATAGCTTCGTGTTATTTTACTATGGACTCTTGAATAGATCGATCGGAAAGAATAACTCCCTACAATAATCTCTTCGTTTGTTCTCCGCTATTAGTTACTTTGGAGTGAGTCTTTGTTGCATGTTGAGGGATAGTTATATGATCCAGTTATGTTATTATTGTTGAGAGAACTTGCACTAGTGAAAGTATGAACCCTAGGCCTTGTTTCCTAGCATTACAATACCGTTTATGCTCTATTTTATCATGAGTTACCTTGCTATTTTTATATTTTCAGATTACAAAAACCAATATCTACCATCCAGATTGCACTTGTATCACCATATCTTCGCCGAACTAGTGCACCTATACAATTTACCATTGTATTGGGTGTGTTAGGGACACAAGAGACTCTTTTTTATTTTGTTGCATGGTTGTTTGAGAGAGACCTTCTTCAACCTACACCTCCCACGGATTGATAAACCTTAGGTCATCCACTTGAGGGAAATTTGCTACTATCCTACAAACCTCTGCACTTGGAGGCCCAACAACGTCTACAAGAAGAAGGTTGTGTAGTAGACATCAAGCAATTTCTAGCGCCGTTGCCGGGGAGGTGAGTGCTCGAAGGTATATCTTTAGATCTTGGAATCGAATCTTTTAGTTTCTTGTTTTATCACTATGTCGGGGAACTGATCCACGAGCACCTATGGGAGCGGCGGACCGAGCCCCTTTCGGTTCGGCGGGGGCGAAGATCGCACGAAGAGCAGATCGAGGCGAAACACACGAGCAGTTTACCCAGGTTCGGGCCTCATGGATGCGTAAAACCCTACTCCTGCTTTGTGGTTTGTATTGAGTTCTTGCTCAGGAGCGCTGGGTGCTACAGTACACACTAGCAGCTAACGAGACCGAGCGTGAGTGTTCTCCTCCCCCCTCTACGTTGCGCATGGGCCTCCTTTTATATGCTCAAGGGGTCACCGACAGGTGGCAACGTAGACAAGGGTAAAAATGGAAAGGTGTTGTGGTTGGTACAACTACCTGATACAGTGTATCATACCTAACCCTGACGGCAGGGGACAAGGGCATTAAATGCCCGTCTGCGTCGCCCAAACAGTGCAAAAGGGACCGTCAGGGACGCCACCGCTCGCCACGATGGCAATCTTGTCAGCGCCGCTTGCCACCGCGCACCGCTGGCTGCACAGCCTCCCGCCACGTACTCCTGGAAGGCTCCTAGGGCGACACGTTGGTGGATGTGCTGGAGCGCGGGTACAGAGTGGTAGCTTGCCGCAGTCGTTGTCTTGTCGTGTCCGGGAGCTTGTCGCTCACCGGGCCTTGCCGGGACGCGTGGCGCGTCGCGGCAAGTTCCTCGAGATGCCTTGGTTGGCCTCCCCCCTCTTGCCGGGGTCTTGTGCCTTGAGTGGCCTTCCCGGCAAGCTCCTCTTGCCGGGGTCTTGTCTCCTTGGCTTGAATACTTTGTTCTTGAATGGCTCCAAAGGAACCACGGAGGACCTTGGCGGTCACCCGGCAAGCCTTGCCGCGGGATGCTGCGAATGCCCGTGCACAAGTTCGGGATACTAGGGTACCCCTACTCTAGTACACCGACACACTAGTTTAGTTTATAAAAGAAAACTACAAAAAAATGGAATTGAGGTTGCCTCATATGCTTCATCTTTTTAATATCTTTCGTGAAAATAATGGAAAGGAAAATTGTGCTCAAGTGTTAGAAGAAGAATGCATTAAAATGTTTGGCACTAAATCTTTGAATGATGAGCATAATTGCAAGGTTGTTAGTACGAACTCCTTGAATATCTGTAGTACTAATGATGATTGCACTACTCATGATGAAAATATCTCATATAAGCATGTCAATTTTTGTGGAGTGCATAGAGTTTGCAAGTACACACCAAATAGGGAAGATAGATTTTGCAAGAAGCATAAGTATTTAGAAACTAAATGGTTGCAAGAAAGGCTAGATGTTTGTGCTGAAAATTTAAATTTTCTTAGCCGTACTTGTGAACTTTGCAATGAACGTGGTCATTCAAATATCCAATGCAAATTGTTTCATGATCGAATAGTGTCCAAAAATTGTGATGACTTGATTTCCCTTGCACATCATAATGAACTTAGTTTGCTTTTGGGTTTTGAAGAAATGAAACGTATAACGAAGAATATTCCAGAATTCGCCCTTGAGAGAGTTCTTGATTTTGATATAGAAGAATTTTTTTGTATTGTGCGGTGAATTGCATTGAAAATCCTTATATTGCCAATTACTTAAAGACAAGAAAACAAATAGAAGATGAAGAGAATACTAATGAAAGGGAATAGGTTTCCCCGTATCCTCCTATTCTTTCTTATGATGAATCAGGTAATGAGGAGGAGCCTTCTATTCAACCAATCTCATTAATAAGGAGATCCAAAAAGAGGATTAAACCCACACATGATGCGAAGAAGAAAAATAAAAGACGGAGAAGCAAAGGTAAAAAGGTATCCCCTCCAAATGATGTTGCTCCTATTACTCATTGTGATGATGATAATTGCTATACTATCGATGCTATGCATACAATTAATGATGAGAGTGATTATGCTTAGGATATGAAAAGGCCCAAGCTTGGGGATGATATGTTTGATGAGAATGACATGTCTGAGAATTTATTTGCTGCAATTAATGTTTGTCCCAAGCTTGGGGATGCTACGTTTGATGAAGATGATATTTTTAGCCTCCCAAGTCTTGATATGCAAATATGTTATGATAATAGCATGCCTCCTATTTATGATGATTATTGTGATGAAACTTATGCTATAAAAAGTAGTGATGATTATATTTATAAAACTTGTCATGATTATGATTACCCTTTTTCTGAACATTACTCTTTTAATGTGGAAACAATCTATAGTATTCAAGTTTCTTATGATACTCCCACTATTCTGAATGAGGAGAATTTTGCTTCTGTGGAGAGTAATAAAATTTAAATGCTTGGGGATCATGAAAATAATGCTTTATGTGATGGTTATATTGTTGAATTAATTCATGATGCTACTGAAAATTATTATGAGAGAGGATCATATGCTTGTAGGAATTGCAATAATATCAAGTTTCCTCTCTATGTGCTTAAAGTTTTGAAGTTATGCTTGTTTTGCCTTCCTATGCTAGTTGATTATTGTTCCCATAAGTTGTTTGATCACAAAATCCTTATGCATAGGAAGTGGGTTAGGCTTAAATGTGCTAGTTATATTCTTCATGATGCTCCCTTTAAGTTTCAATTCTTATCTTTTATGTGAGCATCATTGTCATCATCATGCCTAGCTAAAAGGCATTAAAGAAAAGCGCTTGTTGGGAGACAACCCAATATTTACCCTTACTATTTTTGTGTGTTCACATGATTAAGATACTGTATTAATTATGTTTTATAGCTTTCGTTTCAATAAAGTGCCAAGTAGAACCTTTGGGAAGACTTGGGCGAAAGTGTTCGCGATCTTGCTGTAAAAAACAGAAACTTCGCGCTCACGAGATTAGCTGCAATTTTTTTTTACAGAAGAGTTCTTTTGAGTCGATTCTTTTTGCAGAAGATTAATAGACAAATTCCTCATTTCCACAAATGTATTTCAGAATTTTTAAAGTTACAGGAGTATTCAGAAGTTACATATTGCTACAGACTATTCTGTTTTTGACAGATTCTGTTTTTCTATGTGTTGTTTGCTTATATTGATGAATCTATGAGTAGTATCAGAGGGTATGTGATAACCCACAAGTGTAGGGGATCGCAACAGTTTTCGAGGGTAAAGTATTCAACCCAAACTTATTGATTCGACACAAGGGGAGCCAAAGAATACTCTTAAGTATTAGCAGTTGAGTTGTCAATTCAACCACACCTGGAAACTTAGTATCTGCAGCAAGGTAGTTTAGTAGCAAAGTAATATGGAGATAGCGGTAATAGCAATAAAGTAATGGTAGTGTTTTTGTAGTTTTTGTAATAGTAGCAGCAGAAAAGTAAATAAGCAACTAGCAATTTGTGAAAAGCTCATAGGCATTGGATCGGCGATGGGGAATTATGTCGGATGCAATTCATCATGTAAAAGTTATAACCTAGGGTGACACCGAACTAGCTCCAGTTTATCAATGTAATGCATGCATGTATTGCGAATATAGTCATACGTGCTTATGGAAAAGAACTTGCATGACATCTTTTGTCCTACCCTCCCGTGGCAGCGGGGTCCTAGTGGAAACTAAGGGATATTAAGGCATCCTTTTAATAGAGTACCGGAGCAAAGCATTAACACATAGTGAATACATGAACTCCTCAAACTACGGTCATCACCGGGAGTTGTCCCGATTATTGTCACTTCGGGGTTGCCGGATCATAACACATAGTAGGTGACTATAGACTTGCAAGATAGGATCAAGAACACACATATATTCATGAAAATATAATAGCTTCAGATCTGAAATCATGGCACTTGGGCCCTAGTGACAAGCATTAAGCATAGCAAAGTCATAGCAACATCAATCTCAGAACATAGTGGATACTGAGGATCAAACCCTAACAAAACTAACTCGATTACATGGTAAATCTCATCCAACCCATCACTGTCCAGCAAGCCTACGATGGAATTACTCACGCACGGCGGTGACCATCATGAAATTGGTGATGGAGGAAGGTTGATGATGACGATGGCGACGATCTCCACTCTCTGGAGCCCCGAACGGACTCCAGATCAGCCCTCCCGAGAGAGATTAGGGCTTGGCGGCGGCTCCGTATCGTAAAACGCGATAATTCTTTCTCCCTGATTTTTTTCTCCCCGAAAGTGAATATATGAAATCCGGGGGTACGTCGGTGGAGCATCAGGGGGCCCACGAGGTAGGGGGCGCGCCCAGGGGGAGGGGGCACGCCCCCACCCTCGTGGACAGGGTGTGGGCCCCCTGACGTGGTTCTTTCCGCAGATATTTTTTATATATTCCAAAATAATTCTCCGTGAATTTTCAGGTCATTCTGAGAACTTTTTATTTCTGCACAAAAACAACACCATGGCAATTCTGCTGAAAACAGCGTCAGTCCGGGTTAGTTCCATTCAAATCATGCACGTTAGAGTCCAAAACAAGGGAAAAAGTGTTTGGAAAAGTAGATATGTTGGAGACGTATCAACTCCCCCAAGCTTAAACCTTTGCTTGTCCTCAAGCAATTCAGTTGATAAACTGAAAGTGATAAAGAAAAACTTTGACAAACTCTGTTTGCTCTTGTTGTTGTAAATATGTAAGCCAACATCAGGTTTTCAGCAAAGATCGTGAACTAACCACATTCACAATAACTTTCAAGTCGCATGTCTACTTACATCAATGGCATAATCAACTAACGAGCAATAATTATAAACCTCGGATGACAACACTTTCTCAAAACAATCATGATACGATATAACAAAATGGTATCTCGCTAGCCCTTTCTGAGACCGCAAAACATAAATGCAGAGCACTTTTAAGGATCAAGGACTGACTAGACATTGTAATTCATGGTAAAAGAGATCCAGTCATGATCATACTCAATGCAAATTAATAGTAATACATGAAAATGACAGAGGTGCTCTCCAACTGGTGCTCTTTTAATAAGAGGATGATGACTCAACATAAAAGTAACTAGATAGGCCCTTCGTAGAGGGAAGCAGGGATTTGTAGAGGTGCCAGAGCTGGATTTTTAAATAGAGATGAATAACATTTTGAGCGGTATACTTTCATTGTCAACATAACAACCAAGAATCTCGATATCTTCCATGCTACGCACATTATAGGCGGTTCCCAAATAGAATGGTAAAGTTTATACTCCCCCAACCACCAACAAGCACACTCCATGGCTAGCTCGAAACAACGGGTACCGTCCAAACCAGCAACAGCCCATGGGGAAGTTTTGCTTAACTATTATAATTTGAGCATGGGACTGGGCATCCCGATTACCAGCCATTTTCTCATGAATGATGAGCGGAGTCCACTCATCGTTAGAATAACCCACCTAGCATGTAATATATAGACAGCCCTAGTTGATACATGAGCTGTTCGAGCATACAAAACATAATTTCATTTGAAGGTTTAGAGTTTGGCACATACAAATTTACTTGTAACGGCAGGTAAATACCGCATACAGGAAGGTATGGTGGACTCATATGGAATAACTTTGGGGTTTATGGAAGTGGATGCACAAGCAGTATTCCCGCTTAGTACAGGTGAAGGCTAGAAAGAGACTGGGAAGCGACCGGCTAGAGTGCGACAATAGTCATGAACATGCATTAAAATTAATCAACAGTGAATGCAAGCATGAGTAGGATATAAATCACCATGAACATAAATATCGTGGAGGCTATGTTGATTTTGTTTCAACTACATGCGTGAACATGTGGCAAGTCAGACCACTTGAATCGTTCAAAGGAGGTTGCCACCCCATCATACCACATCACAACCATTTTAATATCATGTTGGCACGCAAGATAGACCATTATAAACTCTCAGCTAATTAAGCATGGCATAAGCAGCTATGATCTCTAATTGTCATTGCAAGCATGTTTCATTCATAATAAGCTGAATCAGGAACGATGAACTATCATATTTACAAAAACAAGAGAGGTCGAGTTCATACCAGCTTTTCCCATCTCAATTAGTTCATCATATATCATCCTTATTGCCTTTCACTCGCACGACCGAACGATGTGGATAATAATAATAGCGCACGTGCATTGGACTAAGCTAGAATCTGTGAGCATTTAATACAAGAGAGAAGACAAGGTAATATGGCTCAAGGTTAAGATTTTTCTAACACACGAGAAAAAGACTGAGAAAAAGAATTCAAACTAGCATGGATGCTACAATGAAAGAGTGTGAGCAACGACGACTAGAATAAGTGTGTGAGCATAAATGTAAAGTCGGTGAGAAACACGTACTCCCCCAAGCTTAGGCTTTTGGCCTAAGTTGGTCTATGGCCAATATTGGCCTGGCTGATATCCAAAGTTGTAGTTGGGGTTGTACTGAGATGCAGCAGCTATTGCCTGCTGAGCTGAAGTGTAATGCCCAGTATGCGACTATGTCTGCTACGTGTCGAGGCACGACTTAGAGACATAAGCGCATGCTAGAATGATCTCAAGTATGGTATCTTTGCACATCTCATGTAAAAGTTCAGGGATAAAATAGTAAAAGATAGTTGGCTTACACTCGCCACATCACACAATGAATACAATAACATACATTCATCCAAAACACAAGGTCCGACTACGTACGAAATCCAAACGAGAAAGATACCATAAACACAAGCCCGGATCCTCCTAGTAAGAACCACTACTGATCGTCGGGATACGAAACATAGTAACGACCACGGTCTTCATCGAACTCCCACTGAAGTTCTGAACCATCTCCTGCATTGTTCTCAGCGGTACCTGCATCTGGTGTGTGTAGAATCTGTGAGCCACAAGGACTCAGCAATCCCGTTTCCGGGTATCAAAACTACCAAAGCCTTAGGTGTGGAATAAGGCTATAAAAGTGTCCGCATCAAGCACTAAGCAACTAGCTTATGAGTTTTAGAGCGAGATGAGAACAAGTGCCAACGGTCGCCAAGTTGATCAGGAAGTGATCCTAGCTACTCACGATCAATCATAAACCCCACCGTGTTCACTTGCTGAAGCCCTTCGGAAAGCGACCATCACGACTACTCACACATGTAGTGTATTCTTATGGATATGGTGTCAAGTTATCTACAACCGGATATTAACAAATTCCCATCTGCCACATAACCGCGGGCATGGCTTTCGAAAGATCAAACCCTGCAGGGGTGTCCCAACTTAGCCCATCACAAGCTCACGATCTGCGGAGTCGCAACTCCAAAGTGGGAAGACCCGAGTATTCTCAGAATCCCGTGCTCAAGATATTTCGACAAAGGTAAAACTAATCCAGCAAGACCTCCCAGCGTGCCGACACCCTGATAGTAGCCGCGCATATCTCGTCTCAGGCCACGACCGGATGGGACATCCTACAAGTATATACCAGATGCCTCGGGTTTCCCCAAGGCGGCCCTGCAGTCCGCCCAGTTTGGACCAACACTCATGAGGAGCACTGGCCCGGGTTGTTAATTAAGAACTCGGGTTTGCAACGCCCTATGCAAGTTTTAGTTATTAGGCAGATGTAAAACAAATGTTGGGCCTTGCTGGAAAAGCTTTAAGCAAAGCGAATTATCAAGGGGGGCCCATAAACCCCAACCGTGTTAGGAACGCAAAATCAGAGAACATAACACTGGTTTCTCGGTTCCAAAGGCGGCATGAGTGGAACAAAACACCAAGCAGAAGGCCAAGCCTTCCACCCATAGCCAATATATAGGTGCTTTAGTTTAACAGGTATATATATTGTGTTATCCCAATAACGAGTCCAACATGGAGCACTCTTCAAAACTTCACCTGCAACTAACAACGCTATAAGAGGGGCTGAGCAAAAGCGTACTTAGCCAATCAATGGTTTGCTAGGAAGGCGGTTAGAGTGTTTCATGGCAACAATAGGAGGATGACAGACAGGAATAGGCATCGAGGCATAGCTAAAGAACGAGACGTCTAGGATAGGCAAAGATAGAGGTGATATCGGGGAATGGTCATCTTCCTTGTTAAGTCCACAGAGGGATCGTAACCTTGCTCCTCAAACTCAGCCTCAAAAGGAACCTCGAACTCCGAATCGTCACCGGGCTCTAACCAACACAACAATGCAAACACCGGAACAACAAACAATCATCATGTAATGCTCAAACACATGATGAAAGATATGATGCATATGAATATGGGTGGAATATGATGTAACTCCTAGGGGCAAGATGAGTGCACATGTGGCATGGCAATAACAAGATCACCACACACGTAGGGACACATGCAAAAGGAAAACAAGGACAAACATGGTCACAAGAGGTTATGTAGTTGAATTAAACAAGCATCCAACAAGTATTATAAGTTGCTTAACATGGCAAGGGGTGCAAATAGGATCAACAACATCATGCATTTTAAATGGGCCGGAAAGAACAAACAACAATTTCCGGAAACTCCCATGTTCATAACAACACATATAGGACAGATCTGAGAAAGTCATCTTTTAGAGTTGTTAAACATGCAAAGTAATAGGACCATCTTAATCTACACATTTTTCCACCCCAAAAGCATATAAAGTTTGTCAAAATTGGAGCTATGGTTATTTAGTTATGAATTTAACAATTTGAGCATATTTTAACGCCAAATAATTCAAACAACAATTTAAATGTTTTTAACATGGCAACAAACTGCATATAATTATTCTACACTAAAAACTAGGCTGTTTTCATATATAAAGTTTTTTCAACAAAGCATATATTAAAAGATATGAATATGCAAAAGACAATTCAAAAAACTGAAATTCAAAACAAAAACAGAAAAGGAAAAGGCTAAACAGACCCAGCCTGGACCAGCCACAGTCGCCGACTAGTGGGTCCAGGGGGGTGCTGAGGTGGCGCTGCGGGTGTGGAGTGTGTGTGAGGAGCTGGGTGGCTGCCAGGTGGGGCCGGTATGTCAGTGTAACAGAAATTGCAAAAAGGGGCTAAAACCACTGCCCCATCGCAGATTCGAACCCAAGATCTCCTGGTTAAGAGAGAGAGCGACGAACCACTGGGCTATGCTGTATTTGCTGACAGAAGGAAGGTAGGGTGCAGGTAAACATCTATGTGCCTGAAGAGAGCGCAGAGCCGAGCTCCTCTGTCTCCCTCAGAGAAGACGACGACTGCGACAACGGCGCCGGCGAGGGCAGCCGTGGCGATGGCGGGGCTAGAGGGGTCACGGCGGGCGCGCGGATTCGGGATGTGGTATGGCTCGGGAGGCATGGCGCTAGGAGAGCCCGGGCCTGCTCGAGCTCGAGCAACTGCTCGGGTCGGCCATGGTGGCGCGGGAGTTTGAGAAGCAGCACGGCGCAGCGGCATAGCAGATAGGGCGCGTGGGGAGCGGGCGTGCGTGCGTGAGGCAAGCGCAGCGAGGAGAGATGGCCGCGTGTGTGCACGTGCAAGATCCGGAGCGTCTAAACAAACAAACTGCAACTATGCCCAGGGCACGGCGGACATGAACTTGGCACGAATGCTACGACGCCTACGGAGATCTATGGACGAGAAGAAGCAGCAGGGGGAAGTTGGGTATACCTCGTATACATGTGACAGGAAGAAGAGGCCGAGGACGAGCCTACGGCGATGCGGTCGACCTCTGAACTGCGGCGCGAACGCTGACCGAGGGGAAGATGGGAGTTCATAACAGATCTTGGAGTTGTGCCTAGTGCATTGAACCCAATGACTCTGTTTTGTGACAACACTGGTGCCATTGCTCTAGCCAAGGAACCAAGGTTTCACAAGAGGACCAGACACATAAAGCGACGCTTCAATTCCATCCGCGATTCAGTCAAGGAGGAGGACATAAGCATTTGCAAAGTGCACACGGATTTGAATGTTGCAGATCCGTTGACTAAGCCTCTTCCACGGGCTAAGCATGATCAACACCAAGACTCTATGGGTGTTAGATTCATTACCTTGTAATGCTAGATTATTGACTCTAGTGCAAGTGGGAGACTGTTGGAAATATGCCCTAGAGGCAATAATAAAAGAGTTATTATTATATTTCCTTGTTCATGATAATCGTTTATTATCCATGCTATAATTGTATTGATTGGAAACTTAAATACATGTGTGGATAAATAGACAAACTTTGTGTCCCTAGTAAGCCTCTCAAGGACTAGCTCGTTGATCAAAGATGACCGCGGTTTCCAGGTCATAGACATGAGTTGTCATTTGATAACGGGATCACATCATTAGGAGAATGATGTGATGGACGAGACCCAAACGTTAAACATAGCTTTTGATCGTATCAGTTATCGCTATAGTTTTCTGCATGTCAAGTATAAGTTCCTATGACCATGAGATCATGTAACTCACTGACACCGTAGGAGTGCCTTGTGTGTGCCAAACGTCGCAACGTAACTGGGTGACTATAAAGGTACTCTACAGGTATCTCCGAAGGTGTCTGTTGAGTTGACATGGATCGAGACTGGGATTTGTCACTCCGTGTGACGGAGAAGTATCTCCGGGCCCACTCGGTAATACGTCATCTCAATGAGCTCAAAGTGACTAAGTAGTTAGTCACGGGATTATGTATTACGGAACGAGTAAAGAGACTTGCCGGTAACGAGATTGAACTAGGTATAGAGATACCGACGATCGAATCTCGGGCAAGTAACATACCGACGAGACAAAGGGAACTGTATACGGGATTGCCTGAATCCTTGACATCGTGGTTCATCCGATGAGATCATCGAGGAACGTGTGGGAACCAATATGGGTATCCAGATCCCGCTATTGGTTATTGACCTGGGAGTGTCTCGGTCATGTCTGCATAGTTTCCGAACCCGCAGGGTCTACACACTTAAGGTTCGGTGACGCTAGGGTTGTTAGTGAGAACAGTGCATGGTTACCGAAGGTTGTTCGGAGTCCCGGATGAGATCCCGGATGTGACGAGGGTCTCCGGAATGGTCCGGGGACGAAGATTGATATATAGGATGAGAGTGATCGGAGTCCGGAAGTGTTCCGGGGAGTATCGGGGAGTCGTCGGATGACCGAAAGGGGTTTCGGGGGTCCCGGCAAGTGTTGCGGGCCTCATGGGCCACAAGTGGGAGACGCAACAGCCCTCATAGGGCTGTGCGCCCCCCTAGGGCCCTCTCCACCTGCGCCAAGGGGCTGGGCCCCCCCTAGGGCTGCCGCACCCCTAGTCTTGGGGGGCAAGGCGCCTGGGGGGGGGAACCCTAGCCCTGGCCGCAGCCCTGGCCGCCGCCCCCCCCCATCTCCCCTTGGCCGCCTCCCCTAGGAGTAAACCCTAGGGCGCCCCCTCCCCTCTATTCCCCCTATATAAAGAGAGGCAGAGGGAGGGCAGCCACACACGTTCGTGCCTCGGCGCTGCCCTCCCTCTCCCACGAATATCTTCATCGAGTCCGCAGTGCTTGGCGAAGCCCTGCAGGAATTCCTCCACCACCATCTCCACCACGCCGTCGTGCTGCTGGACTTCTCCATCAACTTCTCCTTCCCCCTTGCTGGATCAAGAAGGAGGAGACGTCCCCGAGCTGTACGTGTGAAGAACGCGGAGGCACCGTCCGTTCGGTGCTAGGATCTTCGGCGATCTGAATCGCGGCGAGTACGACTCCATCAACCGCGTTCTTGAACGCTTCCGCTTAGCGATCTACAAGGGTATGTGGATCCAACTCTCCCCTCGTAGATGCATCTCCTAGATTGATCTTGGTGAGCGTAGGAAAAATTTTTGTTTCCCATGCAACGTTCCCCAACAGTGGTATCAGAGCTAGGTTCTTGCGTAGATGCTTTTACGAGTAGAACACAAAAGGGTTTGTGGGCGTTGATGTTTAAATTGCTTCCCTCCTTAGTCTTTCTTGATTCAGTGGTATTATGGGATGAAGCGGCCCGGACCAACTTTACATGTCCACGTACATGAGACCGGTTCCATCGACAGACATGCGACTTTTGTTGCATAAGATGGCTGGCGGGTGTCTGTCTCTCCTATCTTAGTTGAATCGGAATAGACAAAGGCGGTCCTGGTAGAAGGTTAAATAGCAACTTGAATATCACCGTTGTGGCTTTGCGTAGGTAAGAAGCGTTCTTGCTAGATACCCATAGCAGCCACGTAAAACATGCAACAACAAATTAGAGGACGTCTAACTTGTTTTTGCAGGGTATGTATGTGATATGATATGGCCAATGACATGATGAGATATATTTGATGTATGAGATGATCATGTTGTAATAGTTAATATCGACTTGCATGTCGATGTATACGGCAACCGGCAGGAGCCATAGGGTTGTCTTTAATTTTTGTATGACCTGCGTGTCAATCATTAAGCGCTATGTAATGCTTTACTTTATCGCTAAACGGTAGCAATAGTAGTAAGAGCATGGTGGGCGCGCGACAACCCCGATGGAGACACGATGATGGAGATCATGATGATGGGGATCATGGTGTTATGCCGGTGACGATGGAGATCATGCCGGTGCTTTGGAGATGGAGATCAAAAGCACGAGTTGATGGCCATATCATGTCACTTATGATTTGCATGTGATGTTAATCCTTTTATGCATCTTATTTTGCTTAGGACGACGGTAGCATCATAAGATGATCCCTCACTAAAATTTCAAGATAAAATTGTGTTCCCCCCGAGTGTGCGCCGTTGCGAAGGTTCGTCGTTTCGAAGCACCACGTGATGATCGGGTGTGATAGACTCTACGTTCGCATACAACGGGTGCAAGCCAGTTTTGCACATGCAGAACACTCGGGTTAGACTTGACGAGCCTAGCATGTACAGACATGGCCTCGGAACACGGAAGACCGAAAGGTCGAGCATGAGTCATATAGTAGATATGATCAACATGTAGATGTTCACCATTGACACCACCTCATCTCACGTGATGATCGGACTTGGGTTGGTGGATTTGGATCATGTCACGCTCGGATGACCAGAGGGATGTCAATTTGAGTGGGAGTTATAAGTAATTTGATTAGTTAAAAACTCACTTATCATGAACAATAGTCTAAGATGTCTTTGCAAATCTTTTGTTGTAGATGGCTCGCGCAGTAGCTCCCCTGAATTTTAATGCGTTCCTAGAGAAAGCTAAACTGAAAGATGATGGGAGCAACTTTGTGGACTGGCTCCGCAATCTGAGGATCATCCTCACAGCTGCCCAAAAGGTTTATGTCCTAAGCGCACCGCTAGGTGAACCCCCCGCTCCGGCCTCTGTGGACGTTATGAACGCCTGGCAGACGCGTTCGGATGACTACTCAGTAGTGCAGTGTGCCATGTTGTATAGCTTGGAAGGAGGACTTCAAAGGCGTTTTGAACGTCATGGAGCATATGAGATGTTCTAGGAGTTGAAGTTCATCTTTGAGAAGAATGCTAAGATCGAGAGGTATGAGACCACCGATAAATTCTTTGCTTGCAAGATGGAGGAGAATTCGTCTGTCAGTGAGCACTTGCTGAAGATGTCTGGGTACTATACCCGCATAGCTGATCTGGGACTTGTGTTCCCGGAGGAGGCTATCATTGACAGAATTCTCCAGTCACTCCCACCTAGCTACAAGAGCTTCGTGCAGCAGTATAACATGCAAGGGATGAACAAATCCATCGCCGAGCTGTTTTCAATGCTGAAAGTCGCTGAGGCAGACATCCAGAAGGAGTATCAAGTGTTGATGGTCAATAAAACTACCAGTTTCAAGAAAAATGGCAAAGGCAAGAAGGGTAACTCTAAGAAGGGTGGCAAGGCAGTTGCTCATCCAGTGAAGAAACCCAAGGCTGGGCCCAAGCCAGAGACTGAGTGTTTCTATTGCAAGGGGAACGGCCACTGGAAGCGGAACTGCCCCAAGTATCTGGCAGACAAGAAGGGGGCCAACAACAACAAGCAAGGTATATGTGATATACATGTTATTGATGTGTACCTTACCAACTCTCGTTGTAGTGCCTGGGTATTTGATACCGGTTCGGTTGCTCACATTTGCAACTTTAAACAGGAACTACGGAATAAACGGAGGCTGGCAAAGGACGAAGTGACGATGCGCGTGGGGAATGGTTCCAAGGTTGATGTGATCGCCGTCGGCACGCTCGCTCTTCGATTACCATCGGGATTAGTTATGAACCTGAATAATTGTTATTTAGTGCCTGCGTTGAGCATGAACATTATATCTGGATCTTGTTTAATGCGAGACGGTTACTCATTTAAATCAGAGAATAAAGGTTGTTCTATTTATATGGGTAATATCTTTTATGGTCATGCACCCGAAGTAGGGGGTTTATTCTTATTGAATCTCGATAGTGATGATACACATGTTCATAACATTGATGCCAAAAGATGTAGAGTTGATAACAATAGTACCACTTTCTTGTGGCACTGCCGTCTGGGTCATATCGGCGTGAAACGCATGAGGAAGCTCCATGCTGATGGACTTTTGGAGTCTCTTGATTTTGAATCCCTTGACACATGCGAGCCGTGCCTCATGGGCAAGATGACTAAGACCCCGTTTTCAGGAACAATGGAACGGGCAAGTGACTTATTGGAAATCATACATACTGATGTGTGTGGCCCGATGAGTGTCACGGCGCGCGGTGGATATCGTTATTTTCTCACCTTCACTGACGACTTAAGTAGATATGGGTATATTTACTTGATGAAGCATAAGTCTGAAACGTTTGAAAAGTTCAAGCAATTTCAGAGTGAAGTTGAGAATCATCGTAACAAGAAGATCAAGTTCCTACGATCTGATCGAGGGGGAGAGTATCTGAGTTATGAGTTTGGCAATCACTTAAGAAAATGTGGAATCGTTTCACAGTTGACGCCACCTGGAACACCACAGCGTAATGGTGTGTCCGAACGTCGTAATCGAACCCTATTAGATATGGTGCGTTCTATGATGTCTCTTGCCGATTTGCCACTATCGTTTTGGGGATATGCGTTAGAGACAGCTGCATTCACTTTAAATAGGGCTCCATCTAAGTCCGTTGAGACAACACCGTATGAACTATGGTTTGGTAAGAAACCTAAGTTGTCTTTTCTCAAAGTTTGGGGTTGCGATGCTTATGTCAAAAGGCTTCAGCCAGAAAAGCTCGAACCCAAAGCGGACAAATGTGTCTTCATAGGATACCCAAAAGAAACTGTTGGGTACACCTTCTATCTCAGATCCGAGGGCAAAGTGTTTGTCGCTAAGAACGGATCCTTTCTCGAGAAAGAGTTTCTCTCGAAAGAATTGAGTGGGAGGAAGGTAGAACTTGATGAGGTTATTGAACCTCTACTTCAACCAGAGAGTAGCGCAGCACAGAAAGATGTTTTTGTGGAGCCTGAAACGGTTGAAGAGGAAGCCAATGATGATGATCAAGAAGCTTCTGATCAAGTTACTACCGAACCTCGTAGGTCGACAAGGGTACGCACTGCACCTGAGTGGTATGGTAACCCTGTCTTGGAGGTCATGTTGTTGGACAACAGTGAACCTACGAGCTATGGAGAAGCGATGGTGGGCCCGGATTCCGACAAATGGTTAGAGGCCATGAAATCCGAGATGGGATCCATGTATGAAAACAAAGTATGGACTTTGGAAGTATTACCTGAAGGGCGGAAGGCCATTCAGAATAAATGGATTTTTAAGAGGAAGACGGACGCTGACGGTAATGTCACCGTGTATAAAGCTCGACTTGTGGCAAAGGGTTTTTCACAAGTTCAAGGAATTGACTACGATGAGCCTTTCTCACCCGTAGCGATGCTTAAATCCGTCCGAATCATGTTAGCAATAGCTGCATATTTCGATTATGAAATTTGGCAGATGGATGTCAAAACAGCGTTCCTTAACGGTTTTCTTAAGGAAGAGTTGTATATGATACAACCGGAAGGTTTTGTCGATCCAGAGAATGCTGACAAAGTTTGCAAACTCCAGCGTTCCATTTATGGGCTGGTGCAAGCGTCTCGGAGTTGGAATCTTCGCTTTGATGAGGTGATCAAAGCGTTCGGGTTTGTACAAGTTTACGGAGAAGCTTGTATTTACAAGAAAGTGAGTGGGAGCTCTATAGCGTTTCTAATATTATATGTGGATGACATATTGCTGATTGGAAACAATATAGAATTTTTGGATGGCGTGAAGGGGTATTTGAACAAGAGTTTTTCGATGAAGGACCTCGGTGAAGCTGCTTTCATATTGGGCATCAAGATCTATAGAGATAGATCAAGACGCTTGATAGGACTTTCACAAAGTACATACCTTGATAAAGTTTTGAAGAAGTTCAAAATGGATCAATCCAAGAAGGGGTTCTTGCCGGTATTGCAAGGTACAAAGTTGAGTAAGACTCAATGCCCAGTGACTACGGAAGATAGATAAAAGATGAGTGTCGTCCCCTATGCTTCAGCCATAGGCTCTATCATGTATGCAATGCTGTGCACAAGACCAGATGTCAGCCTTGCCATAAGTATGGCCGGAAGGTTTCAAAGTAATCCTGGTATGGATCACTGGACGGCGTTCAAGAATATCCTAAAGTACCTGAAAAGGACTAAGGAGATGTTTCTCGTTTATGGAGGTGATCAAGAGCTCGTCGTAAAGGGTTACGTCGATGCAAGCTTTGACACTGATCCGGATGACTCTAAGTCTCAAACCGGATACGTATATATTCTCAACGGGGGAGCGGTAAGCTGGTGCAGTTCCAAGCAAAGCGTGGTAGCCGATTCTACATGCGAAGCGGAGTACATAGCTGCCTCGGAGGCGGCGAAGGAAGGTGTCTGGATGAAGGAGTTCATGACAGATCTTGGAGTTGTGCCTAGTGCATTGAACCCAATGACTCTGTTTTGTGACAACACTGGTGCCATTGCTCTAGCCAAGGAACCAAGGTTTCACAAGAGGACCAGACACATAAAGCGACGCTTCAATTCCATCCGCGATTCAGTCAAGGAGGAGGACATAAGCATTTGCAAAGTACACACGGATTTGAATGTTGCAGATCCGTTGACTAAGCCTCTTCCACGGGCTAAGCATGATCAACACCAAGACTCTATGGGTGTTAGATTCATTACCTTGTAATGCTAGATTATTGACTCTAGTGCAAGTGGGAGACTGTTGGAAATATGCCCTAGAGGCAATAATAAAAGGGTTATTATTATATTTCCTTGTTCATGATAATCGTTTATTATCCATGCTATAATTGTATTGATTGGAAACTCAAATACATGTGTGGATAAATAGACAAACTTTGTGTCCCTAGTAAGCCTCTTCAGGACTAGCTCGTTGATCAAAGATGACCGCGGTTTCCAGGTCATAGACATGAGTTGTCATTTGATAACGGGATCACATCATTAGGAGAATGATGTGATGGACGAGACCCAAACGTTAAACATAGCTTTTGATCGTATCAGTTATCGCTATAGTTTTCTGCATGTCAAGTATAAGTTCCTATGACCATGAGATCATGTAACTCACTGACACCGTAGGAGTGCTTTGTGTGTGCCAAACGTCGCAACGTAACTGGGTGACTATAAAGGTACTCTACAGGTATCTCCGAAGGTGTCTGTTGAGTTGACATGGATCGAGACTGGGATTTGTCACTCCGTGTGACGGAGAGGTATCTCCGGGCCCACTCGGTAATACGTCATCTCAATGAGCTCAAAGTGACTAAGAAGTTGGTCACGGGATTATGTATTACGGTAACGAGTAAAGAGACTTGCCGGTAACGAGATTGAACTAGGTATAGAGATACCGACGATCGAATCTCGGGCAAGTAACATACCGACGAGACAAAGGGAACTGTATACGGGATTGCCTGAATCCTTGACATCGTGGTTCATCCGATGAGATCATCGAGGAACGTGTGGGAACCAATATGGGTATCCAGATCCCGCTATTGGTTATTGACCTGGGAGTATCTCGGTCATGTCTGCATAGTTTCCGAACCCGCAGGGTCTACACACTTAAGGTTCGGTGACGCTAGGGTTGTTAGTGAGAACAGTGCATGGTTACCGAAGGTTGTTCGGAGTCCCGGATGAGATCCCGGACGTGACGAGGGTCTCCGGAATGGTCCGGGGACGAAGATTGATATATAGGATGAGAGTGATCGGAGTCCGGAAGTGTTCCGGGGAGTATCGGGGAGTCGTCGGATGACCGAAAGGGGTTTCGGGGGTCCCGGCAAGTGTTGCGGGCCTCATGGGCCACAAGTGGGAGACGCAACAGCCCTCATAGGGCTGTGCGCCCCCCCTAGGGCCCTCTCCACCTGCGCCAAGGGGCTGGGCCCCCCCTAGGGCTGCCGCACCCCTAGTCTTGGGGGGCAAGGCGCCTGGGGGGGGGGAACCCTAGCCCTGGCCGCAGCCCTGGCCGCCGCCCCCCCATCTCCACTTGGCCGCCGCCCCTAGGAGTAAACCCTAGGGCGCCCCCTCCCCTCTACTCCCCCTATATAAAGAGAGGCAGAGGGAGGGCAGCCACACACGTTCGTGCCTCGGCGCTGCCCTCCCTCTCCCACGAATATCTTCATCGAGTCCGCAGTGCTTGGCGAAGCCCTGCAGGAATTCCTCCACCACCATCTCCACCACGCCGTCGTGCTGCTGGACTTCTCCATCAACTTCTCCTTCCCCCTTGCTGGATCAAGAAGGAGGAGACGTCCCCGAGCTGTACGTGTGAAGAACGCGGAGGCACCGTCCGTTCGGTGCTAGGATCTTCGGCGATCTGAATCGCGGCGAGTACGACTCCATCAACCGCGTTCTTGAACGCTTCCGCTTAGCGATCTACAAGGGTATGTGGATCCAACTCTCCCCTCGTAGATGCATCTCCTAGATTGATCTTGGTGAGCGTAGGAAAATTTTTTGTTTCCCATGCAACGTTCCCCAACAGCTTCCACGGTCTGAGGAGATCACATGAGGTATGCCATGCAAAGAGACAATTCTGGAGGTATACAGCTCTGCCAGCTGAGCTGCGTTGATGGATTCTTTGACTGGAAGAAAATGAGCCACTTTAGTTAGCTTGTCAATCACCACAAAGATAACATCATTTCCTTTCTTGGATTTGGGAAAACCGGTGACGAAATCCATCTCAATGTGATCGAATTTCCACTCGGGAATAGGTAGAGGTTGAAGGAGTCTGGCTGGACGTGGATGCTCTGCCTTCACTCTTCTGCAGACATCACACTCGTTCACGAATTGGGCAATCTCCCTTTTCATGCGAGTCCACCAATATGATTGCTTGAGGTCATGGTACATCTTGGAGCTTCTTGGATGTATCGAGAGGAGTGAGTCATGTTCTTCGTTCATTATGAGCTTTATGAGATCACCTTAGGGAACCACAATTCTGTCCTCAAAGAACAAAGTGTCTCTATCATCAATGCTATATCACTTGTACTTGGGAGTACCCTTAGTAATACCATGTTTCACTTTCTGCACCATAGCATCACTGAGTTGGGCCTCACGGATTTGATCTTCCAAGGTAGGAGCAACTTGAAGGTTGGCAAGAAATCCTCGCGTAACAACTTGGAGGTTGAGCTTCCTGAATGATTCACAAAGTTCAGGTTGGAACGTTTTGAGAAGGAGACTGTTGCAATACGCCTTTCTGCTCTAGGCATCTGCAATGACATTAGCCTTGCTAGGAGTATAATCAATGCTTGGATCGTACTCTTGAATCATCTCTACCCAGTGAGTCTGGCGAAGGTTAAGGTTTGGCTGAGTGAAGATGTACTTCAAGCTCTTGTGATCGGTGAAGATGTCCACTTTTCTGCCCAACAGAAGGTGTCTCCACGTGATCAAGGCATGAACAACTGCTGCTAGCTCAAGATCATGTGTTGGGTAATTCTTCTCATTTGGTTTCAGGTGACGTGAAGTGTATGCAACGATCTTCTTGTCTTGCATGAGAACACCACCAAGACCTTAAAATGAAGCATTGCAAAAGACTTCAAAAGGCTTGGACTCATCCAGAGGAGTAAGAATCGGAGAAGAAATGAGCTTCTCTTTGAATGTCTTGAATGCCACATCACAATCAGGAGTCCACGAGTACTTGACATTCTTCTGCAGCAAGTTGGAAAGAGGCTTGGCTATCTTGGAGAAGTTCTCAATGAACCTTCTGCAATAGCTTGCGAGACCGAGGAAACTTCGGAGTTATTTGACATTCTGCGGAGGTTCCCAGCTGACAATAGCTTCAACCTTCTCGGGGTTAACAGAAATGCCCTCGGCAGAGATAATATGGCCAAGATAGAGGACTTTATCAAGCCAGAATTCACATTTGGAGAACTTTGCATAAAACCGGTGCTCACGGAGCCTGTCAAGGACCAAACGGAGGTGCTTGGCATGGTCTTCTTTATTCTTGGAGAATACCAAGATATCATCGAGGTAGACGAGCACAAATTCATTGGTGTAGGGGTTGAATATGAAGTGCATCATCCGAGAGAAAGTGGGTGTAGCATTTGCAAGGCCGAAAGACATGACCATGTATTCATAGGAGCCATAACTTGTTCTGAATGCGGTCTTAGGAATATCCTCTTTGCGGATACGAATCTGATGGTAACCCATCCGGAGATCGAGCTTCGAGAAAACCTTGGCTCCTTTGAGCTGCTCGAACAATTCATTGATATTGGGGAGCGGGTACTTATTCTTTATTGTCTTCTTGTTCAATGGCCGGTAATCAACGCAAAGGCGTTCCGTGCCATCCTTCTTCTTGACAAATAGAACACCACAACCCCAAGGAGAAGTACTTGGTCTGATTAGACCCATTCGTTCTTGCTAATCAAGTTGTTTCTTCAGCTCCTTCAACTCTTTAGGACAAAGCTTTTACGGACGCTGACATGCTGGCTCGGTACCGGGTTCAAGTTCAATGACGAATTCAACTGGACGGTTGGGAGGCATGCCTGGAAGCTCTTCAGGGAATACATCCTCATATTCACAAACCACCGGAATATGAGAAATGGCATTAATCTCGCCCTTATCATTAAGAGAGAATAGCCTGATTGTGTTATCTTGAGAGGCGAAGATAATCACGTCTCTGGAAGGATGAGTTAGATTGACCTCCTGGTTTGCACAATCAATAAGAGCGTCATGCTTCGAGAGCCAATCCATCCCAAGAATAAGATCAATGTCCGAGTTACCGAGAATAACTGGTGAAACCAGAAAACTGTAATCATCCATATGAATAGATATATCCGAAGCATACATGCTAGAAGTCATGTGTTTGCCCGGAGAAATAATTTGTTACTCCCTTGGCAAAGCCACTGTATCCACATTGTGATTGGATGCAAATGGATATGACATGAAGGAATGTGATGCACCAGAGTCAAACAAGACTTTAGCAGGTTTAAGGTTAACTAGAAGATTACCAATTATCACATCGGAAGAATTCTCTGCTTGAGCTGTATTCATCAGGTTCACTCTTGCTGACTTGGTATTGTGCTTGACAATAGCATTGCTGACAGGTGGAGGAGGCGGAAGGCGCTTCTGAGTACACTTGTTTGCATAGTAACCCTTCTGGCCACACTTGTTGCTAGTAATTTCTGAAAGAGGCCGATGATAAGGACCGCTTGGTCTTGGAGCTTGGAACTGAGGCTTGGACTGGTTGCTTGGGTTGGGTGGGTGGGAGAATCCACGAACACCTGAGTGCTTGGTGTTGCTTGGAGGACGGAGCACTGGAGGAGGCGGTAGCCAGAACTTCTGCTGTTTGGCATCCACTTGAGAGAAAGAGGAGGAGTGAACAACATCTCTTATCCTCTTTTTGGAAGCTTCACACTTGAGCTGAGCTGCCTCTTGCTTGAGAGCCATATTGTAGAATTGGTCAAATTCATCCGGCTCAAACAAGGTGAGAGCAAGTTGGAGTTCATCTTTCAGACCACCTCAGAATTGGTAGATTTTGCTCTTGGCATCGGGGATGTCTTGCTTCGCATAACGGGCAAGATTCTGGAACTTGACATTGTATTGATAGACGGACATGGTGCCTTGCTTCAGATTGCGGAATTGCTCACGCATGCCTTCAATGACACTGGTTGGAATGTGATGAGAACAGAAATCTCTGCAGAAATCAGTCCACGAGATCTCACGACCACCTTTGGAGTCTTTGTACTGTTACCACCAATCTGCAGCTTGATCTTTGAGGTGGAAAGTGGCAAACTTGACATAATCCGCAGGTCTTACGTTACTGCATTCAAAGTGCTCCTTGATGTCTGTGATCTAATCTTCAACATCTAGCGGGTCCACACAGTAACTGAAAGACTTTGGTTGGTTTGCCAAGAATTGATTCATTGTCGCAAATTGAGGTTGATTGAATAGATTTCCTTGGCCTTGGTTTCCTTGATTGCCTTGATTTGCTTGATTGGCTTGGAAATTCCGCATCATTTGCATGAGCATCTGAGTGTTATGGTTAGTTGCCTGCATAATCGCTCTCCATGCCTCAGACAGAGGAGGAGGGGAAGGAGGACGTTCAGGAGGACGCTCTTCTTCACCCTCTTGGTTTGGGTTGGGAACCTTCTTAGGAGCCATCCTGAAGATGATGAAAACCGTTAGCCATTGATGCAAAATAGATAAGCTGAATCAACGGCTAGATATTTGCAACATATAGTCTTTACAATGAACATTCGAACAAAATGAACGAATGAATTCCACAGCTTAATGGTACAACAACTTGTCGAGAAGCACTTGGGAGAACAAAATGATAAAATAAAACAACAAGGTACAGATGGAACAAATACATGATAGCGGTTTCGTCCCACATGTTCGTGCTGAATGCCCCATGGCATGTGTTACAAAGTGTCTTGCAATCCCCGGATCAGCATAGCCAAGGATCCTTTAAGATGCAACTCCCAATTGGAACAGCGCCCATGAAACCTCTTCACTAGATGTTGAAACCCAAACCTCACACCATGCACTTGTTGGAAGATTACCTACGAGCTACTTGAAACCCACCTATTAATTCCCGATGCTTTCCGGTTATGCAATCTGGTGTTGTGGATACAGGGGAAGCACCGCGCACTCAATTCTAAACCTACATCCAGCTGTATCCATCCGTCAACACATAACCAGTCATCTTCGGAAACTGTTTACCTCGGACCTTCGAAACGCATCCGCTATACTAGCTGTGGTAATACTCACGAACTATCTCCCCAGTACTGGGTGACGTTGGGGTTATCTCACCACCAGACATGCATAGAAGAGTTTTTGATGTCAGCCGCCTCTGGTATTCTAGAACCGCTACGATACATTTGTGACGACAACACCTCGGAGCTCAACTCCCCGGGACACTGCCACAACCCCTAAATATCAGGAGGCATTGAGAACAATGTTCTCATCACAAAGATATCGGAACAATCCAAACAATACCCGTGTGATCCTAATTTTTTTTTGTGAAATTTTGAGAGTAGAGGAGATAGAACAACATCAGGAGTCCTCACCAGAGCGATGAAGGGGATGAGGAGTAAAAAGAAATCCTACTCTCCGATATATATATATATATATATATATATATATATATATATATATATATATATATATATAGGACTCAAAACATTTTTTGTGTGTGCCTAGACTCAACCGTCAGCGGTTCGATCAATCAGGGGGCTCCTAGGTCGGAGAAGGCTCTGAATACCATCTTGTAATGCCCAGTATGCGACTATGTCTCCTATGTGTCGAGGCACGACTTAGAGACATAAGCGCATACTAGAATGATCTCAAGTATGGTATCTTTGCACATCTCATGTAAAATTTTAGGGATGAAATAGTAAAAGATAGTTGGCTTACACTCGCCACGTCACACAATGAATACAATAACATACATTCATCCAAAACAAAGGGTCCTACTATGGACGAAATCCAAACGAGAAAGATACCATAAACACAAGCCCGGATCCTCCTAGTAAGAACCACTACTGATCTTCGGGATACGAAACATAGTAACGACCACACTCTTCATCGAACTCCCACTGAAGTTCTGAACCATCTCCTGCATTGTTCTCAGCGGTACCTGCATCTAGTGTGTGTAAAATCTATGAGCCACAAGGAATCAGCAATCCCGTTCCTGGGTATCAAAACTACCAAAGCCTTAGGTGTGGAAAAGGCTATAAAAGTGTCTCCAGCAAGCACTAAGCAACTAGCTTACGAGTTTAGAGCGAGATGAGAACAAGTGCCAACGGTCGCCAAGTTGATCAGGAAGTGATCCTAGCTACTCACGATCAATCATAACCCCACCGTGTTCACGTCCCGAAGCCCTTCGTAAAGCGACCATCATGGCTACTCACACAGGTAGTGTATTCTTATGGATATGGTGTCAAGTTATCTACAACCGGATATTGACAAATTCCCATCTGCCACATAACCGCGGGCATGGCTTTCGAAAGATCAAACCCTGCAGGGGTGTCCCAACTTAGCCCATCACAAGCTCACGATCTGCGGAGTCGCAACTCCAAAGTGGGAAGACCCGAGTATTCTCGGAATCCCGTGCTCAAGATATTTCGACAAAGGTAAAACTAATCCAGCAAGACCTCCCGGTGTGCCGACACCCTGATAGTAGCCGCGCGTATCTCGTCTCAGGCCACGACCGGATGTGACATCCTACAGGTATATACCAGATACCTCAGGTTTCCCCAAGGCGTCCCTGCAGTCCGCCCAGTTTGGACCAACACTGATGAGGGACACTGGCCCGGGTTGTTAATTAAGAACTCGGGTTTGCAACGCCCTATGCAAGTTTTAGTTATGATGCAAATGTAAAACCAATGTTGGGCCTTGCTGGAAAATCTTTAAGCAGAGCGAATTATCAAGGGGGGCCCATAAACCCCAACTGTGTTAGGAACGCAAAATCAAGGAACATAACACCAGTTTATCGGTTCCTAAGGTGGCATGAGTGGAACAAAACACCAAGCAGAAGGCCAAGCCTTCCACCCATAGCCAATATATATGTGCTTTAGTTTAACAGGTATATATATTGTGTTATCCCAATAACAAGTCCAACATGGAGCACTCTTCAAAACTTCACCTGCAACTAACAACGCTATAAGAGGGGCTGAGCAAAAGCGTACTTAGCCAATCAATGGTTTGCTAGGAAGGCGGTTAGAGTGTTTCATGGCAACAATAGGAGGCTGACAAACAGGAATAGGCATCGAGGCATAGCTAAAGAACGAGACGTCTAGCATAGGCAAAGATAGAGGTGATATCGGGGAATGGTCATCTTGCTGTTGAGTCCACGGAGGGATCGTAACCTTGCTCCTCAAACTCAGTCTCGAAAGGAACCTCGAACTCCGAATCATCACCGGGCTCTAACCAACACAACAATGTAAACACCGGAACAACAATCAATCTTCATGCAATGCTCAAACACATGATGCAAGATATGATGCATATGAATATGGGTGGAATATGATGCAACTCCTAGGGGAAAGATGAGTGCACATGTGGCATGGCAATAACAAGATCACCACACAAGTAGGGACACATGCAAAAGGAAAACAAGGACAAACATGGTCACAAGAGGTTATGTAGTTGAATTAAACAAGCACCCAACAAGTATTATAAGTTTCTTAACATGGCAAGGGGTGCAACTAGGATCGACAACATCGTGCTAGCATTTTAAATGGTCCGGAAAGAACAAACAACAATTTCTGGAAAGTCCCATGTTCATAACAACACATATAGGACAGATCTGAGAAAGTCATCTTTTAGAGTTGGTAAACATGCAAAGTAACAGGACCATCTTAATCTACACACTTTTCCACCCCAAAAGCATATAAAGTTTGTCAAAATTGGAGCTATGGTGCTAGGAGAGCCCGGGGCTGCTCAAGCTCGAGCAACTGCTCGAGTCGGCCATGGTGGCGCGAGAGTTTGAGAAGCAGCACGGCGCAGCGGCATAGCAGACAGGGCGCGTGGGGAGCGGGCGTGCGCGCACGAGGCAAGCACAGCAAGGAGAGATGGCCGCGTGTGTGCACGTGCAAGATCCGGAGCGCCTAAACAAACAAACTGCAATTATGCCCAGGGCACGGCGGACATGAACTTGGCACGAACGCAACGGCGCCTATGGAGATCTATGGACAACAAGAAGTAGCAGGGTGGAGTTGGGTATACCTCGTATACCTGTGACAGGAAGAAGAGGCCGAGGACGAGCCTACGGCGACACAGTCGACCTCTGAACCTCGGCGCGAACTCTGACCGAGGGGAAGATGGGAGCAGAGGAGGAAGCCAGGCGCAGACTTGGCAATCTCCTCGACGCCGTAGTGGACGCAGAGGCCGACGGGGACGACAGGGAAGCCGACGGGCTTGAAGAAGGCGGCTGGAGGTGACCGGAGGGCAGCGACAACGGCGAGCGTGCTCTCAGCCACGCTGGGGTGCTCGCGGGGGAAGGAGAAGGAGGGAAGGGGAAGAACCCTTGGTGGCGGCGGCGAAGGGGAAACCCTAGAGGAGTAGGTGTGGACGCCGAGGGGGTCTTATATGGAGGTGGGCACGGCTGGCCCGGCCACCGTGGCCATGGCAGACGTAGAAAGCAGAGGAGGGAGGTGGAAGAAAAGGAGAGTGAGAGCTACAGCCACCCTGCTGACGTATGGGCCATGTGCTCCACGTGGGACGAGTGCAGGAGGGGGGTTGGTTCGGCCTGCGTGAGAGAAGGCACCGGTGTGTGGGGG
>LR738709.1:627776141-627790726 GCA_902687465.1 Secale cereale | reverse complement strand
GGGGGGGTTTAGCATGGGCATGATCTTGCTATCACCATCACAACAAGATCAAGAAGACCTCACCTAACATACTAGGAAAAAAGAACCAACATAATGACAAGTGAAAATGCCATGATGATGATGATGTAATGATGATGATGAAGTAATGCATGAATGCATAAAGGAAGGAAAATATGACAATGCAATGACAATGAGAATGCATAATTGAAAAAGAACCCCCAAGGAAAAGGACAAGGAGCAATTGGTAAATGCTTATTGCCATATAAGGAAGGTATCACATATGGGGTGTTATATGCAGCTTGGAGGCGGGCTGCTTCCATCATATTATGATACTCATTTGCCTCCTCACTGGTTATAGTATATCCCCCTTTTGCCTGAAAGTCAAACAAAGTAGGGGCAGGAAGAGCAATATGGACGGCATGACGCCTGTTAAAGATCAGTCGATATTTGAGGGATTGTTCATCCCTCTCTATAAATCGGTGACTAGTCATCGCATTGTAATCCAAATAAGCAGGTAGTAAAGGTTCATCATTTTCATGGACGGGCACACCAAGACGGCGGGCTATGCGAGTGGCATAAATCCCACCAAATAAATCTCCATGCAAACCATTATGATGTAGCCTACGTGCAACAATGGCTCCCAAGTTATATTGTCTATCACCTAATACATCACTCTTGAGAACAGTAAGATCAGGGACACACATATGGCATGCCTCATCTTTACCGTTTATGCATCTACCAATAAAGAGAGCAAAGTAATGAATAGCAGGAAAATGAATGCTCCCTATGGTAGCTTGTGTTATTTCTCTAGATTCCCCCACAATGATACTAGCAAGGAAATCTCTATATTCAGATTTGAGAGGATCACCCATAGTGCCGCACTGCGGGAGCTTACAAGCATCATTAAAATCCTCTAAGTCCATGGTGTAAGATTTATCATAAAGGTCAAACATGATAGTGTGAGAATTACGTCAAGATGATAATTTAAACCTTCTCACAAAGGTATCAGTTAAGCAATGGTATTGAGGGCACTTATCTTGTATGAAGCCCTCGAGGTCAGCGTTGCGCACATATGCGTCAAATTCCTCCTTAATGCCAACCTGAACCATAAATTCGTTTGACGGCCATTCACAAGGCCGCACTTCAGCTTCCCTCGGTAGTTCATCGTCCGGCTCACGAATCGCGAGCCTTGGTTCTTGCTTCCTTAAAGAACCACCTTGGAAGATTTTCCTATGCATTTTTCTGAAATTTTCTAAAATTTTTAGTAACTCACAATAAAGGTTAACCAAACTCAACAAGATTGATAGCAACAACTCCTACAAGTGCCTAGAGACTATATCATGCATTAAAACTACTTGGGACCAAAGGAATTTGACATGCAAGCTCAAGAAAACAAGGTCACCACATCAGCAAAAATTTGCAATAGATAAAGCACTAGAACAAAAACTAATTGGACCAATGGAGGAGTCACATACCAAGGAAAAATCTCCCCAAACAGTTTTGTGAATGGAGCTTTGAGCAAGGAGATCGAAAATGGCAGCAAGATGAGCTAGAACTCATGCTTGGGCTGGATAGTGATGTTTTTGGGAGGAAGAAGAAGGGTATGGGTGCAAGAATAAGTGGAGGGGGCCACGTGGGGCCCACGAGGCAGGGGCGCACCCTGTGAGGGTGGGTGCGCCCTGGACCCTCGTGGCCAGGTGCTGGCTCCCCTCGCTGTGTTTTCTGTGCCATATATTCTCAAATATTCTAGAAAAAATCATATTTAATTTTCAGTGCATTTGGAGAACTTTCATTTTCGAGGTATTTTTTATTGCACGGATAGGTCTGGAAACAGACAGAGAATACTATTTTTGCTTTATTCATTCTAGTTAACAGAAAGTAAAATGAGGATACATAAGGTTGTCATATCTAGATTCACCTATCTCATGTTTATCAAAAGTAATCCATTAACAAGGTTGATCAGGTCTTGTTAATAAACTCTTTCCGAGTAACATGAAACCGGAGAATTTTCAAATAACACTAGGTTACCTCAATGGGGATATGTATGTCCCCAACAATAAGAATATCATATGTCTTCTTAACAGTAGGAAGAGGAAATTAAAAACCTCCAATAGTAATAGTTGAAGTTTTTCCAATATAATTGATACTGTGGACACGAGGTTGTTTCCTCGGAAAATGTACCGTATGCTCATTACCATTGACATGAAAAGTGACATTGCCTTTGTTGCAATCAATAACAGCCCCTGCAGTATTCAAAAAGGGTCTACCAAGGATAATAGACGTACTATCGTCCCCGGGAATACCAAGGATAACAAAGTCCGTTAGAATAGTAACATTTGCAACCACAACAGGCACATCCTCACAAATACCGACAGGTATAGCAGTTGATTTATCAGCCATATGCAAAGATATTTCAGTAGGTGTCAACTTACTCAAGTCAAGTCTACAATATAAAGAGAGAGGCATAACACTAGAACCGGCTCCAAGATCAAATAAAGCAGTTTTAACATAGTTTCTTTTAATGGAGCAAGGTATAGTAGGTACTCCTGGATCTCCTAGTTATTCCACCTTTAAAAGTGTAATTGGCAAGCATGGTGGAAATTTCTACTTCAGGTATCTTTATTTTATTGGTAATAATATCTTTCATATACTTAGCATAAGGATTTGTTTTAAGCACATGAGTCAAACGCATACGCAAAAAGATAGGTCTAATCATTTCAGCAAAGCGCTCAAAATCCTCATCATCCTTTTTCTTGGATGGTTTAGGAGGAAAAGGCATGGGTTTCTGAACCCATGGTTCTCTTTCCCTACCGTGCTTCCTAGCAACAAAGTCTCTCTTATCATAACGTTGATTCTTTGATTGTGGGTTATCAAGATCAACAACAGGTTCAATCTCTACATCATTATCATTACTAGGTTGAGCATCATCATTAACATTATCACTAGGTTCATGTTCATTACCAGATTGTGTCTCAGCATCAGAAACAGAGATATCATTGGGATTCTCAGATGTGTCAGCTACAGGTTCACTAGAAGCATGCAAAGTCTTATCATTTTTCTTGTTCTTCTTCTTAGAAGAACTAGGTGCATCTAAGTTAGCTCTCTAAGAATCTTGCTCAAATCTCTTAGGATGGCCCTTAGGATACAGAGGTTCCTGAGTCATTCTGCCACCTCTAGTCACAACCCTAATAGCATTATCATTTTTCTTACTATTTAGTTCATTGAGCAAATCATTCTGAGCCTTAAGTACTTGTTCTACTTGAGTGGTAACCATGGAAGCATGTATACTAATAAGTTTTAATTCACCTTTATCTCTAGACATATAATCACTCAAACATTCAATCATATAAGCATTTCGTTGCAGTTGTCTACCAACATAAGCATTGAAGTTTTCTTGTTTCACAATAAAATTGTCAAACTCATCTAAGCATTGGCTAGCAGACTTATAACGAGGGATATCACCTTCATCAAATCTATAAATAGAATTTACCTTTACTACCTGTGTCGGGTTATCAAGACCATGTATTTCTTCAATAGGTGGTAAATTCTTAACATCTTCAGCTTTAATACCTTTTTCTTTCATAGATTTCTTTGCCTCTTGCATATCTTCAGGACTGAGAAATAGAACTCCCCTTTTCTTCGGAGTTAGCGTAGGGGCTGGTTGAGGAAGTGTCCAATTATTTTCATTGGCCAGCATATTATTCAATAGTAATTCAGCTTGATCAACTGTTCTTTCCCTGAAAAGACAACCAGCACAACTATCCAGGTGGTCTTTGGAAGCATCGATTAGTCCATTATAAAAGACATCAAGTATATCATTCATCTCAAGAGGATGATCAGGCAAAGCATTAATTAAATGGAGAAGCCTCCCCCAAGCTTGTGGGAGACTCTCTTCTTCAATTTGCACAAAGTTATAAATTCCCGTAAGGCAGCTTTATTCTTATGAGCGAAAAAATATTTAGCAGAGAAGTAATGCATCATATCCTGGGGACTACGCACACAACCAGGATCAAGAGAATTAAACCAAGTCTTAGCATCACCCTTTAACGAGAAAGGAAATAACTTAAGGATATAGTAATAACGAATCTTTTCATCGTTAGTAAACAGGGTGGCTATATCATTCAACTTAGTAAGATGTGCCACAACAGTTTCAGATTCATAGCCATGGAAAGGATCAGATTCAACCAAAGTAATTAACTCAGGATCAACAGAGAAATCATAATCCTTATCAGTAACAAAGATAGGTGAAATAGCGAAAGGAGGGTCATGTTTCATTCTAGCTTTCAAGGACTTTTCTTTCAGCTTAGCTAATAATTTCTTAAGATCATATCTATCATTGCAAGCAAGAAAGTCTCTAGCAGTCTCTTCATCCATAACATAACCCTCAGGTACAACATGTAATTCATATCTAGGGGGAGAAGCTTCATCATCACTTTCATAAATATTATCAGTTTCAATATTTGCATTCTCCCTAACCTTAGCAATTTGTCCATCTAGAAATTCACCTAGTGGCACAGTATTATCAGGCATAGAAGTAGTTTAATCATACATAGCAGAAGTGGCATCATCAAGAACATATGGCATATCAGATTCAATGGCAGGAGTAGGTGCCGCAAATTTACCCATAACAGATGGTGAATCAAGTGCAGAGCTAGATGGCAGTTCCTTACCTCCCCTCGTAGTTGCGGGATAGATCTTAGTTTTTGAGTCCTTCAAATTCTTCATAGTGATCAACAGATATAAATCCCAAGTAACTTAAGGAATAGAGCTATGGTCCCCGGCAACGGCACCAGAAAATAGTCTTGATAACCCACAAGTGTAGGGGATCGCAAGAGTTTTCGAGGGTAAAGTATTCAACCCAAACTTATTGATTCGACACAAGGGGAGCCAAAGAATACTCTTAATTATTAGCAGCTGAGTTGTCAATTCAACCACACCTGGAAACTTAGTATCTACAGCAAGGTAGTTTAGTAGCAAAGTAATATGGAGATAGCGGTAACAGCAATAAAAGTAACGGTAGCATTTTTGTAGTTTTTGTAATAGTAGCAGCGGAAAAGTAAATAAGCAACTAGCAATATGTGAAAATCTCGTAGGCATAGGATCGGTGATGGGGAATTATATCGGATGTAATTCATCATGTAAAAGTTATAACCTAGGGTGACACAGAACTAGCTCCAGTTCATCAATGTAATGTAGGCATGTATTGTGAATATAGTCATACGTGCTTATGGAAAAGAACTTATTGCATGACATCTTTTGTCCTACCCTCCCGTGACAGCGGGGTCCTAGTGGAAACTAAGGTATATTAAGGCCTCCTTTTAATAGAGTACCGGACCAAAGCATTAACACATAGTGAATACGTGAACTCCTCAAACTACGGTCATCACTGGGAGTGGTCCCGATTATTGTCACTTCGGGGTTGCCGGATCATAACACATAGTAGGTGACTATAGACTTGCAAGATAGGATCAAGAACACACATATATTCATGAAAACATAATAAGTTCAGATCTGAAATCATGGCACTCGGGCCTATTGACCAGCATTAAGCATAGCAAAGTCATAGCAACATCAATCTCAGAACATAGTGGATACTAGGGATCAAACCCTAACAAAACTAACTCGATTACATGGTAAATCTCATCCAACCCATCACCGTACAACAAGCCTACGATGGAATTACTCACGCACGGTGGTGAGCATCATGAAATTGGTGATGGAGGAAGGTTGATGATGATGATGGCGACGATCTCCACTCTCAGGAGCCCCGAACGGACTCCAGATCAGCCCTCCCGAGAGAGATTAGGGCTTGGCGGTGGCTCCGTATCGTAAAATGCGATAATTCTTTCTCCCTGATTTTTTCTCCCCGAAAGTGAATATATGGAGTCCGGGGGTACGTCGGTGGAGCATCAGGGGGCCCACGAGGCAGGGGGCGCGCCCAGGGGGAGGGGGCGCGCCCCCACCCTCGTGGACAGGGTGTGGGCCCCCTGACGTGGTTATTTCCGCAGATATTTTTTATATATTCCAAAATAATTCTTCGTGAATTTTCAGGTCATTCCGAGAACTTTTTATTTCTGCACAAAAACAACACCATGGCAATTCTGCTGAAAACAATGTCAGTCCGGGTTAGTTCCATTCAAATCATGCACGTTAGAGTCCAAAACAAGGGCAAAAGTGTTTGGAAAAGTAGATACGTTGGAGACGTATCAGTATGAACCATAGATAAGTTGGAATACAGTAGATATTACACCAATATGAATTTAGAATGAGTTCACAACAGCACCTACGTGGTGGTTTTATTTTGTTATACAAGCGGAGCTTACGAGTTTTCTGTTGAGTTTTGTGTTGTGATGTTTTCAAGTTTCGGGTAAAGATTCGATGGACTATGGAATAAGGAGTGCCAAGAGCCTAAGCTTGGGGATGCCCCGGAAGGCATCCCCTCTTTCGTCTTCGTTCATTGGTAACTTTAGTTGAGGCTATATTTTTATTCACCACATTATATGTGTTTTGCTTGGAGCATCAATTCATTTTATTTTGATTTGCTTGCTATTTGAATAATATCCCAAGATCTGAAATTCTTAAATGTTAGTGAGTCTTTACATAGTTACATAATTATTCAACTACTCATTGATCTTCACTTATATCTTTTGGAGTAGTTTGTCGTTTGCTCTAGTGCTTCACTTATATCTTTTTAGAGCACGGAGGTGGTTTTATTTTGAAGAAATAGATGAACACGCATGCTTCACTTATATTATTTTGAGAGTATTTTATAACAACATGGTAATTTGCTTTGGTTCTGAATTTAGTCCTAATATGATGGGCATCCAAGAGGGATATAATAAAAACTTTCATATAAAGTGCATTGAATATTATGAGAAGTTTGATACTTGATGATTGTTTTGAGATATGAGGATGGTGATATTAGAGTCATGCTAGTAGAGTAGTTGTGAATTTGAGAAATACTTGTGTTGAGGTTTGCAAGTCCCGCAGCATGCACGTATGGTAACCGCTGTGTGACAAATTTGAAGCATGAGGTATTTCATTGATTGTCATCCTTTGTGTGGAGGTCGGGATCGCGTGATGGTTAACTCCTACCAAGCCTTCCCCTAGGAGCATGCATGTAGTACTTTGTTTTGATGACTTGTAGATTTTTGCAATAAGTATGCGAGTTCTTTATGACTAATGTTGAGTCCATGGATTATACACACTCTGACCCTTCCACCATTGTGTCGGTGTACAAAAAAGGGGGGGGGGTACACTTTTTGTACCCCTATGACTGTGCACGGGCAGTCTGAGCCACAGGCACCGCCGCACCAAGCAAGGTCAGGGAGGTAAGCCAGGGTAAGACTGAAGCCCAAAGCCAAGACCACAAAGAGCAAATGGACGAAGCAGGTTCCCCCGGCAAGATCTTTGCCAGGAGCCAGTTTTAGCAGCCCCGGCAAGACCCTTGCCGCGGCAACTCGCCCCTCGCCTACGGAGCAAATCACCCTTGAGTCCACTGCCTCCATGGGGCAAAGATTCGGGAGATATCCCCGTAGTGGCATGCAGATCTTTGTGAAGACATTCAAGACCAGATACACACTAAGAAGACGACGACCCTTGGCGGGATCCCAGCCAAGGAAGACCACAAGACCTCCGGCAAGCACCTTGACGAGGACATCCGCAGGGCCACCATCAGGCCCACGCCAACTAAACTACCACCGCCTTATGCAGCTGTCAACCCAACCAGCTGGGCAGGCACCTACGTGGCGGCATGCAGATCTTCGTGAAGACCCACCATTGCGCCACCTCAGCTGCCTGCCTACCTACATGGCATCTCAGGCATCGCTGGCCAGGGCGCGTGTCGACACAAGAAGGAGCGGCGACGGACAAGACATGTCTCTCCCCCGTCCACGATAAAGCAAGGACACCTAAGCAAGACGCATTAAATGCGCCTTGTCATGAAATGCGAGGGATAAACTTGCATCACTGTACCCTTTCCACCTCATGTGTGCCACTGTGGCAACCCCTTTATCCTATAAAAGGAGGCCCGAGGCGACCATTAGAAGGATTCGGCTTTTTGGAGCTCCTCACACCCCATAGCTAGCTGACGAACACAAATATATAATCCACCAAAGCAGGAGTAGGGTTTTACGCATCCTCGCGGCCCGAACCTAGGTAAATGAACCGTGTGCTATCTGTTTGATCCACTCTTCTCTCAACCCCGCGCCCCGCAACCGTAGTAGGGATTCTTGTGATCCCATAGGTGTCGTTCCCAATACACCGACACATTGCTAGCCTCTCTTGTACCGCGCAACTTTCGCCGGTACCATACACCCACCATATACCTTCCTCAAAACAGCCACCATACCTACCTATCATGACATTTGCATAGCCATTCCAAGATATATTGCCATGCAACTTTCCACCGTTCCATTCATACGACACGCTTCATCATTGTCATATTTCCATGCATGATCATGTAGTTGACATCGTATTTGTGGCAAGGCCACCATGCATAATTTATCATACATGTTACTCTTGATACATTGCACATCCCCGTACACCGCCAGAGGCATTCATATAGAGTCATACTTTGTTCTAGTATTGAGTTGTAATCAATGAGTTGTAAATCAATAAAAGTGTGATGATCATCATTATTAGAGCATTGTCCCATAGCAAAAAAAAAAGAAGAAAGGCCAGAGAAAAAAGAAAGGCCCAAAAAAAGGAAAAAAAGGAAAAAAATTAAAAAGGGGCAATGCTACTATATTTTTCCACACTTGTGCTTCAAAGTAGCACCATGATCTTCATGATAGAGATTCTCTTGTTTTCTCACTTTCATATACTAGTGGGAATTTTCATTATAGAACTTGGCTTGTATATTCCAACGATGGGCTTCCTCATATGCCATAGGTCTTCGCGAGCAAGCAAGTTGGATGCACACCCACTTAGTTTCTTTTGTTGATCTTTCATACATTTATAGCTCTAGTGCATCCGTGGCATGGCAATCCCTACTCACTCACACTGATATCTATTGATGGGCACCTCCGTAGCCCGTTGATATGCCTAGTTGATGTGAGACCATCTTCCTCTTTTTTGTCTTATCCACAACCACCACTCTATTCCACCTATAGTGCTATGTCCATGGCTCACGCTCATGTATTGCGTGAAAGTTGAAAAAGTTTGAAAACATTTAGTGTGAAACAATTGCTTGGATGAAACCGGGGTTGTGCATGATTTGAGTATATTTTTGTGACAAAGATGGAACATAGCCAAAGTATATAATTTTGTAGGGATGAAATTTCTTTGGCCATGTTATTTTGAGAAGACATAATTGCTTTGTTAGTATGCTTAAAGTATTATTATTCTTACGTCAATATAGACTTTTGTCTTGAATCTTTCGGATCTCAACATTCATGCCACAATAAAGAAAATTACATTGATAACTATGTTAGGTAGCATTCCACATCAAGAGATCTGTTTTTATCATTTACCTACTCGAGGATGAGTAGGAATTAAGCTTGGGGATGCTTGATACGTCTCCAATGTATCTATAATTTTTTATTGTTCCATGCTATTATATTATCCATCTTGGATGTTTTATACGCATTTATATGCTATTCTATATGATTTTTGGGACTAACCTCTAACCTAGAGCCCAGTGCCAGTTTCTATTTTTTTCCTTGTTTTTGAGTTTTACAGAAAAGGAATACCAAACAGAGTCCAATTGACGTGCCAATTTTTGATGATTTGTTATGGACCAAAAGAAGCCCCCGGAGTAAAAGAGTTGGGCTAGAAGAGTCCCGAATCATCCACGAGGGTGGAGGGCGCGCCCTACCCCCCCGGGCTCGCCCTCCTATCTCGTTGATGGCTCGGAGAACCCCCCCCACCCCCCCCCGAAATGAGACCGACGCAAAAAATTCCTATAAATACAGAAACCCCCGAAAAGAAACCTAGATCAAGAGTTCCACCGCCGCAAGCCTCTATTGCCACCGAAAACCAATCTAGACCCGTTCCGGCACCCTGTCGGAGGGGGAATCCCTCTCTGATGGCCATCTTTATCATCCCGGCGCTCTCCATGACGAGGAGGGAGTAGTCCACCCTCGGGGCTGAGGGTATGTACCAGTAGCTATGTGTTTGATCTCTCTCTCTCTCTCTTGTGTTCTTGAGATGGCACGATCTTGATGTATCCCGAGCTTTGCTACTATAATTGGATCTTATGATGTTTATCCCCCTCTATTCTCTTGTAATGGATTGAGTTTTCCCTTTGAAGTTATCTTATCGGATTGAGTCTTTAAGGATTTGAGAACACTTGATGTATGTCTTGCGTGGGATACCCGTGGTGACAATGGGGTATTCTATCGATTCACTTGATGTATGATTTGGTGATCAACTTGCGGGTTCCGCAACCTTGGGAATCTTGGCATAGGGGTTGGCACACATTTTCATCTTGACTCTCCGGTAGAAATTTGGGGCACTGTTTGAAGTTCTTTGTGTTGGTTGAATAGATGAATCTAAGATTGTGTGATGCATATCATATAATCATGCCCACGGATACTTGAGGTGACAATGGAGTATCTAGGTGACATTAGGGTTTTGGTTGATTTGTGTCTTAAGGTGTTATTCTAGTACGAACTCTATGATAGATCAAACGGAAAGAATAGCTTCATGTTATTTTGCTACGGACTCTTGAATAGATCGATCAGAAAGAATAACTTTGAGGTGGTTTCATACCCTACTATAATCTCTTCATTTGTTCTCCGCTATTGTTACTTTGGAGTGATTCTTTGTTGCATGTTGAGGGATAGTTATATGATCCAGTTATGTTATTATTGTTGAGAGAACTTGCACTAGTGAATATGAACCCTAGGCCTTGTTTCCTAGCATTGCAATACTGTTTGTGCTCACTTTTATCATTAGTTACCTTGCTGTTTTTATATTTTCAGATTACAAAAACCTATATCTACCATCCATATTGCACTTGTATCACCATCTCTTTGCCGAACTAGTGCACCTATACAATTTACCATTGTATTGCGTGTGTTGGGGACACAAGAGACTCTTTGTTATTTGGTTGCAGGGTTGTTTGAGAGAGACCGTCTTCAACCTACACCTCCCACGGATTGATAAACCTTAGGTCATCCACTTGAGGGAAATTTGCTACTGTCCTACAAACCTCTGCACTTGGAGGCCCAACAACGTCTACAAGAAAAATGTTGTGTAGTAGACATCAGTAGGATAATCGTCGCCTACTAGTTCCACGCATGTTCCCTAGTTTCAGGGATATTACTACCAGGTGTAAACCGCCCAGGAGGGGCCGATTTATGTTATCAAGATTATTTAGAAGCCCAGCGGAGCATGAAGAAAGAGACTTTAGCCCAAGAGGTTTAGAGCCCAAGTGTTAGGGCCCATGATTTGTAAACCGCCATACTATGTAACTTGAGATGTAAGATAGAAATAATAGAGACCGAGGCGGCCACGTTTATGAGCCGGCCTCGGGACTCTGTAAACCGGACCGGGCGTCACCTCTTATATAAAGGGACGACCGGGCGATGGTTCAAGGTAGGAAAACAACAGATCGAGACACAGGCAAAGCGGATTCGCTCCCTGGTCATGGAAACCCTAGCAGTACTACACCAAACTAGATGTAGGCTTTTACCTTCATCGAAGGGGCCGAACTAGTATAAAATCCCTGTGTCCTTGTCTGCTTTAACCCCTTTAAGCTAACCCATAGCGATGGCCTCACGACTAAGTCCTTTTGCTAGGACATCTGCCGTGACAAAACCACAACAGTTGGCGCCCACCGTGGGGCTATCGCACGATGGTTTCGAGTTCTTGAAGGGCAGCTTTGAAGGAGTCAAGGGCTACGCCCTGGGCCGGATGACTAAGAATCGTCGTGGCAAGATCTACATCGATGATGCAGGCTGGGGCCCCGAGGCCGATTCAATCAAATACGGGTACCGGGTCCCCTTCGGCGGCATCCACGTCTTCATCGGCAAGATTGGCGAACCGAGACCTGAGCCGGACATCTTCCCCAACATCGTCGAGCCGGCTCAGCGTGCGAGACCTGCCCGGATTCAGCCCGCCATGAAGCGCGTCTTTGTTGGAGCAGTGCATGGAGTACAAGCCGAGGACGGATCGGATACTGGCGGTGAGACTGTTGTCTATTCCGGTGACGAATCGTCCTCCGGAGAGACAGAATCTTTATATCTGTTGCAGGATGGCCTATCTGAGGGTGGTTCCGATGGAGACAGTATTTCGCCAAACCGGGTTGCCGTCTTTACGGCCGGATCACAACCTATGCAGCAGTCCTCAACAACAACGGCGTTAACATCAGACGTGGTGGGAGCTAGGGCTGGAGGTCCTGACCCATCGCCGTCTGAAACTTTATCCGTCCTCGTCGATACTTTGACAGCGCTATTAACAGCAGAGGTAGCCCAGGCCAATAAGGAGCAGCATGATGCGGAGGTCGCTCAGGTGAAAAACCGGATAGATCAAGCCAAGTTGGACCTAGCTGCTGAGAAAACCAAGATGGCTCCAAAGCAGGCTGAGCTTGATGCTCAAGCTTATCGACTCATGTTGGATCAGACCGCTTCACACGAGGTGATGATGAGAAGGCAACTATCTCACTTGCCACCGGTTTATGAGGCAAGGAACCTCTTTAGCACGCCAGGAGCAGGAACTAGTAACCATTCGGAGGTGAACCGGGGAGGGGCACCGGGCACATGAGCGTCAGTCCAGCCGCGAGCCGCGGAGCCAACCCGCCAGGTTGTACCATCACAGCATGTACCCACCCCTCCTGGTCATTACTCTAACCCATTGGATAACATAGTTGCTGCCGCTTCACGACTGGCCGCTCTTCCCATTGAAGGGACATCCCCTATAGGTGTAGAGGCACGACGGGCCAGGGAGTTTTTGGAGACGGCGCTAACTCAACAGCAAGCTTACTCCCACAACCGTGAGAGGATTCATTCAACCCCTCGCCCAAGCCGTAGCTACACTAGGCATATGGATGAACCGACCGTATCAAGCAGCGCACGGAGACGTAATCTGTCGCGGCGAGATGTGTTGGAAATATGCCCTAGAGGCAATAATAAAAGAGTTATTATTATATTTCCTTGTTCATGATAATCGTTTATTATCCATGCTATAATTGTATTGATTGGAAACTTAAATACATGTGTGGATAAATAGACAAACTTTGTGTCCCTAGTAAGCCTCTCAAGGACTAGCTCGTTGATCAAAGATGACCGCGGTTTCCAGGTCATAGACATGAGTTGTCATTTGATAACGGGATCACATCATTAGGAGAATGATGTGATGGACGAGACCCAAACGTTAAACATAGCTTTTGATCGTATCAGTTATCGCTATAGTTTTCTGCATGTCAAGTATAAGTTCCTATGACCATGAGATCATGTAACTCACTGACACCGTAGGAGTGCCTTGTGTGTGCCAAACGTCGCAACGTAACTGGGTGACTATAAAGGTACTCTACAGGTATCTCCGAAGGTGTCTGTTGAGTTGACATGGATCGAGACTGGGATTTGTCACTCCGGGTGACGGAGAGGTATCTCCGGGCCCACTCGGTAATACGTCATCTCAATGAGCTCAAAGTGACTAAGTAGTTAGTCACGGGATTATGTATTACGGAACGAGTAAAGAGACTTGCCGGTAACGAGATTGAACTAGGTATAGAGATACCGACGATCGAATCTCGGGCAAGTAACATACCGACGAGACAAAGGGAACTGTATACGGGATTGCCTGAATCCTTGACATCGTGGTTCATCCGATGAGATCATCGAGGAACGTGTGGGAACCAATATGGGTATCCAGATCCCGCTATTGGTTATTGACCTGGGAGTGTCTCGGTCATGTCTGCATAGTTTCCGAACCCGCAGGGTCTACACACTTAAGGTTCGGTGACGCTAGGGTTGTTAGTGAGAACAGTGCATGGTAACCGAAGGTTGTTCGGAGTCCCGGATGAGATCCCGGACGTGACGAGGGTCTCCGGAATGGTCCGGGGACGAAGATTGATATATAGGATGAGAGTGAACGGAGTCCGGAAGTGTTTCGGGGAGCACCGGGGAGTCGTCGGATGACCGAAAGGAGTTTCGGGGGGTCCCGGCAAGTGTTGCGGGCCTCATGGGCCATAAGTGGGGAGACGCAACAGCCCACACAGGGGCTGTGCGCCCCCCCTAGGCCCCTCCACCTGCGCCTAAGGGGCTGGGCCCCCCTAGGGCAGCCGCACCCCCTTGGCTTGGGGGGCAAGGCGCCTGGGGGGGAAACCCTAGCCCTGGCCGCTGCCCCCCCCCCTTGGCCGGCCCCATCTGGCCTTGGCCGCCGCCCCCTAGGGGGAACCCTAGGGGCGCCCCCTCCCCTCTCTTCCCCCTATATAAAGAGAGGCAGAGGGAGGGCAGCAACACAAGTTCGTGCCTCGGCGCTGCCCTCTCTCTCCCACGAATATCTTCGTTTAGTTTGCAGTGCTTGGCGAAGCCCTGCTGGAATTCCTCCACCACCATCTCCACCACGCCGTCGTGCTGCTGGGTTTCTCCGTCAACTTCTCCTTCCCCCTTGCTGGATCAAGAAGGAGGAGACGTCCC
>LR738709.1:627682756-627760523 GCA_902687465.1 Secale cereale | reverse complement strand
GGGGGGGGGGGGGGGTTACCGGAACCCCCTGGGGAAGCTATGGGCCTTAATGGGCCATAGGAGAAAGAGAGAAGGAGGGCCAGGGCTGGGCCGCGCGCCCCCACCCCTTGGTCCGAATTGGACAAGGAAGGAGGGGGCCGGCGCCCCTTTCCTTCTCCTTCTCCCTCTCCTTCCTCCCCCCCTTCTCCTTCTTGGTGGACTCCTACTAGGAATAGGTTTGCAATCCTATTCCTAGTAGGATTGCCTCTCTTGGCGCTCCATAGAGGTCCGGCCGGCCTCCCCCCTTGCTCCTTTATATACGGGGGCAGGGGGCACCCTAGAACACACAAGTTGATCAGTTGATCTCTCCCAATCGTGTGCGGTGCCCCCCTCCACAGTAACACACCTCGGTCATATCGTTGTGGTGATTAGGCGAAGCCCTGCGACGGTAACTTCATCATATCCGTCACCACGCCGTCGTGCTGACGAAACTCTCCCGTGAATCTCAACTGGATCAAGAGCTCGTGGGACGTCATCAAGCTGAACGTGTGCTGAACGCGGAGGTGCCGTACGTTCGGTACTTGATCGGTTGGATCATGAAGAAGTTCGACTACATCAACCGCGTCACTAGACGCTTCCGCTCCCAGTCTACGAGGGTACGTAGACACACTCTCCCCCTCGTTGCAATGCATCTAGTAGATAGATCTTGCATGATCGTAGGAAATTTTTGAAAATACTACGTTCCCCAACAGTGGTATCAGAGCCAGGTCTATGCATAGATGATATGCACGAATAGAACACAATGAGTTGTGGGCGATACTAGTCATACTGCTTACCAACATGTCATACTTTGCTTCGGCGGAATTGTGAGATGAAGCGGCCCGGACCGACATTACACGTACGCTTACGTGAGACTGGTTTCACCGTTATGAGCACTCGTTGCTTAAAGGTGACTGGCGGGTGTCTGTCTCTCTCACTTTAGTTGAATCAAGTGTGACTACGCCCGGTCCTTGTGATGGTTAAAACAACACATACTTGATGAAACATCGTTGTGGTTTTTGTATGCGTAGGTAAGAACGGTTCTTGCTAAGCCCGTAGCAGCCACGTAAAATTTGCAACAACAAAGTAGAGGACGTCTAACTTGTTTTTGCAGGGCATGTTATGATGTGATATGGTCAAGACATGATGAGTTATACGGTTTTGTATGAGATGATCATGTTTTGTAAAGTTATCGACAACTGGCAGGAGCCATATGGTTGTCGCTTTATTGTATGAAATGCAATCGCCATGTAATTGCTTTACTTTATCACTAAGTGGTAGCGATAGTCGTAGACGCAATAGTTGGCGAGACGACAACGATGCTACGATGAAGATCAAGGTGTCGCGCCGGTGATGAAGGTGATCATGACGGTGCTTTCAAGATGGAGATCAAAAGCACAAGATGATGATGGCCATATCATGTCACATATTTTGATTGCATGTGATGTTTATCTTATTATGCTTCTTATTTTGCTTAGTACGGCGGTAGCATTATAAGATGATCCCTTAGAAAATTTCATGGTATAAGTGTTCTCCCTAAGTATGCACCGTTGTGAAAGTTCGTCGTGCTGAGACACCACGTGATGATCGGGTGTGATAAGCTCTACGTTCAAATACAACGGGTGTAAGCCAGTTTTGCACACGCAGAATACTCGGGTTAAACTTGATGAGCCTAGCATATGCAGATATGGCCTCGGAACACTGGAGACCGAAAGGTTGAGCGTGAAACATATAGTAGATATGATCAACATAAGATGTTCACCATTGAAACAACCCCATCTCACGTGATGATCGGACATGGTTTAGTTGATTTGGATCACGTGATCATTTAGATGACCGGAGGGATGTCTATCTAAGTGGGATTTCTTTAAGTAATATGATTAATTGAACTTTAATTTATCATGAACTTAGTCCTGATAGTTTTTGCATATCTATGTGTTGTAGATCAATGGCTCGTGCTACCGTTCCTTTGAATTTTAATGCATTCCTAGAGAAAGCTAAGTTGAAAGATGATGGTAGCAATTACACGGACTGGGTCCGTAACTTAAGGATTATCCTCATTGCTGCACAGAAGAATTATGTCCTTGAAGCACCGCTAGGTGACAAGCCCCCTCCCGCTAATGTAGACGCTTTGAACGTCTGGCAGACGCGGTCTGATGACTACACGATAGTTCAGTGTGCCATGCTTTACGGCTTAGAACCGGGACTTCAATGACGTTTTGAACGTCATGGACCATATGAGATGTTCCAGGAGTTGAAGTTAATATTTCAAGCAAATGCCCGGATTGAGAAATATGAGATTTCCAATAAGTTCTACAGCTGCAAGATGGAGGAGAATATACCTATCAGTGAACACTTGCTCAGAATGTCTGGGTACTACAATCATATGACTCAACTTGTGTAACGCCCCGGACACACCCGCCGGTGGTCGTTATTCCTGGCGGGATCTAGACTGGCCCCACATATCAATACTAGTCTTTTCTGCGCACTTTGTCCTCACTCATGCGCACCCGGGAGAAACTTTCCGGTCGGTCACCCATCCTGAAACTACTCCAAGCTGAGAACGCTTAACTTTGGAGTTTTTATCTGAATGGGCTTCCGGAAAAGAAGGAATTCCTTATTGATATGAGTAGTCTATCATCCCTAATAAGCCAGTCCATCACATACACCCTCACTCAGAGGAACCGACGTCCTCGTCGGGCCACAGGAACGTTCCCTCTTGGCACAACCGTCTGTGCTTCCAGGACAGCACATGTGCCATGCCGTGTGCCACGACGGGTCACAAACGTCATGCACAACATGACTGCAAACTGTCCGCAAACATCCGTGTAACCGCGAGGGTCGGCTCTGATACCAATTTGTAACGCCCCGGACACACCCGCCGGTGGTCGTTACTCCCGGCGGGATCTAGACTGGCCCCACACATCAATACTAGTCTTTTCTGCGCACTTTGTCCTCACTCATGCGCACCCGGGAGAAACTTCCCGGTCGGTCACCCATCCAGAAACTATTCCAAGCTGAGAACGCTTAACTTTGGAGTTTTTATCTGAATGGGCTTCCGCAAAAGAAGGAATTCTTTATTGATATGAGTAGTCTATCATCCCTAATAAGCCAGGCCATCACAACTTGGTTGCAAAGTTGACGAGGATAGTGTTATTGATAGAGTTCTTCAATCACTGCCACCAAGCTATAAAGGCTTCGTGATGAACTATAATATGCAAGGGATGCAGAAGACAATTCCCGAGCTTTTTGCTATGCTCAAAGCTGCGGAGGTAGAAATCAAAAAGGAGCATCAAGTGTTGATGGTTAACAAGACCACTAGTTTCAAGAAAAAGGGCAAGGGAAAGAAGGGGATCTTCAAGAAGAATAGCAAGACAATTGCTACTCCCACGAAGAAACCCAAGTCTGGAGCCAAGCCTGAAATTGAGTGCTTCTACTGCAAGGGAACTGGACACTAGAAGCGGAACTGCCCCAAGTATTTGGCGGATAAGAAGGATGGCAAGGTGAACAAAGGTATATGTGATATACATGTTATTGATGTGTACCTTACTAATGCTCGTAGTAGTACCTGGGTATTTGATACCGGTTCGGTTGCTAATATTTGTAACTCGAAACAGGGACTACGAATTAAACGAAGATTGGCTAAGGACGAGGTGACGATGCATGTGGGAAATGGTTCCAAAGTCGATTTGATCGTCGTCGGCACGCTACCTCTACATCTACCTTCGGGATTAGTTTTAGAGCTAAATAATTGTTATTTGGTCCCAGCGTTAAGCATGAACATTATATCTGGATCTTGTTTGTTGCGAGACGGTTATTCATTTAAATCAAAGAATAATGGTTGTTCTATTTTTATGAATAATATCTTTTATGGTCATGCACCCTTGAAGAGTGTTCTATTCTTGTTGGATCTCGATTGTAGTGATACACATATTCATAAGATTGAAGCCAAAAGATGCAAGGTTAATAATGATAGTGCAACCTATTTGTGGCACTGCCGTTTAGGTCATATTGGTGTAAAGTGCATGAAGAAACTCCATAATGATGGACTTTTGGAATCACTTGATTATGAATCACTTGGTGCTTGCGAACCATGCCTCATGGGCAAGATGACTAAAACTCCGTTCTCCGGAACTGTGGAGCAAGCAACAGATTTGTTGGAAATCATACATCTGATGTATGCGGACCAATGAGTGTTGAAGCTCGCGGCGGGTATCATTATTTTCTGACCTTCACTGATGATTTCAGCAGATATGGGTATATCTACTTAATGAAGCACAAGTCTGAAACATTTGAAAAGTTCAAAGAATTTCAGAGTGAAGTAGAGAATCATTTTAACAAGAAAATAAAGTTTCTGCGATCTGATCGTGGAGGTGAATATTTGAGTTACGAGTTTGGTCTTCATTTGAAACAATGTGGAATAGTTTCACAACTCACGCCACCCGGAACACCACAGCGTAATGGTGTGTCCGAACGTCGTAACCGTACTTTATTGGATATGGTGCGATCTATGATGTCTCTTACCGATTTACCACTATCGTTTTGGGGTTATGCTTTAGAGACAGCTGCATTCACGTTAAATAGGGCACCATCTAAATCCGTTGAGATGACACCTTATGAACTATGGTTTGCCAAGAAACCAAAGTTGTCGTTTCTTAAAGTTTGGGGCTGCGATGCTTATGTGAAAAAGCTTCAACCAGATAAGCTCGAACCCAAGTCGGAGAAATGTGTCTTCATAGGATACCCAAAAGAGACTGTTGGGTACACCTTCTATCACAGATCCAAAGGCAAAATATTCATTGCTAAAAATGGATCCTTTCTAGAGAAGGAGTTTCTCTCGAAAGAAGTGAGTGGGAGGAAAGTAGAACTTGATGAGGTAATTGTACCTTCTCCCGAATTGGAAAGTGGAACATCACAGAAACTAGTTCCCGTGATTCCTACACAAATTAGTGAGGAAGCTAATGATGATGATCATGAAACTTCAGATCAAGTTTTTGCTGAATGTCATAGATCAACCAGAGTACGTTCCGCACCAGAGTGGTACGACAACCCAGTTTTGGAAGTCATGTTACTAGACCATGATGAACCTACGAGCTATGAGGAAGCGATGATGAGCCCAGATTCTGCGAAATGGCTTGAGGCCATGAAATCTGAGATGGGATCCATGTATGAGAACAAAGTGTGGACTTTGGTTGACTTGCCCGATGATCGGCAAACCATCATTTCTTTCTCTTAGGAGATCCTTTCAACCCCTCATTTTTATCTCTTGGAGTTATCTTGGGTTATAATTCTCCTAAAAGCTTTCCCTAAGGATTGTTGCTATTATGGTGCTTATAAATGACCCAAGTTCTTCATTTATCCTTCTGGTGAGATAAGTTTTCATCTCCTTGTTGATCTCAATCCAATCAAATGTTTCCGTCAGTGGCTGGTTGTCACCTCTTAATTTTGAGATGTTTTCCATAAGCCCACATCAAGCTTATTCGTTTTCGTTGTTGATTTTTTAAAATTAACTCCATTCAACCCTTCTTCGTAAGGATGCCTTCAAAATCATTTCTAGTTGAAGATGTTATTCTTCTTCGATCTTGTTTCATGTCTTTCAACCTGCAATGTTCTCATAATGCTCATTGTTCCTCTTTTCTAACGGAGTGTTTTCATCTTCGTTCATCTCCATTGTATTCTTTATTCAACTTGTTTAACCTCTCAAGGTTCGTGGTTTCACTCGTTTGTCGAAGAAGCAACTTTGTTTTACCTCTTCCTCTTCCGTTTTTATCCGGTGCTATCTCTAGGATCTTGGGTCGAGATCCTCTGTTAGTGTGGGAGAGTTGTGACGCCCAAAGACCGACGTCCCAGAAGATCCCAGAAGATTCCAGAAGATTCCAGATGTTCCGAGTTCTTCCATGTGTTTCTTTTGTGCTGTGTTATTTATTTTTTGCTTTGCATCATGTCATCATGCCATCATGTCATATTTATTTTGCATCTCAACCTAAATAAATTGTGTGGACCTTCGGTCCATTTAAATCGAGGGAATGCAGATGGTGTTTTCTCTTTATAACATATCCTCCCAATATTTAGGGAGCTATATTAATAAATATTCCATTTGTTTGGAATTAACCCAACACATTTGCATATTTTTTTTCCATGCCCCTTTTGCTTCAAGTTTCACCATCTAAACCTTGTCTATAATTCTTTTCCGTTTTATCGAGGTTCCTCCAAAAACCTCAACACTTTTGGACACTTTCTAGTTATGCCCTGATTCAAACCATTTGAATTAAATTCAAATGAGTTCGAATTTATCTCTTGCATTCTTGCCTCTTCTATTTTCGTGGACCGTGGACATTTTTGCGAGTCCGGGAAAATTATCCCCATGCCCAGATTCCACCTCTACCATCTCCTTCTTTTCCTTCTCTTAGGTTTTGTTTTATTTATTTATTTATTTGAGAGGGACAGAGCAGCCCAGCAGCCTTGGCCTCCCTGGCCCATCTCCAAGCCAGCCTGCTCCCCCTAGGCCCATCTGGGTCATGACCCAAGGCCCAACCGCGCCTCTCCGTAACCCTAGCGACGACCGCAGCCTTCTCCCTCTCGATCCCTCGCTTCTCTCCCCTCGTCCTCCCGATGCGCCGCCAGCTTCTCTCACCCTCGACCCCAACTCTCCAGCGCCCGATCCCCAGCTCTCTCTCGTTCCTCCCAGCGCGCCGCACCATCCCTCACCGCGACCGCCCCTAGCCCCCCTCGTCTGCGCCATTCCCCCGCCGCCAGCTCGTCCCATCGATCCCCTGCTTCGATCCCTCCTCGCCCCTGCTGCCTGGCCTCCCGCGCCGCTCCTTGCGCGCCCAAGGCCGAGCCCCGCGCCCTGCCTCCATCTTCAGCTCCGCGGCGACCACCGCGCCTGGAGCCCCGCGAGCCGGCCAGGATCCGCCCCGACCTCCAGCTCCCGCAGCCAGGAGCTCCCTCGAGCCGGTCTTCCCCGCCTCCGCGCGATTCCGCGCCTCTGGACCTCCTCATCGCCATGGACGCCACCTGCCGCCGTGCTTCAAGGCCGCCAGCGACGCTGGCCCCGTCGCCAAGAGTCGCCCCGCCACTCCTCCAGCGCCTCCCTGCGCCACCACCGAAGGGCCCAACTCCAAGTACCCCGACGCCCCACCTCTGCTGCCTCCATCCCCACCGCATGGAGCCCTTTTTGCCGGCGAGCCCGCGACCCGCTGCCGCTCCTGCTCGCTGCTCCGAGACCGTGCCGTGCTTGTTTTGTTGCTGCTGTTATTTTTCTGCAAGTCCAAGTACCTCCGTCGCCGGTGCCTAGTACAACTACTTCCAACGACGACCCGAGATCGAGACCGACAAGACCGCTACGACCGAGTACCACTACGATCGGCGATGCGACAAGTACCTCGACACCGACTCCGAACATCTACGAATGTGTACCTCTACAAACGAGCTCCATGAACGACTACCGTCGCCGAAGACCCGTGTACAACTACTTCCCACTACACCAACGTGAACGACTACCGTCGCCCCGAAAACGATGGATTCGCCAAGTACCTCTCTGAAACGGAATGTGAACGACTACTCGTTGACGACCTCGTGAACAACTACTTCCTCTCCGAACGTGAATGCCTACTTCCTCTACGACCCGTGTACCACTACTTCCTCTACGACCTTGAACCCCTCCCAGAACGCTGTTCCGAAGGTATAACCCCGAGACGATGACCCGTGGACGAATGCTTGTTGTGTTGTATGAAATGTTTCCCTTGTGTGCTCTGTGCCCGTATCATCTTTTGTCGTGCTCCTTGGTTGCCTCGTCGCTGACTCGTGGGAACCCGGTGACGGGATCACCCCACCTTTCATCTTGTTCCGCTCGCTCATGCTCTCCATCATCTTTTGCACCGGTCTCTCAACGAGTTACCGGAACCGAGATGTTGCCGTTGCATCATTTTCGGATCGTTGCCCTGGCACCCTTTTCCTTCCACCACGGTGACAAGTGCTTCATATCTCTTCATGTTCCCTTTTAATAAAATTGCATAAACTTGATCATGTCATCCGCATCATGTTAACAACATTATATGTGTGAATTGTTGTTTGCTTAAAATTGCTAAACATGCTCATGGGGGTTTTTCCGGATTTGTTGTTGTTATTTTCCGGCCTCATTTAAAATGTCTAAATAGGTAGTTTGTTTATGCTTCACCTCTTGCCATGTTAACCAACATTTAATCTTGTCTTGTAAATAAACGAGAGTCAACTAAATAAATAACATGTGGTGTTTCGTCAATATGCAACTCGTTGCATATTGAGCTCCACTTAACTTGTAGTTTTGTTTGTGCACATTGCCATGCCATGCATATTTAAACCGGACATGCATCATACTTGGATGTGCATCATATGCCTTGTTAATGCTTGTGTGTTTACCGTGTTGTTTGCTTCTTTCCGGTTGCTCCTCTTGTTAGCTTCGGTTTCGTTCCGGAGTTGTGAGGATTCGCCCGACTGTTGCTCCGTCTACTTCATGGATCCGTTCTTCTCCCTCGCGGAATCCCAGGCAAGATGATCATACCCTTGGATACCTTTACTACCATTGCCATGCTTAGTTGTCTCGATGCTATCGTTACATGTCGCGCTACCCATCTTTTATGTCAGCCTCTCCTTGTTGCCATGAAACCTCTAACCTTTGACACCTTCCTAGCAAAACCACTGTTTGGCTATGTTACCCGCTTGCTCAGCCCCTCTTATAGCGTTGTTAGTTGCAGGTGAAGATGAAGATCGTTCCAGGTGGGAACTTGTTGTTGGAATATCACAATATCTATTATTATTATTAACACACCTATATACTGGGCATGGGTGGAAGGCTTGGCCTTATGCTCGGTGTTTTGTTCCACTCATGCCACCTTAGGCGCCGATAAACCGGCATTATGTTCCTTGATTTTGCGTTCCTTACACGATGGGTGGATGGGGACCCCTTGACAGGTCGACTTTGAATAAAACTCCTCCAGCAAGGCCCAACTTTGGTTTTAATTTGCTCATAATAAAAACTTAATTAATTAATTAATTGCATAGGGGGTCATGCCCCCGGGTTCTTAATTCTACATAGCTGGGGGGGCCAGTGCTGATGGTGTTGGTCCCAAACGGGGAGCCTGCGGGGTCACCACGAGGAACCTCGAGGATTGATATAAACTCGTAGCTTCGTCCATCCGGTCGTGGCCTGAGACGAGATACGCGCGGCTACTATCAGGGTGTCGACACACCGGGAGGTCTTGCTGGACTAGTTTTACCATTGACGAAATGTCTTGTGCACCGGGATGCCGAGCTTGATCGGTTTTCCCTAAGATAAGGAGTGATGATATTATATTTATCACTTCAGCTAATCATGAGAGCTTGTGATGGGCTAAGTTGGGACACCCCTGCAGGGTTATGATCTTTCGAAAGCCGTGCCCGCGGTTATGTGGCAGATTGGAATTTGTTAATGTCCGATTGTAGAAAACTTGACAGAGGATCCGAAGTAAAACACACAACTGCGTGAGTAACCGTGACTGTCTCTTTTCATTTTGAGAAGAGAACACGGTGGGGGTTATGTTTGAATCGTATGTAGTTTGGGATCTTTAGCGATCACTACTAGTTGCGACCGTTTGCGTAGATGCTCATCTTATTCTTGTACTCGTAAGTTAGCCACCATATTATGCTTAGCCGCTGCTGCAACCTCACCACTTTGCCTCTTCCTACCCATAAAGCTTTGCTAGTCTTGATACCCATGGTTATGGGATTGCTGAGTCCTCGTGGCTCACAGATACTACAACACCAGATGCAGGTTCAGCCGAGAATGATGCAGGAGCTGGTTCAAGTACTTCTCTGGGAGCTCGATGAAGATCGTGGCTGTTTGCTTGTGACGTTTTCGACGATCAGTAGTGGTTTCTACTAGGATTCGATTCTGACCTGTGGCTTTACGTTTTGGTATCTCTCTTTTGAATCTTCGCCCGTAGTCGGGTTGTGATGTTTTGAATGATGTTTTGCTTATCTAATGTATTGTGTGAAGTGGCGAGTGTAAGCCAACTATCTCCTTTTACAACTTAATCCCTTTTTTACCTTTTACACGAGTCGTGCAAAGATACCAAACTTGAGATCATTCCAGAATGGGCTTATACCTTTAAGTCGTGCCTCGACACGTAGAAGGTATTGTCCCATACTGGGCATTACAAGTTGGTATTCAGAGCCTTCTCCGACCTAGGAGCCCCCACTGATTGATCGAATCGTTGACGGTTGAGTCTAGGCACACACTTGAAAATGTTTTGAGTCCTATATATATATCGGAGAGTAAGATTTCTTTTGCTTCTCATCTCTTTTCACTCTTGTGAGGACTCCTGACGATTACTCTTGCCTCTTCTACTCTAAAAAATGCACCAAATTTTTTTTAGGATCTCGCGAGTATTGTTTGGATTGTTCCGATGTCTTTGTGACGAGAACATTGTTCTCGATGCCTCCTGTCATTAGGGGTTGTGGCAGTGTCCCGGGGAGTTGAGCTCCGAGGTGTTGTCGTCACAAATCCATCGCGGCAGTACTAGAATACTTAAGACGGCCGACATCGAAAACTCTCCTATGCGGTTAGTGGCAAGATAACCCCGACATCACCCAGTACTGGGGAGGTAGTTCGGGAGTATTGCCATAGCTTGTATAGTAGATGCGTTTCGAAGGTCCGAGGTAAACGGTTTCCGGAGATAACTGGTTATGTGTTGAAGGATGGATACAGCTGGATGTAGGATTAGTGTTGAGTGCGCGATGCTTCTCCTGTATCCCCAACACCTGATTGCATAACTGGAAACTTTCGGAAATTAATAGGTGGGTTCATCTAGTAGTTCTAGGCATTCTTCCAACGAGTGCATGATATGAAGTTCGGGGTTCTACATTGAGTGAAATGGTTTTATGGGCTTGTTCCGATTGGGAGTTGCATCTTAAAGGGTCCTTGGCTATTCTGATCCGGGGATTGCAAAACCCTTTTGTAACACGTTCCATGAGCTTTCAGCACGAAGATGTCGAACGAAGCTTCTATCTTGTATTTGTTCTATCTGCTCCTTGGTGCTTTTGTTTACCTTTTCTTCTCCCAAGTGGCTTCTCGACAAGTTGATGTACCTGCGGAATTCATTCGTTCAATTCTCTGTTCGGATAGATATGTTGCAACATAATCTTCTTCATAAACATATCTATCCTTTGTTCTTGTTTTGATTCTGGTATTCGAGTTGCTTCGATGTCAAATGTTGATTCCATACCTTTCTTAATCGGTGTTCTCATATTTTTATGGGAGTGCTAATTCTTCTTGACCATCGAGATTTTCATGTTAATACTTTTCAATCGGTGTGTCTTCTCGTGAAGTTATTCCATTCGGACGCCGTTGCGAAATCTGACGATTTGTCTGTGTCATTCATCCCAAGTTGTCTTTGTTTTCCCCACCCTCCCACCCCTTTTCTTATGGAGCTGGAATTCTTAATGAAGTATCCATTTTATTCATGAGATATTTCTTCATTCTTTTCCTTCAATGTTCTTATCCGGTGTTCTATCGTGAAGATGCTCAAGAGCTTCAAGTTCATCATTCTTTTGTTCTCAAATTCTGCCGGTGGATGTAATTCAAGCTTCGGTGTTGATCTTATCCTTTTCCCATTTCACAATGCTTTCTTATTCCGGTGCTCCAATTAATCATTCTCCTCTTGCTATTCATATCCGGAGAGCTCAAGATATCTCAGAAGATTCGTGTTTCCATTCTTAATCCGTTCAATTTATTTTGAGGTTTGCTATCTTATTCAAGCCATTTAATTCAACCGGTGCAATATATCTTAAGAATTCTTTTCCAACGATGATTTCTTTTGAGTGGGCCCTAACCCACAGGTCTTTTCCCAGGATCTTACCTGACTCTTCTATTTTTCCGGAGTTATTCTCAAATTCTTGTAAAGTGTGACGTAAGAATGATTCCCATCAGTCACATGCCTTCTCCAATATCGCTTTCAAATTCTTTTCATCATTGGTTCAACCTTTTAATTCTTCATTCCGGAGTGCTCAACAATTCATGGTGGTGTATCTCATCGTCTTCTCAGATTTTGAAGACCCGAAGATGAGTTTCTCTTAAATCTTGGCCCGTTCTCTCAAGATTCATGGTTCTAGCTTCTTGCCATCCTCATTATTGTTCAGATTGTGAGGAATTCTTTCATACCCATCCGAAGCATTTCACGAATTCTTTTCTTTGTGATCCTCCGAAGGCCATCATTTCAGAAGATTTCTTCGTTCTCAGTTTTCAACTTTTCCCTCCAAATATTCTTCATTGATGCCTCTTCGTTCGTCACCATATTCTTACGGTGGTTCATTCAAGTTTACTCTTCCTTGTTATCATATCAATTCATCTGTTCTTTTCATAATCCTACCGGTGGTTCGTTGAAGATTTATCCGAGCTTGTGCTAGATCTCTCTTTAATTCTTTGCAACGAGAATAAGTAGTATGCCAAATCCTTTGGTTGTCATCGATTTAAATTGGTGAAGGAGATGCATGACATAATTCTAATTCTTATTCCTTCAAGGTGATTTAATCTCTTTTTCCGGAGCTTGTTCATCATATCATATTCTCGGTTCTAAGTTGTTCATCTTGTTTTCCGGAACTTCAAGTTAATTCAATTATATCATTTCAAAGCTCCATCTAATTCATCGCATGCCTTGAATCTTATTCTTTTCATCTTTCACTTCTCATGCTTTCATTACCGGAGTTCTCATGGTGGTTCATCATCATTTAATTCATCCTCGAAGTCTTCATCAAGATTCTTGTTGGAGCTCAAGCATTCTTCTTCATGCTTCCAATTGCAATCCTTTCTACCTTATCTTTTCAGATGGTGTTATGTCATTCTTGACAATTCCTTCATGTTTTATGATTCACGAGTTATCAAGAATGAGATATTTAAAACCATCATTTCTTTCTCTTAGGAGATCCTTTCAACCCCTCATTTTTATCTCTTGGAGTTATCTTGGGTTATAATTCTCCTAAAAGCTTTCCCTAAGGATTGTTGCTATTATGGTGCTTATAAATGACCCAAGTTCTTCATTTATCCTTCTGGTGAGATAAGTTTTCATCTCCTTGTTGATCTCAATCCAATCAAATGTTTCCGTCAGTGGCTGGTTGTCACCTCTTAATTTTGAGATGTTTTCCATAAGCCCACATCAAGCTTATTCGTTTTCGTTGTTGATTTTTTAAAATTAACTCCATTCAACCCTTCTTCGTAAGGATGCCTTCAAAATCATTTCTAGTTGAAGATGTTATTCTTCTTCGATCTTGTTTCATGTCTTTCAACCTGCAATGTTCTCATAATGCTCATTGTTCCTCTTTTCTAACGGAGTGTTTTCATCTTCGTTCATCTCCATTGTATTCTTTATTCAACTTGTTTAACCTCTCAAGGTTCGTGGTTTCACTCGTTTGTCGAAGAAGCAACTTTGTTTTACCTCTTCCTCTTCCGTTTTTATCCGGTGCTATCTCTAGGATCTTGGGTCGAGATCCTCTGTTAGTGTGGGAGAGTTGTGACGCCCGAAGACCGACGTCCCAGAAGATCCCAGAAGATTCCAGAAGATTCCAGATGTTCCGAGTTCTTCCATGTGTTTCTTTTGTGCTGTGTTATTTATTTTTTGCTTTGCATCATGTCATCATGCCATCATGTCATATTTATTTTGCATCTCAACCTAAATAAATTGTGTGGACCTTCGGTCCATTTAAATCGAGGGAATGCAGATGGTGTTTTCTCTTTATAACATATCCTCCCAATATTTAGGGAGCTATATTAATAAATATTCCATTTGTTTGGAATTAACCCAACACATTTGCATATTTTTTTTTCCATGCCCCTTTTGCTTCAAGTTTCACCATCTAAACCTTGACTATAATTCTTTTCCGTTTTATCGAGGTTCCTCCAAAAACCTCAACACTTTTGGACACTTTCTAGTCATGCCCTGATTCAAACCATTTGAATTAAATTCAAATGAGTTCGAATTTATCTCTTGCATTCTTGCCTCTTCTATTTTCGTTGACCGTGGACATTTTTGCGAGTCCGGGAAAATTATCCCCATGCCCAGATTCCACCTCTACCATCTCCTTCTTTTCCTTCTCTTAGGTTTTGTTTTTTTATTTATTTATTTGAGAGGGACAGAGCAGCCCAGCAGCCCTGGCCTCCCTGGCCCATCTCCAAGCCAGCCTGCTCCCCCTAGGCCCATCTGGGTCATGGCCCAAGGCCCAGCCGCGCCTCTCCGTAACCCTAGCGACGACCGCAGCCTTCTCCCTCTCGATCCCTCGCTTCTCTCCCCTCGTCCTCCCGATGAGCCGCCAGCTTCTCTCACCCTCGACCCCAACTCTCCAGCGCCCGATCCCCAGCTCTCTCTCGTTCCTCCCAGCGCGCCGCACCATCCCTCACCGCGAGCGCCCCAAGCCCCCCTCGTCCGCGCCATTCCCCCGCCGCCAGCTCGTCCCATCGATCCCCTGCTTCGATCCCTCCTCGCCCTGCTGCCTGGCCTCCCGCGCCGCTCCTTGCGCGCCCAAGGCCGAACCCCGCGCCCTGCCTCCATCTTCAGCTCCGCGGTGACCACCGCGCCTGGCGCCCCGCGAGCCGGCCAGGATCCACCCCGACCTCCAGCTCCCGCAGCCAGGAGCTCCGTCGAGCCGGTCTTCCCCGCCTCCGCGCGATTCCGCGCCTCTGGACCTCCTCATCGCCATGGACGCCACCTGCCGCTGTGCTTCAAGGCCGCCAGCGACGCCGGCCCCGTCGCCAAGAGTCGCCCAGCCACTCCTCCAGCGCCTCCCTGCGCCACCACCGAAGGGCCCAACTCCAAGTACCCCGACGCCCCACCGCATGGAGCCCTTTTCGCCGGCGAGCCCACGCCCCGCTGCCGCTCCTCCTCGCTGCTCCGACACCGTGCCGTGCTTGTTTTGTTGCTGCTGTTATTTTTCTGCAAGTCCAAGTACCTCCGTCGCCGGTGCCTAGTACAACTACTTCGAACGACGACCCGAGACCGAGACCGGCAAGACCGCTACGACCGAGTACGACTACACGATGAGACGCCAAGTACCACTACAATCGGCGATGCGACAAGTACCTCGACACCGACCCCGAACATCTACGAATGTGTACCTCTACAAACGAGCTCCATGAACGACTACCGTCGCCGAAGACCCGTGTACAACTACTTCCCACTACACCAACTTGAACGACTACCGTCGCCCCAGAAACGATGGATTCGCCAAGTACCTCTCCGAAACGGAATGTGAACGACTACTCGTTGACGACCTCGTGAACAACTACTTCCTCTCCGAACGTGAACGCCTACTTCCTCTACGACCCGTGTACCACTACTTCCTCTACGACCTTGAACCCCTCCCAGAACGCATGTTCCGAAGGTATAACCCCGAGACGATGACCCGTGGACGAATGCTTGTTGTGTTGTATGAAATGTTTCCCTTGTGTGCTCCGTGCCCGTATCATCTTTTGTCGTGCTCCTCGGTTGCCTCGTCGCCGACTCGTGGAAACCCGGTGATGGGATCACCGCACCTTTCATCTTGTTCCGCTCGCTCACGCTCTCCGTCATCTTTTGCACCGGTCTCTCAACGAGTTACCGGAACCGAGATGTTGCCGTTGCATCATTTTCGGATCGTTGCCGTGGCACCCTTTTCCTTCCACCACGGTGACAAGTGCTTCATATCTCTTCATGTTCCCTTTTAATAAAATTGCATAAACTTGATCATGTTATCCGCATCATGTTAACAACATTATATGTGTGAATTGTTGTTTGCTTAAAATTGCTAAACATGCTCATGGGGATTTTTCCGGATTTGTTGTTGTTATTTTCCGGCCTCATTTAAAATGTCTAAATAGGTAGTTTGTTTATGCTTCACCTCTTGCCATGTTAACCAACATTTAATCTTGTCTTGTAAATAAACGAGAGTCAACTAAATAAATAACATGTGGTGTTTCGTCAATATGCAACTCGTTGCATATTGAGCTCCACTTAACTTGTAGTTTTGTTTGTGCACATTGCCATGCCATGCATATTTAAACCGGACATGCATCATACTTGGATGTGCATCGTATGCCTTGTTAATGCTTGTGTGTTTACCGTGTTGTTTGCTTCTTTCCGGTTGCTCCTCTTGTTAGCTTCGGTTCCGTTCCGGAGTTGTGAGGATTCGCCCGACTGTTGCTCCGTCTACTTCATGGATCCGTTCTTCTCCCTTGCGGAATCCTAGGCAAGATGATCATACCCTTGGATACCTTTACTACCATTGCCATGCTTAGTTGTCTCGATGCTATCGTTACATGTCGCGCTACCCATCTTTTATGTCAGCCTCTCCTTGTTGCCATGAAACCTCTAACCTTTGACACCTTCCTAGCAAAACCACTGTTTGGCTATGTTACCCGCTTGCTCAGCCCCTCTTATAGCGTTGTTAGTTGCAGGTGAAGATGAAGATCGTTCCAGGTGGGAACTTGTTGTTGGAATATCACAATATCTATTATCATTATTAACACACCTATATACTGGGCATGGGTGGAAGGCTTGGCCTTTTGCTCGGTGTTTTGTTCCACTCATGCCACCTTAGGCGCCGATAAACCGGCATTATGTTCCTTGATTTTGCATTCCTTACACGATGGGTGGATGGGGACCCCTTGACAGTTCGACTTTGAATAAAACTCCTCCAGCAAGGCCCAACTTTGGTTTTAATTTGCTCATAATAACAACTTAATTAATTAATTAATTGCATAGGGGGTCCTGTCCCTGGGTTCTTAATTCTACATAGCTGGGGGGGCCAGTGCTGATGGTGTTGGCCCAAACGGGGAGCCTGCGGGGTCACCACGAGGAAACTCGAGGATTGATATAAACCCGTAGCTTCGCCCACCCGGTCGTGGCCTGAGACGAGATACGCGCGGCTACTATCAGGGTGTCGAGACACCGGGAGGTCTTGCTGGACTAGTTTTACCATTGACGAAATGTCTTGTGCACCGGGATGCCGAGCCTGATCGGTTTTCCCTAAGATAAGGAGTGATGATATTATATTTATCACTTCAGCTAATCGTGAGAGCTTGTGATGGGCTAAGTTGGGACACCCCTGCAGGGTATGATCTTTGGAAAGCCATGCCCGCGGTTATGTGGCAGATTGGAATTTGTTAATGTCCGGTTGTAGAAAACTTGACAGAGGATCCGAAGTAAAACACACAACTGCGTGAGTAACCGTGACTGTCTCTTTTCATTTTGAGAAGAGAACACGGTGGGGTTATGTTTGAATCGTATGTAGTTTAGGATCTTTAGCGATCACTACTAGTTGCGACCATTTGCGTAGATGCTCATCTTATTCTTGTACTCGTAAGTTAGCCACCATATTATGCTTAGCCGCTGCTGCAACCTCACCACTTTGCCTCTTCCTACCCATAAAGCTTTGCTAGTCTTGATACCCATGGTTATGGGATTGCTGAGTCCTCGTGGCTCACACATACTACAACACCAGATGCAGGTTCGACCGAGAATGATGCAGGAGCTGGTTCAAGTACTTCACTGGGAGCTCGATGAAGATCGTGGCTGTTTGCTTGTGACGTTTTCGACGATCAGTAGTGGTTTCTACTAGGATTCGATTCTTACCTGTGGCTTTACATTTTGGTATCTCTCTTTTGAATCTTCGCCCATAGTCGGGTTGTGATGTTTTGAATGATGTTTTGCTTATGTAATGTATTGTGTGAAGTGGCGAGTGTAAGCCAACTATCTCCTTTTACAACTTAATCCCTCTTTTACATGAGTCGTGCAAAGATACCAAACTTGAGATCATTCCAGAATGGGCTAATACCTTTAAGTCGTGCCTCGACACGTAGAAGGTATAGTCCCATACTGGGCATTACAAGCCTCCTATCTCTGGCATGACCGTCCTCAACCTCCCGGGGTGTCGTTGGCCTCCTGAAGGTGCTGCCACAACTATGTCTGACAAATAGAACAATGTTGTTGACCTGTTTAGACCCTCCGTTCACGGTAACCAAGGTAGGGGCTCACTACTCAGTCTTTAATTAGCCTCATATACACCCTTCAAATTTGTTTATAGAGCTAGGTCACCAATGGATTGGAATTATATTATGTATATACATTACTTTGTAATTGTAGTTTGTAGGATCGAAAGTATGTCTAGAGGGGGGGTGATTAGACTACTTGTAAATATAAAAATTCTGCCTTTTGACAAAGAACAGTTTTTGGCAGATTCACAGTTTTGATCAAGTCAAGCATCACCCTACACATGCAATTCTAGAGTATAGGCAGCGGAAAGTAAATTGCACATGTAGTAAAGAGAGGTGGAGAAGAGCAAACGCAATTTTGGAGACGCGGTGATTTTTCCCGTGGTTCCGATAGGTGGCGCTATCGTACATCCACGTTGATGGAGACTTCAACCCACGGAGGGTAACGGCTGTGAGAGTCCACGGAGGGCTCCACCCACGAAGGGTCCACGAAGAAGCGACCTTGTCTATTCCATCATGGCCTACGCCCACGGAGGGCTAGCCTTACTCGGGGTAGATCTTCACGAAGTAGGCGATCTCCTTGCCCTTACAAACTTCTTGGTTCAACTCCACATCGATGACGGAGGCTCCCAAGCGACACCTAACCAATCTAGGAGGCACCACCCTCCAAAAGGTAATAGATGTTGGAGATGATGATGAACTCCTTGCTCTTGTGCTTCTAATGATAATCTCCCCAACACTCAACTCTCCTCACTGATTTGGCTGTGGTGGAAGAAAGGATTGAGTGGAAAGCAACTTGGGAAGGTTAGAGATCAAGCTTCATATGGTAGGAGTGGAGCAACTTGATCTCAACACAAGGGTAGGTAGTTCTCTTCTCAGAAATGTAAGGTAGGAGTGGTAGTTCTTTCTGATGGCTCTCTCCACGAATGAAGAGGGGGTGGAGGGGTATAAATAGCCTCCACACAAAATCCAACCGTTACACACATTTGAGCAATCTCGGTGGGACCGAAGTGGACAACTCGGTGAGACCGAAAGTTCAAATAATGTGAACGTTGGGGTTTTCGGTGGGACCGAATATACAATCTCGGTTAGTCCGATTCGTGCAATGACAAGAGCATGCCAGTTTCGGTGGGACCGACTTCATCAACTCGGTGACACCGATTTGATGACAGAAGGTTACAGAACCTTGGCAACTCATGTTTCGGTGAAACCGAGTTCAGAATCGGAAAATCCGAGTTTACTATGGTTTGGCTTATGGCTGAGGTGGTTCATCTCGGTGTGACTGAGTTTGGAATATCGGTGGGACCGAGATTACTTATGGGTGTATATGGCAGTGAAAGTTGCTGATAGTTTAGGAGATGTATCACTAAGCACTTGAGCAACCAGATCATCATCATAACCTCATCCCCTTTTAATAGTATTGGCTTTTCCTATGGACTCAATGTGATCTTGGATCACTAAACCAAAAATGGAGTCTTGAGCTTTTGCCAATGCTTGCCTTAGCATTTTGAGGGGTCCACTTCTTCAGTCCTTGCCATACCCATATCACTGAACTTCTCTGAAATGATTCTCAAGTAACTATTAGTTCAATGATATATATGTTGTTATTAATTACCAAAACCACCCGGGGATTAGTTGCACTTTCAATCTCTCCTTTTTGGTAATTGATGACAACATATAGATCAAAGCTTCGACAAAGGATATAATCAATGAATAATATCGTCGCTTTGAGAAGTATGTGATAAGCAAGAGCTCCCCCTAAATTTGTGCATTATTTAAGATTTGCGTTTGACTGCAAATGCACAATTGATTAGGATCATGGGTCACTCTTCCACGTCACATACATCTTGGTGGAGCGCACAAAATGATAAGAATGAACAGCATGCACCCAATCACCAAGACATGAGTAAATAGTCATACGAGATAGGAAAGGCATATGATTAGCATTAAGCACACATTAAAGCATAGTACGACCAAGCACTCATTAAGGTAGCATCAAACGGAGTATCAAGCACACTGAATGTCTCGAAAACCAAAAGTATCTCAAAGAAACCGCAAAAGAACGAAAGAGCAAAAGCGCAAAGACAACAGCACTCTCTCTCTCGAAGCCCTATGATCTATACAATTTCTCCCCCTTTGGCAACAAGTTACCAAAAAGTTCGAAAAAGCATAGAGCTAAACGTCACTGTGGACTCTGCTGGCGGCTCCCGTCTGGGTTGATGTCGGAGTAGATATGACAGCATCGGCGAAGACTTCAGCTGATGTCTGTGCTGGAGGAGTGGACACTGGAGCTGGAGCTGGAGTAACTGCTGGAACTGTGGGAGGTGCTGAAGCTGTAGTCCTGGTGTCAGTCACTGGAATAGCAGCTGATCGGGATCCTTTGGGAACCGGAGCAGTCTGTCGATGAGCATCCTGGACTAAGTCATCCTGCAACTCACGCATAAGCTCTGCCTTGTCCTGCTTTGCTTCCTCAATGTCTGCCTCTAGCTTGTTGACGGTCACTTGTACTTCAGTCAGCTTCACGTCCAGAGCGTGGATCTTCTCGTCAACAATCCTCTCTAAGCTCTCCTGAGACTGTTCAATGCTGGCCAGGCGTTGTTCAATCCTTTGAGTAGCTTCAAGAATTTGCTCTCCGAAACTCTTTGGTTTAGCTGCTGCTGCTGCTGCTTTGTCAGCTTTGGCTTTCTTAGCAGCTGCGATCTTGGCTTGACCTTCAACAGATGTCGGATCCTCCTCATCCATCACAACAACATTGTCTTCATGCTCTGGCTGCAGCGGTAAATGTTTTCTATCCAACAAGAATGTGCCCGTGCCAAACTTGGCATTGATAAGCATCTGAATCTGCGGGGCAAATCCACATGACCTTTTCTGGTCAGCTGCAGTCCTCTTAATGGTCTCTACCATTAAGTCCATCACCTTGAAAGGTGCTTTCTCATCAAGTATATGCAGCATGTTGATAGAGTATCCTCTGATCATGCGATGATCTCCAGACTTGGGCATCAAGGTATGCCTCAAAATGGTATTAGTGGTAGGTAAGCCTGCCTGGAGATGGTAGACTGAGCCGAGCTTCCAAATTTCCAAATCCTCTGCTGGAATCTCTTTGTACATGTTTTTCATGGATTCATGATTCTTCTTTGGAATCCCATATACATCAATATCATCTTCTCGTTGCACTGGAGCATTCAGAATTTCTGCCCATTCTTCAACAGAAGAAGAAAACCTTTGACCTTCAGTCATCCACGTAATCTTTCCATCAGGGTAGAAGTGAGCTGTGGCATAAAATTGCATTATCATCTCATCGTTCCAACTGGTCAATTTCTGACCTACAAAATCTGCAACTCCACATGCAGTGAAACTTTCATGCACATGTGGAAAGAAATCTCTGTGCTCTTCGCTGTCAATGTACTCCCAGTCAACATATCTGGTGTCTGCGACTATGGGCTTCTTGTCCATCAGCACGGTCTCATAGAAGTCCTGCTGCTCTCTGGTGTGAAATCTGGGATCTACAGCAGTTCTTCTCCTCACGGCATATGGGTCAGTTTGTCTCCATAGCCTGAGACCTCTATCTTTCCTTGCCTTCATATCCTCGGCTTGAGGATGAGCATCATTATGGAGTGGCAGTTTTGGACGAAGTTTCAGCAAAACTTGTCCTTCCTCGTCAGACTCAGCTGGTGGCACATCATCCTTGTTCTTTTCAGACGCTGGAATGTTTCTGATGGTCCTCTTGGGCTTGGCAGCAAGCTTTGCTGGAGCTGCCTTAGCTGGAGCAGATTTCTTGGGCTTTGATGTGGCTCCAGCCTTAATGGCATCACCCATGAGCTTCTGCTTCTGAGGAGGAGGCTGGGGTGCTTCCTCATCCTCATCCTCTACTGCTGCATCTGCATGAGAATCTGACACATGCACTACCCTCTTTCTCTTGGTGGTTTTCTTCACTTTGTTGGTGCCCTTCTTAGCAACAGTTGACTGCTTGACTTTGCTGGTGCCCTTCTTAGATTGTTGACCTTGTTGCTCTTTGGCAACAACCTTCCTTTTAGGCTTTGAGGTCACCTCTTCCTCAACAACAAAATCTGAATCCTCATCATCTGAATTCCTCTCCTTTCTAGCTCTGGTGGCTGCAGGAGGCATGCCACTTGGTGTACTCCTCTCACCATCATCAGATGAGCTACTAGGATCAGGACTAGTGTCTGCCTCTGGAATGTCTGCAATGGGTGTCTCTGACCTGTTCTGACTGTCACTGGTATCTGACATGGCTGACAACCTGTGAATAGATAAGGTATAGGCAGAGAAGAAGAGTCATCACAAACTGCAGAAGTTTTTGCAAAAAAATGAGTTCAAATTCTAGTATTAAGTTTTCACAGAAGACATTTCGGTCAGACCGAGTTTAAGTTTCGGTGAATCCGAAGTGTTAAACAGGAGCTTGGCACACCACTTTCGGTTTGACCGAAGTGGGTTTCGGTCCTGCCGAAAACACTAGGATTTCACAAAAACTTCATTTCGGTCACACCGATTTTGCACAACTCGGTTGGACCGAAGGGTGCAGTGCAATGGCCATAGGCCAAATCGGTCATACCGAAAATATAAAATCGGTCTCACCGAGATGTGTTCCGTGGAAACCTAACCCTAAAACTTTTACTCGAATCTAGTTCAAACGAACCAATCTGGTGTACAGGAGGATTTCAATCATGGCAAGATACTAGGCAATCCAAACGTGCATTGAATCGGAGATGGGAGCACGAGTGGGATCAAAACTCACCCTAACTTGGTGGAGTTTTTCTACGGCGGCAACGGCGCGGAGGAGATGGCCGTTGACGGCGACGGAGACCTGCGGCGAGGGCGCACAGGCGATGACGGCGACGATCCGGAGACCAAGGCGACGGCAGCTAGGGATGTGGGGGCGAAACGTTTGAAGGAGGAATCAACGCGCGCGGCCCTTGGAATATATACCCCTTTGCTGTCGGTGGGACCGAGTTGTAAAACTCGGTGGCACCGAGATGGATAACTGCTAGGCAGTTATGCACTTCGGTCACGCCGAAAATCACAACTCGGTTTCACCGAGATGAAAACCTAGATCATTCTAAATGCTTTCGGTTCGACCGAGTTTGAGTGAGTTGGTCTGACCGAAATCAATTAGAAGGTTTTGGAGGTTAGCCCTTGACGGATCGGTGGCTCCGAGTGCTCCTCACCCGGAGGGTCCGAAAATGACTTGTTCAAAGTTTGTGATGTAAGCATGAATAGAATTTGAGACAAGAAAGCATAGATAGCTAGGGAAGGTACTTAGGCATTCTTGTCCATCCATTTGGTCAGAAAAATCAAAACGACCAAAACAACAAATGGATGTCCTCAAATGGATAAAATCATGCATCCAACATGCTCACACAATAAGATAGCAAATGAAATATGTGTCAAACATGCACAACCAAAACTCTAGCAACTAACACACAATTTGTCGATGACTAGGTCATCTTTATATTAGTATATTGACTTAGGAGCCAAATGAGAACATTTGATCATAGGTCATACTCATCGTTTAAGCACAAGTGGGGTTACCACTTTTACATAAAGCATTGATGTGTTCACATCATTTGAAGATGCTTTAGCTCAATTTTTTAGAGCAAAGCTCCCCCTAGATGTGAGAACCCCTTTTAAAGGGTCAAACTAACCTTGGGTTGTCGTAGAAGACTTCATGTAGATGTTGAAGATGTGGATGCTCAATGTTGATGGAGATCATCAAGAGTTGGGAGCTATCCTTTGGATTCGGGCACTTTCAATACCTACATGGGTTAGTCCCACAAGGAACAAACAAGGATATCCATGGACATAGATTGACGTTCACAATAGATGATGTCCATGAAAGCAATGATTACCTTGTCCCTTGACTTACCAACAAGAGGGTTTGTGACTCCATGAACTAGTGCACGATATGGAAGTTGATTGCACAAGTTTTTTTTTTTGCCAAAATGAATGTGAGTGAAGTATGTTGGCGGAGTCACCCTCAAGAACTTTCTAGTTCTTCTTCTTCGGGATCCACATCATCTTGATGGGAATCCTTGGGGTTGTAGTTGAGCTTGACGAAGTAGAACTTGACGTTTCCTTGGGAACCCACTTGACCATGGCTTGAGGTGCTTCAACGAATGCATCAATCTCCTCTTGAAGCTTGTCCTTGGCTTTTAGCTTGTGGTCTTGTGGTGGAAGGTCATCTTGAGCTTGTTCCACATTGGAAGAAGTAGGATCATACTTCTCCTTTTGAGAAACAAACTGTGGAGTAGGATATTGACTTTCTTCCCACTCAACACCTTCGGCGTTGAACTTTCGCTCAAAACCAATTCCTTGATTCTTCCGGTGCCTTCCTTGCTTGCGAACAATTTCCTCAAAGTTCTTGCTTCCGGCAAGGCTCTTGTAGACACCTTTCTCTATGATCCCTTTCAATAAACTATTCTCTTGCTCAAGTGTAACTTGGCTTGAAACATTGTTAGTGGAATCAAGATAACTACTAGAAGCAACAACATTGGATTTAGCATGGTTATTGTTATTGCTAGAGGAAGAATTTTTCTTATGCTTGTCATGCTTAGTCTTAATGGGTGGCAAGAAATTAGACAAGAGAAGTCGTTTGGCAAGATATGAAGAACTCTTCTTTCGAAGATCGTCATTGATTGCTTTTAGAAACTCATGTTCTTGCTCTAGAGTGAGCTTCTCGAAGCGTAGCTTCTCATGAGATCTTAGGAGCTCTCTATGATCTTCTTGAGTTGTTTCATGAGCTAACTTAAGAGTGTTTAGTTCTTTAGTTAGACGCTCAATCTCCTTCATAGCATTGTCATTCGACTCTTCTTGACTATAAAGACTACTAGCATGTTCATCGTTACTAGGCTCACTGGATTTATCATGCAAGAGCTCATCTTCACCAAGCAAGTCATCCTCATCACTATTGAAGTCAATGAATTCAGGGTGTGATACCTTGGGGCCTTTAGCCATGAAGCATCTTCCAATTCCCTCATTTGGTGAATCAAATAAGTCGTAGGAGTTGGAGTTGGAGGATACGAGAGCAAGACCGGCAACACCTTCATCTTGACTGTAGTCGGAGTCGGAGTGATAGCTTCCATCGGATTGATTGTCGGAGTCGGAGCCGGAGACCCATTCACCTACATGAGCTTGATGTTTTCCTCTTGTGTAGCTCCTTGATGACTTGTCTTTCCTCTCCGAATCCTTGCTTCTCCGAGAGGGTCTTCGTTCATAACGATCATCTCTACTCCTTCTCTCTTTCCGAGGTGACTCATCTCTTGAACTTCTTCTTCTTGGAGATTCTTCTCTTCTCTTGTGGGGAGCCGTACACTCATTTGAGTAGTGTCCGGGTCTTCCACAATTGTAGCAGTTTCGATCACGACTAGAAGATCTCTTTTCATCATATGATCTAGACTTTGAGCTTCTCTCTTTGCCTCTATTCTTGTAGAATTTGTTGAAGTTCTTAACCATTAGGCTTATCTCTTCATTGGAAACTAACTTGTCACTTGAGGTTGTGGGAGCATCACTTGTAGCTTTGTAAGCACCACTCGACTTGTTGTGAAGCTCTTCCTTATCCTTAAGTGTCATCTCATGAGCAACAATTCTTCCAATGACTTCGGTTGGCTTGAGAGTCTTGTAGTTTGGCATCATTTGGATCAAAGTGCACACGGTGTCATACTTTCCATCCAAAGCTCTGAGAATCTTCTTGATGATGAATCGGTCGGTCATTTCTTCGCTTCCTAAGCCGGCAATCTCATTTGTGATGAGAGCAAGCCTAGAGTACATTTCAGCGACTCCTTCACCATCCTTCATCTTGAACTTGTCAAGTTGACCTTGAAGAATATCTAGCTTTGATTCCTTCACAGACTCGGTACCTTCGTGCATTTCAACCAAAGTATCCCAAATCTCTTTTGCATTTTCAAGACGGCTGATTTTGTTGAACTCCTCGGGACACAAGGCATTGACGAGAATGTCACAAGCTTGAGCATTGTTTTGCAACATCCGCAATTCTTCCGGTGTAGCTTCGCGATCTGGAACTTTTCCTTCCTCAAAGAATTCACCTTGCATACCAACACAAATAATGCCCCATGCGGCTGGGTTATGACCAAGAATATGCATTTTCATTTTATGCTTCCAACTAGCGAAATTTGTACCATCAAAGTAAGGACCTCTACGAAAATTACCCTCACTAGACGCCATACTCTCCTAGGTTGTGAGACCAAGCTTATGGAGTCCAATGCAATGGAAACCAATACAATGGAGACCAAAGCTCTGATACCACTTGTAGGATCGAAAGTATGTCTAGAGGGGGGATGATTAGACTACTTGTAAATATAAAAATTCTGCCTTTTGACAAAGAACAGTTTTTGGCAGATTCACAGTTTTGATCAAGTCAAGCATCACCCTACACATGCAATTCTAGAGTATAGGCAGCGGAAAGTAAATTGCACATGTAGTAAAGAGAGGTGGAGAAGAGCAAACGCAATTTTGGAGACGCGGTGATTTTTCCCGTGGTTCCGATAGGTGGCGCATTCGTACATCCACGTTGATGGTGACTTCAACCCACGGAGGGTAACGGCTGCGAGAGTCCACGGAGGGCTCCACCCACGAAGGGTCCACGAAGAAGCAACCTTGTCTATTCCATCATGGCCTACGCCCACGGAGGGCTAGCCTTACTCGGGGTAGATCTTCACGAAGTAGGCGATCTCCTTGCCCTTACAAACTTCTTGGTTCAACTCCACATCGATGACGGAGGCTCCCAAGCGACACCTAACCAATCTAGGAGGCAACACCCTCCAAAAGGTAATAGATGTTGTAGATGATGATGAACTCCTTGCTCTTGTGCTTCAAATGATAATCTCCCCAACACTCAACTCTCCTCACTGATTTGGCTGTGGTGGAAGAAAGGATTGAGTGGAAAGCAACTTGGGAAGGTTAGAGATCAAGCTTCATATGGTAGGAGTGGAGCAACTTGATCTCAACACAAGGGTAGGTAGTTCTCTTCTCAGAAATGTAAGGTAGGAGTGGTAGTTCTTTCTGATGGCTCTCTCCACGAATGAAGAGGGGGTGGAGGGGTATAAATAGCCTCCACACAAAATCCAACCGTTACACACATTTGAGCAATCTCGGTGGGACCGAAGTGGACAACTCGGTGAGACCGAAAGTTCAAATAATGTGAACGTTGGGGTTTTCGGTGGGACCGAATATACAATCTCGGTTAGTCCGATTCGTGCAATGACAAGAGCATGCCAGTTTCGGTGGGACCGACTTCATCAACTCGGTGACACCGATTTGATGACAGAAGGTTACAGAACCTTGGCAACTCATGTTTCGGTGAAACCGAGTTCAGAATCGGAAAATCCGAGTTTACTAGGGTTTGGCTTATGGCTGAGGTGGTTCATCTCGGTGTGACTGAGTTTGGAATATCGGTGGGACCGAGATTACTTATGGGTGTATATGGCAGTGAAAGTTGCTGATAGTTTAGGAGATGTATCACTAAGCACTTGAGCAACCAGATCATCATCATAACCTCATCCCCTTTTAATAGTATTGGCTTTTCCTATGGACTCAATGTGATCTTGGATCACTAAACCAAAAATGGAGTCTTGAGCTTTTGCCAATGCTTGCCTTAGCATTTTGAGGGGTCCACTTCTTCAGTCCTTGCCATACCCATATCACTGAACTTCTCTAAAATGATTCTCAAGTAACTATTAGTTCAATGATATATATGTTGTTATTAATTAGCAAAACCACCCGGGGATTAGTTGCACTTTCATAGTTGTACTAATGTTTTTGCCTGACGGATGTACTATGATTTTCCCTTCTGCAGAAGTGCAACGCTCGATTAGCTGGCTTGTGTGATGTTGAGGTCAACATGATTAGAAGAGTTCCAGAAACAATCAACAAGCATAATGTCATCTTGGCTTGAATCCATCGTCCCATTCAATAATGTATAATGTGAAATTGTGAAGCTAATGAGTGTGAAACTATGAAGTACTCCCCACAAAGGCAAGTGTTGTAACGTTTTAATGCAGTTTCTCAGTGTTGTAGAATTGTGGTTAATTCAGTGAGTATGGCAGTTAATATTGCATCCGTCCAACATTCATGTATGTATGTTTTATTTCATCAGAAAGTAAGCAATTTCCTACGGGATTACTACAGGTAGAGAAGAAAATGTGAGTGGTCTCTTCTAAGAGGACCAACAAACTAACCCAAATAGTAAGAATTCAGAAGCTGAACTATTTAACAATTGTGCCCTTCAACCTCATAATATGCCCTTCTATCCAAAACGAAACTTAATAGTTTATAGGACTTTGCTTTGCATTGCTTACTGTTGTATTATTGGACAATAATTTATAGGTACAATAGTGTGTGTTTTGTGATCTTACTTTAATTGGTTGAGCCTACCATTTTATGAAAATGAAGAGTTTGATTTTATTTATTTCAATAGACATTTGTCCTAAAGATTTAAATCAACAAATAGTGGCTTCCTAACTGATCCATGCATGGATTTATCCACTCAAGCAGGGATTGAATTTTAATTCTTTCGTGCAAACACAAAAAGAGGCTAAAAAGAGATGAAATATGATTTGCATGATTTTTTACGCCAAAGAATGCATACACCAAATTTTGCATGCTACATTTTAGTTCAATACCACACATATCTTTGATGTGCAATATGCTCAAAGGAACCCTTCAGTTTGCTTCCTCTTTTCCATTAGACAAAGTTAGTAAGTTATGTTATCTTGCCTAGATTTTCTGCACTTTCTCTGCATACTAGGAGCTCTTGATGGTTACTTCACACATCAAGGACCAGGTAAAAGCGGACCACCCATTTTATTATATTATCTTGATGCATATTTTTTAATTTCTTTTCTCTCATCGCCTATTCTTTCCAGATTGTTTTTTCAGCAAAGCTCAAACTACAATTTTCGGTTTGAAGTATTATATCATTGCAGACATAAGGAGTAACAATATACAAAATTAAGAGCACACAAATAGACAGATTACGAGGATTTGGTATCAAGTGTGATCCCCCTTCCTCCAAATAGTTACTTATAGCATTATATTTTTGTTTCATATGGTATACATCTAATATTTCAGGCAACATTTAGACTAAATTGGAGGGCGAGAACAAACTTCGAATTCTAAGTTTCCCTTTTTATGTCATTTGAGGGCTTCATGTCATGTCTATGTTTTTCAGGTTGGAAAGTAATTGATTGTACTTCAGAAAGAATATTTAGTGATCGTCAAATTCTACTTATGTATGTATACAGAATATCGACAATGTAACATAATCATTTTATTGTTATATAATTTAGGATATATATAAATGTGTGATATCTAAATGTGGCCAAGATTGTAACATCTTCCGTGAATATCTAATTGGTTGAGATGATATTACGAAATTGAAACCTTCTAGCCTAACATCGGGTATGAACAAGAAAGTTTGAGTTGTTATTAGTTACCCTTTCTTCGGTGATCTGATTTTTTTCCTAAATTGTCGAAACACCATTTGATGTGCTAATAATGCATATACTTCCACATTAGTACATTATTTTTATCACATGTATATAATATAGTTGGTTGTTTCCATGAAAATTAATTGCTATAAATTCCCGCCGCAACGCTCGGGGTATCGTCTAGTAACTTATAAATCGAAGCTATTTGTGAAGTCCATCATATTATTTCACTTATTTACATTCTCCATATGTTGATTTTTTTACTCAAAAAATCCGCTACAAAGTCCCACGGTAACGTGTGGGGCATCGTCTAGTTTATATAGGTTTGCCGCAGCAAAACGTATCTGCCTTGGGATTAGGGCTGAAACCCTTATCTATTTTTTCGATAAAGGGATCCTTATTTCTTAAAAGTTTTAAGTATTACACCCGGTCTATGAATAACTACGACGCACACAGCCAAACATGTCCATGTCCAACAGGTAAAAAGTAAAAAATTGGTGAAATACAAGTCATCATGTGGAGACTGTATGATGCCTAAGGCTACGGAGGGCTAATCCTAAGAGCATGCTTCCATCCATGTCGGCAAAAAATATCCCTCGTCGTATCCTTCAAGCAAGTACACACCTCCTTAAATCTGTCTCAATTACCTACACATTGTAGAGACGACCATAAATGGAACATACCAATACATCTATAGACAACCTGCATAAGGGAAGCAATTTTATCTTTAAAAACCTTAGCATTTCTACATAGCCAAAGCGACCATATAACAGCAAGCGCTCCCACCCTGAGCAGAATTCGAAACTTGTGATCAATCCCATGTAACTTGTTGATGTCTACTACGCAACCTTCTTCTTGTAGACGTTGTTGGGCCTCCAAGTGCAGTGGTTTGTAGGAAACTAGCAAATTTCCCTCAAGTGGATGACCTAAGTTTATCAATCCGTCGGAGGGGTAGGATGAAGATGGTCTCTCTCAAACAACCCTGCAACCAAATAACAAAGAGTCTCTTGTGTCCCCAACACACCCAATACAATTGCAAATTGAATATGTGCACTAGTTCGGCGAAGAGATGGTGATACAAGTGCAATATGGATGGTAGATATAGGTTTTTGTAATCTAAAAATATAAAAACAGCAAAGGTAACTAATGATAAAATTGAGCGTAAACGGTATTGCAATGCTAAGAAACAAGGACTAGGGTTCATACTTTCACTAGTGCAAGTTCTCTCAACAATAATAACATAACTTGATCATATAACTATCCCTCAACATGCAACAAAGAGTCACTCCAAAGTAACTAATAGCCGAGAACAAACGAAGAGATTATGGTAGGGTACGAAACCACCTCAAAGTTATTCTTTCTGATCGATCTATTCAAGAGTCTGTAGTAAAATAACACGAAGCTATTCTTTCCGTTCGATCTATCATAGAGTTCGTACTAGAATAACACCTTAAGACACAAATCAACCAAAACTAATGTCACCTAGATACTCCATTGTCACCTCAAGTATCCGTGGGTATGATTATACGATATGCATCACACAATCTCAGATTCACCTATTACACCAACACAAAGAACTTCAAAGAGTGCCCCAAAGTTTCTACCGAAGAGTCAAGACGAAAACGTGTGCCAAACCCTATGCATAGATAACCAAGGTCACGGAACCCGCAAGTTGATCACCAAAACATACATCAAGTAGATCACGTGAATATCCCATTGTCAGCACAGATAAGCACATGCAAGACATACATCAAGTGTTCTCAAATCCTTAAAGACTCAATCCGATAAGATAACTTCAAAGGGAAAACTCAATCCATTACAAGAAGGTAGAGGGGGAGAAACATCATAAGATCCAACTATAATAGCAAAGCTCGCGATACATCAACATCGTGCCATCTCAAGAACACGAGAGAGAGGGTGAGATCAAACACATAGCTACAGGTACATACCCTCCGCCCCGAGGGTGAACTACTCCTCCCTCGTCATGGAGAGCGTCGGGATGATGAAGATGGCCACCAGAGAGGGATTCCCACCTACGGTAGGGTGCCAGAACGGGTCTAGATTGGTTTTCGGTGGTAACAGAGGCTTTCGCCGTCGGAACTCCCGATCTAGGTTATTTTTCGGAGGTTTCTGTATATATATGAGGTGTTGGGGTCGGGGCCAAGTAAAGGGGACCTCCGGGCTGTCCACGAGGCAGGGGGACACGCCCCCTACCCTCGTGGGCAGCCCGAGAACCTTTTGGTCCCCCTCCGGCACTTCCTGGGCTTCTTCTGATCCAAAATAAGCTCCGTTGAGTTTCAGGTCAATTGGGCTCCGTTTGATATTCATTTTTTGCGATACTCTAAAACAAGGGAAAACATAAACTGGCAGTGGGCTCTGGGTTAATAGGTTAGTCCCAAAAATCATATGAAAGTGTATATAAAAGCCCATAAATCATCCTAGAAGGATAATATAGTAGCATGGAACAATCAAAAATTATAGATACGTTGGAGACGTATCAAGCATCCCCAAGCTTATTTCCTGCTCGTCCTCGAGTAGGTAAATGATAAAAACAGAGTTTTTGTTGTGGAATGCTAACCAACATAATTCTCAATGTAATTCTCTTTATTGTGGCATGAATGTTCAGATCCGAAAGATTTAAGATAAAAGTCTATATTGACATAAGAATAATAATACTTCAAGCATACTAACAAAGCAATCATGTCTTCTCAAAATAACATGGCCAAAGAAAGTTCATCCCTACAAAATCATATAGTTAGGCTATGCTCCATCTTCGTCACACAAAATATACATATCATGCACAACCCCGGTTTCAGCCAAGCAGTTGTTTCATACTTCAAATTTTTCAAACTTTTTCAACTTTCACACAATACAAGAGCCTGAGCCATGGACATAGCACTATGTGGAATAGAGTGGTGGTTGTGCACAAGACAAAGAGGAAGATTGTATCACATCAACTAGGTGTATTAATGGGCTATGGAGATGCCCATCAATAGATATCAATGTGAGTGAGTAGGGATTGCCATGCAATCGATGCACTAGAGCTATAAATGTATGAAAGCTCAACAAACGAAACTAAGTGGTTGTGCATCCAACTTGCTTGCTCACGAAGACCTAGGGCATTTGAGGAAGCCCATCGTTGGAATATACAAGCCAAGTTCTATAATGAAAAATCCCACTGGTATATGAAAGTGACAAAACAAGAGACGCTCTATCATGAAGATCATGGTGCTACTTTGAAGCACAAGTGTGGAAAAAAGATAGTAGCATTGTCCCTTTTTTCTTTCTTTTTTTTCTTTTTTTTTCTTTCCTTTTTTGGGCCTTTCTTTTTTTCTTTGGCCCTTCCTTATTTTTTTTATTTTTTATTTGGGACAATGCTCTAATAATGGTGATCGTCACACTTCTATTGATTTACAACTCAAAGATTACAACTCGATACTAGAACAAAGTATGACTCTATATGAATGCCTTCGGCAGTGTACCGGGATGTGCAATGAATAAAGAGTGACATGTATGAAACATTATGCATGGTGGCCTTGCCACAAATACGATGCCAACTACATGATCATGCATGGCAATATGACAGTGATGAAGCGTGTCATAATAAACGGAACGGTGGAAAGATGCATGGAAATATATCTCGGAATGGCTATGGAAATGCCATGATAGGTAGGTATGGTGGCTGTTTTGAGGAAGGTATAAGGTGGGTGTATGTACCGGCGAGAGTTGCACGGTACATGAGAGGCTAGCAATGGTGGAAGGGTGAGAGTGCGTATAATCCATGGACTCAACATTAGTCATAAAGAACTCACATACTTATTGCAAAAATCTACAAGTCATCAAAAAAAGTACTACACGCATGCTCCTAGGGGAAGGGTTGGTTGGAGTTAACCATCGCGCGATCCCGACCTCCACACAAAGGATGACACTCAATGAAATACTTCATGCTTCAAATTTGTCACACAACGGTTACCATACGTGCATGCTATGGGACTTGCAAACCTCAACACAAGTATTTCTCAAATTCACAACTACTCTACTAGCATGACTCCAATATCACCATCGTCATATCTCAAAACAATCATCAAGTATCAAACTTCTCATAGTATTCAATGCACTTTATATGAATGTTTTTATTATATCCCTGTTGGATGCCCACCATATTAGGACTAAATTCATAACCTAAGAAAATTACCATGCTGTTCTAGAAGACTCTCAAAATAATATAAGTGAAGCATGAGAGTTCATCTATTTCTTCAAAATAAAACCACCGCCGTGCTCTAAAATGATATAAGTGAAGCACTAGAGCAAACGACAAACTACTCCAAAAGATATAAGTGAAGATCAAGGAGTAGTTGAATAATTATGTAACTATGTGAAGACTCTCTAACATTTAAGAATTTCAGATCTTTGGATATTATTCAAACAGCAAGCAAAACAAAATAAACTTAATTGACGCTCCAAGCAAAACACATATGATGTGGTGAATAAAAATATAGCCTCAACTAAAGTTACCGATAGACGAAGACGGAAGAGGGGATGCCTTACGGGGCATCCCCAAGTTTAGGCTTTTGGTTGTCCTTGAATATTACCTTGGGGTGCCTTGGGCAACCCCAATCTTAGGCTCTTGCCACTCCTTATTCCATAGTCCATCGAATCTTTACCCGAAACTTGAAAACTTCACAACACAAAACTCAACAGAAAACTTGTAAGCTTCATTAGTATAAAAAAATAAACCACAACTTAGGTACTGTTATGAACTCATTCTAAATTCATATTGGTGTAATATATACTGTATTCAAACTTCTCTATGGTTCATACCCTCCGATACTACTCATAGATTCATCAAAATAAGCAAACAACACATAGAAAACAGAATCTGTCAAAAACAAAACATTCTGTAGCAATCTGTAACTTTCGAATACTTTTGTAACTCTAAAAATTCTGAAATAAATTGGTGGACGTGAGGAATTTTTCTATTAATCATCTACAAAAAAATTAAATTAAAAGCACTCTTCTGTAAAAAAAATGGTAGCTAATCTCGTGAGTGCTGAAGTTTCTGTTTTTTACAGCATGATCGCATAAACTTCACACAAGTCTTCCCAAAGGTTCTACTTGGCACAAACAGTAACTGAAACACAAACACATCTAAACAGAAGCTAGATGCAATATTTATTCCTAAACATAAGCAAAAACAAAGAAACTAAAATTGGGTTGCCTCCCACAAGGACTATTGTTTAACGCCCCTAGCTCGGCACAATGATTTCAATGATGCTCGCATAAAAGATAATAATTGAAACATAAAGGGAGCATCAAGAAGAATATGACTAGGACATTTAAGTCTAACCCACTTCCTATGCATAGGGATTTCGTGAGCAAACAACTTATGGGAACAATAATCAACTAGCATAGGAAAGCAAAACCAACATAGCTTCAAAATTTTAAGCACATAGGGAGGGAACTTGATATTATTGCAATTCCCACAAGCATATGATCCTCTCTCATAATAATTTTCAGTAGCATCATGAATGAATTCAACAATATGACCAGCACATAAAGCATTCTTTTCATGATCTACTTGCATAGAAATTTTACTACTCCCATCATAAGCAAAATTCTTCTCATTCATAGTAGTGGGAGGAGCAAATTCAACAAAATAACTATCATGTCGAGCGTATAACAATTAAAAATTAAAATCTTGATGAAAAGTTTCATGGTTATCTTTATTCTTTATAGCATACGTTTCATCACAATAATCATCATAAATAGGAGGCATGCTTTCATCATAATAAATGTGCTGTAATGCCCAGGATGGGACTATACCTCCTACGTGTCGAGGCACGACTTAAAGGTATAAGCCCATTCTGGAATGATCTCAAGTTTGGTATCTTTGCACGAATCATGTAAAAATAAGGATGAAATTGCAAAAGGAGATAGTTGGCTTACACTCGCCACTTCACACAATACATTACATAAGCAAATCATCATTCAAAACATCACAACCCGACTACGGGTGAAGATCCAAAAGAAAGATACCAAAACATAAAGCCACAGGTCCGAATTGCCCCTAGTAGAAACCACTACTGATCGTCGAAAACGTCACAAGCATACGGCCACGCTCTTCGTGGAACTCCCAGAAGTTCTGATCCATCTCCTGCATCAAACTCGGCTGAACCTACATCTGGTGTTGTAGTATCTATGAGCCACGAGGACTCAGCAATCCCATAACCATGGGTATCAAGACTAACAAAGCTTTATGGGTAGGAAGAGGTAAAGTGGTGAGGTTGCAGCAGCGGCTAAGCATAATATGGTGGCTAACTTACGAGTACAAGAATAAGATGAGCATCTACGCAAACGGTCGCAAACTAGTAATGATCGCTAAAGATCCTGAACTACCTACGAGTCAAACATAACCCCACCGTGTTCTCTTCTCAAAGTGAAAAGAGGCAGTCACGGTTACTCACACAGTTGTGTGTTTTACTTCGGATCCTCTGTCAAGTTTTCTACAACCGGACATTAACAAATTCCAATCTGCCACATAACCGCGGGCACGGCTTTCGAAAGATTATAACCCTGCAGGGGTGTCCCAACTTAGCCCATCACAAGCTCTCACGATCAGCTGAAGTGATAAATATAATATCATCACCCCTTATCTTAGGGAAATCCGATCAGGCTCGGCATCCCGGTGCACAAGACATTTCGACAATGGTAAAACAAGTCCAGCAAGACCTCCCGGCGTGCCGACACCCTGATAGTAGCCGCGCGTATCTTGTCTCAGGCCACGTCCGGATGGGCGATTATACGAGTAAAACCAATCCTCGAGTTTCCCCGTGGTGGCCCTGCATACTCCCCGTTTGGGACCAACACCATCAGCACTGGCCCCCCCTGCTATGTAGAAAAGAATACCCGAGGGCGCGACCCCCTATGCAAATTTAATTATTTAATTAAGTTGTTATTATGGGGCAAATTAACACCAATGTTGGGCCTTGCTGGAGGAGTTTTATTCAAAGACGAACTGTCAAGGGGTCCCCATCCACCCATCGTGTAAGGAACGCAAAATCAAGGAACATAATGCCGGTTTATCGGTGCCTAAGGTGGCATGAGTGGAACAAAACACCGAGCAAAAGGCCAAGCCTTCCACCCATGCCCAGTATATAGGTGTGTTAATAATAATAATAATAGATATTGTGGTATTCCAACAACAAGTTCCCTCCTGGAACGAACTTCATCTTCACCTGCAACTAACAACGCTATAAGAGGGGCTGAGCAAGCGGGTAACATAGCCAAATAGTGGTTTTGCTAGGAAGGTGTCAAAAGGTTAGAGGTTTCATGGCAACAAGGAGAGGCTGACATAAAAGATGGGTAGCGTGACATGTAACGAAAGCATCGAGACAACTAAGCATGGCAATGGTAGTAAAGGTATCCAAGGGTATGATCATCTTGCCTGGGATTCCGCAAGGGAGAAGAACGGATCCATGAAGTAGACGGAGCAACATAGTCGAGCGAATCCTCACAACTCCGGAACGAAACCGAAGCTAACAAGAGAAGCAACCGGAAAGAAGCAAACCACATGGTAAACACACAAGCATAAACATGGCATACGATGCACAAACAAGTATGATGCATGTCCGGTTTAAATATGCATGGCATGGCAAAGTGCACAAACAAATGCTACAAGTTAAGTGGAGCTCAATATGCAACGAGTTGCATATTGACGAAACACCACATGTTATTTATTTAGTTGACTCTCGTTTATTTACAAGACAAGATTAAATGTTTGTTAACATGGCAAGAGGTGAAGAAAGAGCAAACTACCTATTTAGGCATTTTAAATGAGGCCGGAAATAACAACAACAAATTCCAGAAAATCCCCATGTGCATGTTTAGCAATTTTAAGCAACAACAATTCACACATTTTAATGTTGTTAACATGATGCAGATGACATGAACAAGTTTTATGCAATTTTTATTAAAAGTTGACATGAAGATGATAAGGAGTATTTGTCACTGTGGTGGAAGGAAAGGGTGCCAAGGCAACGATCCGAAAATGATGCAACGGCAACATATCGGTTCCGGTAACTCGTTGAGAGACCGGTGCAAAAGAAAGGTGGCGTGAGCGAGTCAAGCAAGAAGAAAGGTGGGGTGATCCCGTCACCGGGTTCCCACGAGTCGGCGACGAGGCAACCGAGGAGCATGACAAAAGACGATTAGGGCACGGAGCACACAAGGGAAACATCTCATACAACACATGCAAGCATTCGTCCACGGGCACGTCTCGGGGTTATACCTTCGAAGCGTTCGTTCTCGTAGGGGTTAAAGTCGTCGAGGGACGTAGTGGTACACGGGTCGTAGAGGAAGTAGTTGTTCACGAGGTCGTCAACGAGTAGTCGTTCACATCTCGTTTTGGAGAGGTACTTGATGAATCCAACATCTTCAGGGCGACGGTAGTTGTTCACTCGACGGCCTTCGGCGACGGTAGTCGTACACGGTTCGTTGGCGTTCGGGTATCCGTAGATGTACTTGTTTCACCTTCGGGCGTAGTCGACCTTGGCGTTCCGAAGGGGTACTTGTGGAATCCGTGCAGTCGAACTTGAAGGTCATCGGCGTCATGGAAGTAGTGGTACAACTCCGTAGATGTGTGGGGTCGGTGTCGTGGTACTTGGGGGGGTCTCGTTCTTGCGTCGTAGATGTTCAAGTCGTCGGTTGTCGAACTTGACGAAAAACGCACCAGCTGTAGTTGTACTCGGGTTCTTGTGGTCGTGCCGTAGGGGTACTTGGCGAAACCCTGTAGTCGTACACTTGGTCGTCGGGCACTTGGCGTCTCTAGAAGAGGAACATGGCAGATCCGATGCACACAAAAGAAAGAACACGCTCGAGCTTCACGGAGGCAGCAGCAAGGGGGCGATGGACAAGTGGCCGGCTTCGGCCTTGGCGTGAAGCAAGTGAGGCGGAGCTCCTGTACGGGGAGGAAGAAGAGGCCAACAAGGAGGGTCGCTGCAACAGGGTGCTCCGGCGAGGCACTTGGCGAAGGAGGGGCGCTGCTGGTGGCCTGGAGGTGAGGCAGGGGCGGCGCCGGCGCTGCTCCTGGCCGGCCCGCGGGCACCATGGCGAGGCGCGGCGAGGACGTGGCGCGCCGGGCGGCTGGAGGACGGGGCGCGCCGGGGCTGCGTCGTGGCGAGGAAGATGGAGGCGCGGCGCTGCTGGACGACGTGGATCCTGGCCGGGCCGCGGGGCGCTAGGGCGAGGAGGCACTGACGAGGCCGGGGCGATGCGGAGGGAGGCGCTCGGGGGGCGAGGCGCAGGCGCCTTGGCTGAGGCGCGGCGGCGTTGTTCCTGGCCGCTGGAGGGAGACCGAGACAGCGAGGGGAGAGCGAGGGGACGAGGGAGATCGAGGGAAAAAGGTGCGGGCGAGCGGCGCTGCTCGATCGGAAGGAGGACGAGGGGAGATGGACGAGGGGATCGGGGTGCGGTCGGGCTAGGGTTACGGGGAGCGGTCGGGCTGATGGGCCAGGAGGGATGGGCCGGCTTGGGCCTGGCTGCGGTTGGGCCTCTGCTCTTCTTCTTCTTTTCTAAAACAGAAAAGAAAAGAAAAAGCAAATAAGAAAAGGAGAAAAAAGGAAGTGTTTGGGGTAATGTCTGGGCACAGGGTTAGAGCTGGAGACTGGGCCTTGGGCCAAAAGGCTGGTTGGGGAAAGAAAGGGCCGGCTGGGAGGATTGGTCACTGGGCTGGTTTCTCTCCTAATAAAAGAGAGAAAAGAAGAAGAAAAAGAAAATAGAGAAGAAAAAAAGGAAAAGAAAGAGGGGGTTAGGAGTAGAGTTTGGGCAAGAGGTTATTTTTCCTGGACTCGCAGAAATGTCCACGGTCCACGAAAAATAGGAGAGGCAAGAAAAGAGAAAGTGAAGGCATGGGGAAAATGTGCAAGTGTGTTGGTTAATTCCAAACAAATGGAATATTTATAATATAGTTCCCTAAATATTGGGAGGATATGTTATAAAGAGAAGTCATCCTTCCCTCGATTTAAATAGACCGAAGGTCCACACGATTTATTTAAGTTGAGATGCAAAATTAAAGACATGATGGCATGATGACATGATGCAATGGTAAATAAATAACACAAGCACAAAAGAAACACACGGGAGAACCCGGAACATCTGGAATCTTCTGGAATCTTTTGGGACGTCGGTCTTCGGGCGTCACAACTCTCCCACACTAACAGAGGATCTCGACCTGAGATCCTAGATTTGGCATCGGATAGAAACGGAAGAGGAAGAGGTAAAACAAAATTGCTTCTTTGACAAACGAGTGAAACCACGAACCTTGAGAGGTTAAACAAGTTGAAAGAACAAAGCAACATAGATGAACAAAGATGAAAACACTCCGTTAGAAAAGAGGAACCAGGAGCATTAAGAGAACCTTATAGGTTAGAAGACATGAAGCAAGAGCTTACGAACCAAAAGAATATGAAACTGCAATGGTATAGCCAAGGAATAAGAATGACAGAATTTGGACAGCACTGTCGGGGGAAACTGTCCTCCCACGAACACCTATGGGACCGGAGCCCCTTCTACGTTGCGGTAAGGGAGCGGAGGGAGCACGGAGAGCAGATCGAGGAGCACACACGGGCAGTTTACCCAGGTTCGGGCCGCGCGGACGCGTAAAACCCTACTCCTGCTTCTGGTTGTATTGAGTTTTCGGGCTCGTGTAATGCCCAGGATGGAGTTATACCTCCTACGTGTCGAGGCACGACTTAAAGGCATAAGTCCATCCTAGAATGATCTCAAGTTTGGTAATCTTTGCACAACTCATGTAAAAGAGGGGATAGTAAACAGAAAATAGTTGGCTTACACTCGCCACGTCACAGAATTACAGTACAAGTCTCAAACATCATACATTAAGAACATCACAACCCTCTAAGGGCAAATCCAAATGTCAAAGTACCAAACTTAGATAAATAAACCACAAGCGGATCGAATCCTAGTAAGAGTCTCCACTACTGATCATCCGGGTATCGCACATAGTACCGACTACGCTCCTCGTCGTACTCCCAATCCAGCTCGGTGCCATCACCTGGATAGCTCACAGCTGGACTTGCATCTGGTGTGTGAAGTAACTGTGAGCCACAGAGGACTCAGCAATCCCGTTCCCGGGTAACAAGACTATTTAAGCCTTTGGGAGAGGATAAAGGCTGAAGAAAAGAATAAGTGTCTGCAGCAGCAACTAGCATCTAGCTTACGTGAGTGAGAGCGAGAAGAGAAAGCCTCGGCGAGAAGTGATCACGAAGTGATCCTAGCTACAAGCTCAACAATCATAACCCCTCCGTGTTCAACTCCCGAATCCCTATTCGGAAATTGACAGTCACGGAACACACGCTGTTAGTTTATTAGAAACATTGTGTCAAGTTATCTACAACCGGAATTAACAAGCTCCCATCTGCCACATAACCGCGGGCACGGCTTTCGAAAGTTCAAACCCTGCAGGGGTGTTCCAACTTGACCCATTACAAGCCCACGATCCGCGGAGTCGCAACTCCAAAGTGGGAAGACCCGAGTATCCTCGGAATCTCGTGATCAAGATATACCGAGCTAAGGTAAGGCTAATCCAGCAAATCCTCCCGGCGTGTCGACACCCTGATAGTAGCCGCGCGTATCTAAGTCTCAAGACACGACCGGATGGGTGAAGCTACGGGTTTTTACCAGACCTTGAGTTTCCTCGAGGTGGCCCCGCAGGCTCCCCGTTTCGGACTAACACTCATGTGGAGCACTGGCCCGGGGTTGTTGATTAAGAAAAAGGGTTTATAACTCCCTATGCAAGTTTAGTTTGTTATTAGGCAAATAGTACCAATGTTGGGACTTGCTGGAAAAGACTTAGCACTTAGCGGTTTATCGAGGGGGTCCCATACACCCCAATCGTGTTAGGAACGCATAATCAAGGAACATAACACCGGTTTATACGGTTCCTAACGGCATGAGTGGAACAAATCACCAAGCAAAAGGCTTAGCCTTCCACCCTTGCCAATATATAGATGATTTCATTTAAAGCATTTATATAGTGTGATATAACCCAACCAAACTTCAACATGAAGCAAGCATCTTCGATCTTCACCTGCAACTAGCAATGCTATAAGAAGGGCTGAGCGAAGCGTACTTAGCGAAGCAACGGTTTGCATAGGTAGGTTGGTTAAACATGGCAATTGGCTACAAGTAGGAGGCTGACAAGAAGATCATGGGCATCGAGGCAAAACTATAGATCGAGACTACTAGCAATAGGCAAAGATAGTAATGTTATCGGGGTTCGGTCATCTTGCCTGAAGAGAAGTCGTTCGGATCGTAAGAAGGGTCCTCGTGCTCAACCTCGTTGGTAACCTCGTGCTCAACCTCGTACTCGGTCTCAGCTTCCGGCTCTAAACAAAACAATCACACCAAGCACCAATCAACAAGATGCAATGCGCACTCGGAAAAGATGAATGCATGATGGATGCACTAAGGATGCACACGGAGCACGGAAAATCTCACTCAAGCAAATCACCTCAAAACATGATAACAATCTGATATTATTAATCTACACAGAAAAACAATCAAGTTTGATATAAGATTCGCTGAAATCGGAGTTACGGGCTAAAAGTTATGCCCGAAACAAGAAATGAGCGAAAGCTGAAAATTACAGCAACATAGCATCTTCGGAGCTCAAAATAATTGAGCTACAGCATTCAAATAACATGGCAAAGGGCATGAACACAAACTAGACATATACTACAGCAACTAAGTCCAAAGGTGCACCCCCAACGGAGCCACGGATCAATAGCAATGATCTTGGACATATTGAACTTGACAATAAAATTCTGGCAGCAGAATTTTATTGAAACTTTGGAGCAAAAGATAAACATGCTACAGCCACTTAAATAGGCATGTGAGGACATGGATGGAAAGACAACAATATATACTACAAGGAACAATCAAGATCCACTCCAAAACTAACATGCTTTGTCCTAGAACATCACACGAACATGGCATCGGAACGTTACAGATTTCAGACTTAGTGAAAAACCACTAAGTCCTAAAACAGCAATATCATCATGGCATATAAAAGAGCAAGTTTAAGTCACCTCGAAACTAAACATGGCAAGAGGTAAGCAACTCATCAAAGTACACATGAAGGTGATCCCGAAACACACAAGCATGCATCAAAGAGGTGAACACAACGATTGCAACGAGCTCAACAAGATGGCATTTCATAACAAGTGAAACAACATCACAGCCACATGGCACTTTGCAACGATGATAACAAGGCAATAATAAATCTACCATGCAACCTATCACATACAACACGTAGATCATGGCAAGACGAACACGTGGACATGTCATTTGCATCATTCGGACAAACGAGCTAAAAGATAACACATGGCAAAGGTGGCACAAAAATAACACATAGCAGCAGTTTATATCATGATGCACTCTTGCAACAGCAAAACGAGCACCTAAATGATCTCTAACATGCATGACAACAACAGGTAAAACGTAGAGCAAGTCTCCACGAACGTCTGGACATATTACACGCGCAAAACGGAGCAACAGGCAAAAAGTTAGAGCAGGTCAAACATTGCATCACAGATTAACAAAACAGGGACTTAGGAGTGGGGAGTCAACCTCAGATCTGGATCTGGAGGTGGAGATGGGCTCGGGCCGGTGGAGAAGGCCCGATCCAGCTGAGGCAGAGTGCGGCCCGGCGGTGGCCTGCGGAGGAAGGCCTGGAGGGCGGCGACGGCGGCCCGCGCGGATCTGGGCCCGCGGCGGTGAGGCGGGGAAGCGGCGGCCCACGATCCGCGGAGGCGAGGCGGCCCGCGTGGATCTGGAGACTGGGAGGACCCGGCGGTGGCCTGGCCTGCTGGCGCGGAGGCAACGCGGCCCAGGGCGGTGGCGAGGAAGCAGCGCGGCCCACGGGAGGAGGCCGGTGGCCTGGTGCGGGCCTGCTGGCGCGGAGCGATCGGTGCGGTGGAGAGACGAGCGGAGCGGGAGGCGCGATGCGGCTGAGGCGAGGAAGTGGTCCACGTTGGCGCAGCGTACGGGCCGGTGGCGCTGATGCGGGCCTGGGCGACGCGAAGGCCCAGGCGGCGACGGCGAAATGGTCCCCTGGACCACTTCGACGAGGCCTGGAGCGGCGATGCGATCGACCCGAAGGGGGGGGGGGGATCGAGCGCGTTGACCCTGGCGGTCGTTGCGATCTGCGGGATCGATGGATCCAGATCTGCGGCGGCGCTGGTTCCTTCGGGAACTGGCTGGTTGCACGGAAAGAAAGAGAAAAAAAAGGAGGAGGTGGCTAGAGGATAGGGATGCCCACAAATGAACCTAGGGGACTAAATATAGCAGGATTTTAGGGTTAGGAGGGATCTGGGGGTGCTAGGAGCCCTCCGATCGCGGGGGTAGATTAAAAAGGGCCTAGGAGGAGATAAAAGACTGCAGTAGGGTTGATTCCGGGACACAAAGTGAAGGCACTTTGGACCCACACGAACAACGGATGGGAAAACCAACGGAGTCCAAACGAGACGAGATTTGAGAGGCGGGTTGCACACAACAAAACAACAACACACACAACAACCTCGCGGCACACCGGTAACGTTAAACGCCCAAACACCAAAGTAGGCCTACGGGACGTCACGGACACGTGAGGGAGCTCCGGAACGCGAAACGGACAACGGGAAGAAACACGCGGAACCGGATGCAACCGACAACACAAATGCAATGCAATGCACATGTCTACATGATATGAAAGAATGCCACACACTCACACAACAAAACGACAAAAACCCGAAAGACAAAGAACCCGGAATGGAAATAGATGAAGCCGGAGATATATTATAAGCCCAAAAAGGAAAGTATTACATCCGGGGCATTACAAACTCTCCTCTACTACAAAAAGATCTCGTCCCGAGATCTAGGACTGGAAAAAGGAAGGGTACTCGGAACGAAGATGATCTTCTCGTTCCCAGGTAGCTTCTCGGTCGGTGTGATGTGACCACTTGACTTTCAGAAATTTGATGGACTTGTTGTGGGTCTTGCGTTCGGTTTCTTCGAGAATGGCAACTGGGTGCTCTCGGTAGGAAAGGTCTTGTTGAAGATCAATCTCCTCAAACGAAATCATGCGCTCAGGTGCCTTGAAGCATTTGCGAAGTTGAGACACATGGAAGACATCATGAACATTGGCGAAGTTTGAAGGGAGCTCAAGTTGATAAGCTAGGTCGCCTCTTTTGCCAAGAATCTTGAAAGGCCCGACGTATCTAGGAGCAAGCTTTCCTTTGATACCGAATCTTTGGGTGCCTTTCATCGAAGACACACGGAGATAGACATGATCACCGATGTTGAAAGCCAAATCACGATGCTTGCCGTCATAGTAGCTCTTCTGACGCGACTGAGCGGCATTGAGATTCTCACGTATGACTTTGCACATTTCTTCGGCTTCTGAGATCAAGTCATTGCCAAGAAGTTGGCGTTCGCCTGTTTCAGACCAGTTGAGAGGGGTACGGCACTTTCTGCCATAGAGAATTTCAAATGGTGCTTTGCCTGCACTTGCTTGAAAGCTGTTGTTGTAAGAGAACTCGGCAAATGGAAGGCAGTCTTCCCATTTCATGCCGAAGGAGATGACACAGGCTCTGAGCATGTCTTCTAGAATCTGATTCACACGCTCGACTTGACCACTAGTCTGAGGGTGAAAAGCAGTGCTGAATCTGATCTTAGTGCCCATGGCGGACTGAAAGGAATCCCAGAACCTTGATGTGAACAAGCTTCCACGGTCTGAGGATATAACTTGAGGAATGCCATGCATGTAGGGACACAATTCTGGAAGTGTACAGCTCTGCAAGTTGAGCTGCATTGATAGATTCCTTGACTGGCAGGAAGTGAGCGACTTTGGTAAGCTTGTCAATCACCACAAAGATAGCATCATTCCCTCGCTTGGATTTAGGAAAACCAGTGACGAAGTCCATTTCAATGTGGTCGAACTTCCACTCGGGGATAGGAAGAGGTTGGAGAAGACCGGCTGGACGTTGATGTTCTGTTTTCACTCTTCTGCATACATCACATTCATTCACGAATTGGGCAATCTCCCTTTTCATGCGTGTCCACCAGTAAGATTGCTTGAGATCTTGATACATCTTGGAACTGCCAGGATGAATGGAAAGGAGAGAATCATGAGCTTCTTCCATTATGAGCTTCCTGAGATCACCTTTGGGAACAACGAGTCTGTCCTCAAAGAACAAGGTATCTCTCTCATCAACACGGAAGCACTTGTATTTTGGAGAGCCCTTTGCAATCCCATGTTTCACTTTCTTCACCATGGTATCACTGAGCTGGGCCTCACGGACTTGATCTTCCAAGGTAGGGGCAATTTGGAGATTTGCAAGAAAACCCTGCGGAACAACTTGGAGGTTGAGTTTCCTGAAAGCTTCACAAAGCTCAGGCTGGTACGGCTTGATAAGAAGGCTGTTGCAATATGCCTTTCTGCTCAAAGCATCTGCAATCACATTCGCCTTGCCAGGAGTGTATTCGATGCTGGGATTGTACTCTTGGATCATTTCAACCCAACGAGTCTGACGGAGGTTCAGATGCGGCTGTGTGAAGATGTACTTCAAGCTCTTGTGATCAGTGAAGATGTCGACCTTTCTGCCCAACAACAGATGTCTCCACGTAATCAGAGCATGTACCACAGCTGCTAGCTCGAGATCATGTGTGGGATAGTTCTTCTCACTTGGCTTTAGCTGACGAGAAGTGTATGCCACAATTCTCTTATCTTGCATAAGCACACCACCAAGACCTTGAAGAGAAGCATCACAGAATACTTCATAGGGCTTGGATTCGTCCGGAGGAGTCAGAACTAGAGCAGAAACAAGCTTCTCTTTGAGGGTTTTGAATGCCACTTCACACTCTGGAGACCAAAAGTATTTGACATTCTTCTGAAGCAGGTTGGAAAGAGGCTTGGCAATCTTGGAGAAGTTTTCAACAAACCTTCTGCAATAGCTGGCAAGACCCAGAAAACTGCGGAGCTGCTTGACGTTCTGAGGAGCTTCCCAGTTGACAATTGCTTCAACTTTCTCGGGATTAACCGCAATACCGTCAGCTGAGATGATGTGGCCCAGGTACAAAACCTTATCGAGCCAAAACTCGCACTTTGAGAACTTGGCATAGAATTTATGCTCTCGGAGTCGATCAAGAACCAGACGTAAGTGCTTTTCGTGATCTTCTTCATTCTTGGAAAACACCAGAATATCATCCAGATACACAAGCACAAACTCGCCCGTATAGGGGTTGAAGATGTAATGCATCATCCTTGAAAAGGTAGGAGGAGCATTGGCGAGACCGAAGGACATGACGGTATACTCGTATGAACCGTAGCTCGTTCTGAAGGCCGTCTTGGGAATGTCTTCCTCGCGAATGCGAATTTGATGATAGCCCATTCGGAGGTCAAGCTTAGAGAACAGTTTTGCTCCTTTGAGCTGCTCAAAGAGTTCGTTGATGTTGGGGAGCGGATACTTGTTCTTAATCGTCTTCTTGTTCAATGGCCGGTAGTCAACACAGAGACGCTCCGTGCCATCTTTCTTCTTGACAAATAAGACACCACAGCCCCACGGAGATGTACTAGGCCTGATGAGACCCATACTCTCCTGCTTATCTAGCTGCTTCTTCAATTCCTTCAATTCATCCGGAGAGAGCTTGTACGGACGCCGGCATGCTGGTTCAGTGCCCGGCTCGAGTTCAATGACAAACTCCACCTGACGGTGTGGAGGCATGCCTGGAAGTTCTTCAGGAAAGACGTCTTGATATTCGTTCACCACCGGGATTTGAGATATGGCATTAATTTCGCCCTTATCATTAAGAGAGAAAAGCCGAATAGTGTTATCCCTGGAGGCGAAGATAATCACATCTTCATCAGAATGAGTCATCTTGACTTCCTTTTGAGCACAATCAATGTGAGCATCATGCTGAGAAAGCCAATCCATTCCGAGGATGAGGTCGATGTCAGAATTACCAAGAATCACCGGAGAAGCCAAAAATCGATAATCACCCATGCGAATAGAAACATCCGGAGCATATATGTTGGAAGACATACGTCTCCCCGGAGAAATAACTTGCAACTTCTGAGGCAGACTTTGGATGTCAACATTATTCTTGGATGCAAATGGTTGAGACATGAAAGAGCATGAAGCACCCGAATCAAATAACACTTTAGCTGGAAAAGAGTTAACTGGAAGGTTACCCAAAATGACATCAGAAGAATTCTCCGCTTGTGCTGCATTCATCAGATTGACCCTTGCTGCCTTTGGATCATGCCTGACAATAGCTGAACTCACAGGTGGAGGAGGTGGAAGACGCTTCGGATTCGGACATCTGTTGGCATAGTGACCTTTCTGAGTGCATTTGTTGCAAGTCACTTCTGAGAGAGGACGGAAATGAGAGCCACTTGACTTGGAGCCTTGAGACTGAAACTGCTTCTTCGACTGGTTGCTCGGGTTGGGTGGGTGGGAGAAACCACGACCACTAGAGTTCTTGTTGTTGGAGTTGTTGGAGTTGTTGTATGGAGCTCGAATCATTGGAGGAGGAGGAAGCCAGAATTTCTGTTGTTTCGCAGCCAACTGAGACGATGAGGAAGAGTGAACAGCATCTCGAATTCTCTTCTTAGAAGCCTCCATTTTAAGCTGAGCTGCTTCTTGTTTCAAAGCCATGTTATAGAACTTGTCGAATTCATCGGGCTCGAACAAGGTGAGAGCAAGCTGAAGTTCATCTTTGAGACCTCCACGGAACTGATAGATTTTACTCTTGGCATCAGGAATGTCTTGCTTAGCATAGCGAGCGAGGTTTTGGAACTTGACATTATACTGATAGACTGTCATGGAGCCCTGCTTCAGGTTGCGGAATTGCTCACGCATACCCTCGATGACACTTGTAGGAATGTGGTGCGAGCGGAAATCCTTGCAGAAATTCTCCCAAGAGATCACTTGACCGGGCCTGGAGTCTTTGTACTGCTGTCACCAGTCAGCTGCTTGATCTTTCAGTTGGAAGGCTGCAAACTTCACATAATCATCTTCCTTCACGTTACTGCACTCAAAATGCTTCTTTATGTCGGTCAACCAATCCTCAGCATCAAGAGGGTCGACACAGTAACTGAAAGCTTTAGGATTGTTAGCCAGGAACTGGTTGAGGGTAGCATGGTGCTGCCGGAAGAAGTTGCCTTGATTCCCTGGAACTCCCTGATTAGCTTGATTAGCTTGCATCATCTGCATCATCTGCATCATCAACTGAGTGTTCTGAGCAGTAGTCTGCATAATTGCTCTCCAAGCCTCAGGCGGAGGAGGAGGGGAAGGAGGATGATCTGGGACCTCTTCCACCTCTGGGTTAGCGTTGGGAACCTTTTTCGGAGCCATCCTGAAAGAGATGACCACGAATCAGTAATTGATTGACAAAAGGTATAAGCTGAATCAATGGAACGAATTGCAACAAGTCTTCACAATAATCATTCGAACAATAAGAACGAATGAAATCATCCGAACAAGAGGAACGAATGATATTCTTAGATAAATGAAAACATCAATCTTCACGAGAAGCCACATAGGGGACAAAAAGGATAAAATAAGAAAACAACAAGGTACAGACGGGAACAAACACAAGAGAGGAGTTTCGTTCTAACATCTTTGTGCTGAAAGCATATGAACGCGTTACGAAAAGGTTTTGCAATCCCCGGATCAGCATAGCCAAGGACCCTTTAAGATGCAACTCCTGATAGTAACATCGGTCATATAACCCCTTCACTCAATGTCGAACCCCGAACTCACTAACCTGCATTCGTTGGAAGAATGCCTACGATCTACTGGATAAAACCCACCTATAGATTTCCGAAAGATTCCAGTTATGCAATCAGGTGTTGGGGATACACGGGAAGCACCGCGCAATCAACTCTAAACCTACATCCAGGTGTATCCATCCTTCAACACATAACCAGTCTTTCTCGGAAACTGTGTACCTCGGACCTTCGAAAAAGCATCCACTATAACAAGCTATGGCAATACTCCCGAACTACCTCCCCAGTACTGGGTGATGTCGGGGTTATCTTGCCACTGGCCGTATAGGGGAGATTTTCGATGTCGGCCGTCTTAAGTATTTAGTACTGCCGCGATATGCTTGTGTCAATGATACCCTGAAGCTCAACTCCTCGGTAACAGGAGGCATCGAGAACAATATCCTTGTCACAAGAACATCGAAACAATCCCAGAATACTCGCGGGATTCCTAAAAAAAAATTTGTGCAATTTTTGAAGATAGGAGAGACAAGAGTAGTCGTCAGGAGTCCTCACCAGAGAGAAAGGGGATGAGAAGCAAAGAAATCCTACTCTCCGATATAATATAGGACTCAAAAAGTTTTCAGTGTGTGCCTAGACTCGACCGTCAACGGTTCGATCAAACAGTGGGGGCTCCTAGGTCGGAGAAGGCTCTGAATACCAACTTGTAATGCCCAGGATGGAGTTATACCTCCTACGTGTCGAGGCACGACTTAAAGGCATAAGTCCATCCTAGAATGATCTCAAGTTTGGTAATCTTTGCACAACTCATGTAAAAGAGGGGATAGTAAACAGAAAATAGTTGGCTTACACTCGCCACGTCACAGAATTACAGTACAAGTCTCAAACATCATACATTAAGAACATCACAACCCTCTAAGGGCAAATCCAAATGTCAAAGTACCAAACTTAGATAAATAAACCACAGGCGGATCGAATCCTAGTAAGAGTCTCCACTACTGATCATCCGGGTATCGCACATAGTACCGACTACGCTCCTCGTCGTACTCCCAATCCAGCTCGGTGCCATCACCTGGATAGCTCACAGCTGGACCTGCATCTGGTGTGTGAAGTAACTGTGAGCCACAGAGGACTCAGCAATCCCGTTCCCGGGTAACAAGACTATTTAAGCCTTTGGGAGAGGATAAAGGCTGAAGAAAAGAATAAGTGTCTGCAGCAGCAACTAGCATCTAGCTTACGTGAGTGAGAGCGAGAAGAGAAAGCCTCGGCGAGAAGTGATCACGAAGTGATCCTAGCTACAAGCTCAACAATCATAACCCCTCCGTGTTCAACTCCCGAATCCCTATTCGGAAATTGACAGTCACGGAACACACGCTGGTAGTGTATTAGAAACATTGTGTCAAGTTATCTACAACCAGAATTAACAAGCTCCCATCTGCCACATAACCGCGGGCACGGCTTTCGAAAGTTCAAACCCTGCAGGGGTGTTCCAACTTGACCCATTACAAGCCCACGATCCGCGGAGTCGCAACTCCAAAGTGGGAAGACCCGAGTATCCTCGGAATCCCGTGCTCAAGATATACCGAGCTAAGGTAAGGCTAATCCAGCAAATCCTCCCGGCGTGTCGACACCCTGATAGTAGCCGCGCGTATCTAAGTCTCAGGACACGACCGGATGGGTGAAGCTACGGGTTTTTACCAGACCTTGAGTTTCCTCGAGGTGGCCCCGCAGGCTCCCCGTTTCGGACCAACACTCATGTGGAGCACTGGCCCGGGGTTGTTGATTAAGAAAAAGGGTTTATAACTCCCTATGCAAGTTTAGTTTATTATTAGGCAAATAGTACCAATGTTGGGACTTGCTGGAAAAGACTTAGCACTTAGCGGTTTATCGAGGGGGTCCCATACACCCCAACCGTGTTAGGAACGCATAATCAAGGAACATAACACTGGTTTATACGGTTCCTAACGGCATGAGTGGAACAAATCACCAAGCAAAAGGCTTAGCCTTCCACCCTTGCCAATATATAGATGATTTCATTTAAAGCATTTATATAGTGTGATATAACCCAACCAAACTTCAACATGAAGCAAGCATCTTCGATCTTCACCTGCAACTAGCAATGCTATAAGAAGGGCTGAGCGAAGCGTACTTAGCGAAGCAACGGTTTGCATAGGTAGGTTGGTTAAACATGGCAATTGGCTACAAGTAGGAGGCTGACAAGAAGATCATGGGCATCGAGGCAAAACTATAGATCGAGACTACTAGCAATAGGCAAAGATAGTAATGTTATCGGGGTTCGGTCATCTTGCCTGAAGAGAAGTCGTTCGGATCGTAAGAAGGGTCCTCGTGCTCAACCTCGTTGGTAACCTCGTGCTCAACCTCGTACTCGGTCTCAGCTTCCGGCTCTAAACAAAACAATCACACCAAGCACCAATCAACAAGATGCAATGCGCACTCGGAAAAGATGAATGCATGATGGATGCACTAAGGATGCACACGGAGCACGGAAAATCTCACTCAAGCAAATCACCTCAAAACATGATAACAATCTGATATTATTAATCTACACAGAAAAACAATCAAGTTTGATATAAGATTCGCTGAAATCGGAGTTACGGGCTAAAAGTTATGCCCGAAACAAGAAATGAGCGAAAGCTGAAAATTACAGCAACATAGCATCTTCGGAGCTCAAAATAATTGAGCTACAGCATTCAAATAACATGGCAAAGGGCATGAACACAAACTAGACATATACTACAGCAACTAAGTCCAAAGGTGCACCCCCAACGGAGCCACGGATCAATAGCAATGATCTTGGACATATTGAACTTGACAATAAAATTCTGGCAGCAGAATTTTATTGAAACTTTGGAGCAAAAGATAAACATGCTACAGCCACTTAAATAGGCATGTGAGGACATGGATGGAAAGACAACAATATATACTACAAGGAACAATCAAGATCCACTCCAAAACTAACATGCTTTGTCCTAGAACATCACACGAACATGGCATCGGAACGTTACAGATTTCAGACTTAGTGAAAAACCACTAAGTCCTAAAACAGCAATATCATCATGGCATATAAAAGAGCAAGTTTAAGTCACCTCGAAACTAAACATGGCAAGAGGTAAGCAACTCATCAAAGTACACATGAAGGTGATCCCGAAACACACAAGCATGCATCAAAGAGGTGAACACAACGATTGCAACGAGCTCAACAAGATGGCATTTCATAACAAGTGAAACAACATCACAGCCACATGGCACTTTGCAACGATGATAACAAGGCAATAATAAATCTACCATGCAACCTATCACATACAACACGTAGATCATGGCAAGACGAACACGTGGACATGTCATTTGCATCATTCGGACAAACGAGCTAAAAGATAACACATGGCAAAGGTGGCACAAAAATAACACATAGCAGCAGTTTATATCATGATGCACTCTTGCAACAGCAAAACGAGCACCTAAATGATCTCTAACATGCATGACAACAACAGGTAAAACGTAGAGCAAGTCTCCACGAACGTCTGGACATATTACACGCGCAAAACGGAGCAACAGGCAAAAAGTTAGAGCAGGTCAAACATTGCATCACAGATTAACAAAACAGGGACTTAGGAGTGGGGAGTCAACCTCAGATCTGGATCTGGAGGTGGAGATGGGCTCGGGCCGGTGGAGAAGGCCCGATCCAGCTGAGGCAGAGTGCGGCCCGGCGGTGGCCTGCGGAGGAAGGCCTGGAGGGCGGCGACGGCGGCCCGTGCGGATCTGGGCCCGCGGCGGCGAGGCGGGGAAGCGGCGGCCCACGATCCGCGGAGGCGAGGCGGCCCGCGTGGATCTGGAGACTGGGAGGACCCGGCGGTGGCCTGGCCTGCTGGCGCGGAGGCAACGCGGCCCAGGGCGGTGGCGAGGAAGCAGCATGGCCCACGGGAGGAGGCCGGTGGCCTGGTGCGGGCCTGCTGGCGCGGAGCGATCGGTGCGGTGGAGAGACGAGCGGAGCGGGAGGCGCGATGCGGCTGAGGCGAGGAAGTGGTCCACGTTGGCGCGGCGTACGGGCCGGTGGCGCTGATGCGGGCCTGGGCGACGCGAAGGCCCAGGCGGCGACGGCGAAACGGTCCCCTGGACCACTTCGACGAGGCCTGGAGCGGCGATGCGATCGACCCGAAGGGGGGGGGGGGCGATCGAGCGCGTTGACCCTGGCGGTCGTTGCGATCTGCGGGATCGATGGATCCAGATCAGCGGCGGCGCTGGTTCCTTCGGGAACTGGCTGGTTGCACGGAAAGAAAGAGAAAAAAAAGGAGGAGGTGGCTAGAGGATAGGGATGCCCACAAATGAACCTAGGGGACTAAATACAGCAGGATTTTAGGGTTAGGAGGGATCTGGGGGTGCTAGGAGCCCTCCGATCGCGATCCAACGGATCCGATCGCGGGGGTAGATTAAAAAGGGCCTAGGAGGAGATAAAAGACTGCAGTAGGGTTGATTCCGGGACACAAAGTGAAGGCACTTTGGACCCACACGAACAACGGATGGGAAAACCAACGGAGTCCAAACGAGACGAGATTTGAGAGGCGGGTTGCACACAACAAAACAACAACACACACAACAACCTTGCGGCACACCGGTAACGTTAAACGCCCAAACACCAAAGTAGGCCTACGGGACGTCACGGACACGTGAGGGAGCTCCGGAACGTGAAACAGACAACGGGAAGAAACACGCGGAACCGGATGCAACCGACAACACAAATGCAATGCAATGCACATGTCTACATGATATGAAAGAATGCCACAGACTCACACAACAAAACGACGAAAACCTGAAAGACAAAGAACCCGGAATGGAAATAGATGAAGCCGGAGATATATTATAAGCCCAAAAGGGAAAGTATTACATCCGGGGCATTACAGCTCGGGAGCTTGAAGATCTACAGTACCAGCTACACTGAGCGTGGGAGTGTGTGAGTTTCTAGGATCGAACCCCCTCTACGTTGTGCATGGGCCTCCTTTTATAGCTCAAAGGGGTCACCGACAGGTGTCAACGTAGAGGAGGGTAAAAATGTAAATTTGGTGGTAGTTGTAACAGTGCGTGAATAGTGCATGAACAGTGGATGAACAGTGGTCTTCACCTAACCTTGACAGTGGGGGACAAGGGCATTGAATGCCCGTCGCCGTCGACCCCAAAAGCGTCTGTCCATGCGTCTCCGTTCGCCACGGCGGTAGCCTCGTCACCGCGGCTCGCCAGCGTGTCCCTCAGGCTGCACAGCCATCTGCCACGTGCCCCCGGAAGGGCCCCAGGGCGACGCGTGGCCGAATGAGCTGGAGCGCAGGCACACAGTGTGAGCTTCCCCCGGCAAGCACCTTGCCGGGGCCGCTATCTTGCCGGGCCCGGAAGCTTGCCGCTTCCCGGGCCCCGCTGGGGCGCAGGGTGCGCCACGATGTATCTTTTGCGGTGTTATCCTTTGGCCTTCTTGGCAAGCACCTCTTGCCAGGGTCTTGTGTTGGAGTGGTAACCTTGAGCCTAGTGCGGCCTTCCCGGCAAGCTCCTCTTGCCGGGGTCTTGTCTCTTAACTTGGATACTTTGTTCTTGAATGGCTTCATAGGGACCAGAGTGGGCCTTGGCAAGCGCGTGGCAAGCCCTGCCGCGGGAAGCTGCTACTGCCCGTGCACAAGTTGGGATACTAGGGTACCCCTACCTTAGTACACCGACAGGAGCCCCCGGGCCTGGGCCACACACGGTGCCGAGCGCTGTTGGGCCAGGCCCAAGACAGTGCACGGGCACACGCGGCCCACGGCGAGCCATATCCCTCTCCGTATCTGCCGCATCCCTCCCTAACGGCACGCGTCGATTGCGGCGTCGTGGGAGAGATCGTGGCCTGTTCTTTAATGGGAAATGCGGAACGTCCCCCACTTCCCCCTTAAAAGCAGAGGAAGCAGGGGCAGTTTCCCTCCATTGCCTTCATTGTGTCTTCAATCTCCAGAAACCCCCGTCGCCCTCTGCTTCCGCAAAGGTCGACGGAGAGCCGAGCTCCACTCCCTCCGCCGCATCCAACACCTGCAGCGCCAGCGACCTCCTAGCCTCCCTCCCTGCCGCCCCCGCCATGGCCCCGAAGAGCGACAAGTCGAAGGGCGACAAGGCGAAGAAGGAGAAGTCCGAGCAGGCGGCGAAGTTAGCAGCTATGCGGAGGAAGAGGGTGGTCTTCCCGCCGAGGCTCGGCGCGAGGGAGCTCCGGGACAAGTATTACTTGTTCTGGGCGAGGGAGACGAAGGCTCATCCCCGCACCAGAGTCCTCCCTGCCGTCGCCGTCGACATGTTCCCCGGCGGGTACTTTTACTTTGCCGCATTCTTCCACTGTGGTCTGTGCCCTCCGTTCTCGGAGTTCTTTTGTGATGTGATGAATACATACGGCCTTCACCTCCTAGATTTCACCCCCAACGCCATCCTCACCTTGGCCGTTTTCGCACATCTGTCCGAAAACTACGTAGGAGTCCATCCAAATGTAGCTCTTTTCCGCCACTTCTTCACGCCTAGAGTAGAGTCCGGATCTCCACTCTCCGGCGGCATCTCCTGGATCTTCAGGTTGAACAAGAAAGAGGCGTACTTGAAAGGGGAGCTTCGCGGCAAGTGGGAGGAGTGGAGGGCAGATTGGTGCTGGGTTCTGGAAGAGAAGCCTGAGCCGTTTACCTTGCCGCGCCAAACTCCAATAGTGCGCGGCAAGGATTGGAGCGAATTGGCCCCGGAGGACGACAAGTTGGAGATTGCCCTCATTAGGATTCTTCGTCTCCGGGCCGCCAATCTGACTGTGGGCGAGGTTGGGGCTGATTTCCTCCGTCGCCGCATTGCCCCTCTGCAGGAAAGAAAGAGACCTGCTTGGGAATTCGGCAACGCGGCAGACTTCATGAGGCTGTGCCCCGGATTGAACTACAATTTCACCGTCCTGGAGCTGAAGGGGATGGTCCGGGAACTGTTCAAGCATGACCCCAAGCATCCAGAGTGGTTCAAGCCGTCGGTGGGAGTGGTGCCGTTATGCAACAACACTGCCCTCAGTGCCATACGCGCGGTGATGCCCGAGTGTGACTCCCACGGGGTCGTCCCCACTTGGCTGGTGCCCTCAGCGGAGACCGTGCAAGCCTTCTTCGACAACTTGGTCGAGAAGCCCCGCAACGCCGAGGAGAAGAAGGGCCTCACCCGGGACACCACCGACCGGGATGTAGCCTACATTGCCTCCAGGATGGAGGAGGTCGCCGCAGCTGCGGCTGCGGGCGAATTCGGATATACCGTGGATGAAGCAGAGGCGGCGGACGCGGTGAGTCAGGCTGAGGAGGCAGAAATCCTCAAGCTCCTGAAGATTGCGCCCGAGGAGTTTGCCGGGGAGCCTGCCGGGAAGCTTGCCAGGGCAAGCGAAGTTGCCGGGGCGAGCGAGGCTGCCGGGCAGGGTACCGAGTCCAGCGGGCCCGCCGAGGAGGAGGAGGAGGAGGACGCCGAGTCCGGAGATTCTGGTGAAGACTCCGGCGGGTCTCTAAATCTTGATGACGTCTCGTCATCCTTGGAGAACTCTCCGCCGCCACCGAGCCCTCCACAACAACAGAAGAAGCGCCTCCGCAAGGCCGCCGAGCCGGCGAGGCCGCAGGCGCCTCGACAGCAGCCGAAGCGCCGTGCGGCGCGCGCCACCACGACGAGCGAGGTCGTCAAGGAGGTGCCCCGAGCCCGAGCGACAAGCGGAGGGGGATCTTCCCGGAGCGGCTCTGGCACTCCTTCTGCCCCTCGGGCCTCGGCGACGACTGGCGCTGGGTATTCACAGCCCACAGCCCCGGAGCCCGCCAAGCGCCCGAGGGAGCCTTCTCCTCCAGCTCCTCGCGCTGGAGCGCGCCAGGCGGAGTTCGACTTCTCCGCCCTTAGCTCCGACGACGAGGAGGAAGAGTAAGCTCTTGCACTTTCTGTTCCTATTGACTTTGTCTTGGTTTCTCTCGCTTGGTTCTGATCTTGTCTGGTTTTCAGGACCTTGACCCAGCGGATGGCGAAGAGGGCCAAGATCCCTGTGGTCAACATCGAGGACGACGAGCCTGCCGCAGCGACGGAGGATGTGCCAGCGGCAAACCTGCCGGACCAGCCTGCCGCTCCGGGGCGCAGCCCCCAGCGCAGCCCCCAGCGTAAGTCCTTGTGTTCGATTTTCTGCTCGTCGGGCGCGCTTGAGGTTATTATCATTATTGATGTCTCATTTGCTTTGTGCAGAAGCGGAGCCGCAGCCGCAGGAGCACCAGGAGGTCGCCCCCGACGAGCCGCTTGCCCCACCTTCTCCGCCAAGGATGAGCTCCCCGGCGAGGGATGACGCTCCGACGAGGGCGGGCACTCCGCCGAGGGTGAGCAGCCCGACAAGGGTGAGCACCCCGCCAAGGGAGGGCGCAAGTGGCCCTCCGCCAGCAAGGGCTACTACTCCAGCGCCAAGGGAGAATTCCCCGGCGAGGGACCCCGTCGTCGAAGAAGCCCGCGAAGGTAAACCTTGTAATTCTTCTTCTTGGATTCGTATTTTTGGATATTTGCTTGACGATCTTTCTTTTCTTTTTCTTCTACTAGATCCTCCTGCCCCAGAGCTGATGGAGACGGAGGCCACCACTGAGGAGGAGGTGCACGGCGACGGCGGCAACGCCACTGCCGCCGAGGGAATGGCTGGAGCCGACGAGCCAGCCGCTGAAGAGACCGCCCCGACCACAGACGCCGCGGCTGGGGAAGGGACCGGCGACCGAACTGCTGGCCCGGAGGCCGCAGGAGCGCCGGCCGCTGCACCGGCCGCCGACCCCTCCGCCTCCGCGGCTGGGCAGGGCGTCTAATTGGAGGCCGCCAACGGGGTTTTTATACAAGTCCCGTGGGCGTCTTCATCAAGAGCACCCGCGGAGGGAGAGACCTTCGATGGGGAGGTTCTCGCCTCCGCCGGGCTGAAGGTCATTGACATGCCCGGCAGCAGCGACGAGCCCGAAGAGGTGCGACTCCTTCGCCGGCTCCTGGCCCTGTACCGGGCCAGGCAGGCGAAGTTGGAGTCTCGGGAGGCTCTGGCCGCCAAGGCTGGTGCTGACCTAGAGAAGCGCGCCGCGGAGCTCCGTGCCGCCAACCAGGCGGCCCTCCGCAACTTGGCGGAGGAGCATGAAGAGCTTGCCGGGGCGCAGCAGGCATTCGCCCTCGAGAAGGCCGAGGTCGAGGAGCAGCAGCGATTGGCCGCCGAGGAGCTGTCTCGGCGGGAAGGGGTACTCAACCAGTGGAAGGTCGACCTCGACGCCCACGAGGACGACCTCACCGCCCGAGAGCAGGCCATTGGCGGGGCTCTGCGGGAGGCGAGGGATGTCGCAGCTGCCGCAGAGACCGCCAAGAAGGATCGGGAGGCTAAGGTGGCGCAGACGGAGCTGTACTTGAAGGCGAGCGAAGAAAGGGTCACCGCGCTCAATGTGGCGCGGGAGAAGGATGCCCATACCAACTCTGAGCTGCAAGTGCACCTCTCCGAGAAGGGCAAAGAGCTCGCTGACGCCAGGAACTCCATTGCTGATTTAGAGCTGAAGCTCTCCACCCTGACTGACTCGCTCGACGCCGCCCGGGACCGCGAGACGAAACTGAAGGACGAACTCCGCAAAGAAAGGGCCTTGGTGGAGAGCGCCGCCATCTCGCAGAACAACTTCAACCGGGCAGTGGAGCAGTGGACTGATGAACTCGTCACCTCCGCCGCCAACATTGACATGGAGATGATGGCGCTGAGGGCGGAGCACCTCGTGTACTCCCCGAACGAGAACCTCCCTCACAGCGCCAAACTGAGTCTGTTCTTCAGGGGGGTGGCGCCAGCGCTTGCGCGGCTGCGGGAGAAGATCCCCGTGCAGCTGGCCGACGAGGCGCGTCGGCTCTGCATGGGCACCATGGAGCGGGTCTTGTCGAAGATCGTCTACCGCAACCCCGGCATCAACCTTGTCAACGTCCTCCGGACCTTGCCGCCCGAAGCTGACCAGGAGGCGTTGAGGGCGCAAGTTGCCCACATCGTAGCCAAGGTGGGCAAGATCCAGAGGATTGACGAAGACCGCAGGGACTAGACTTCCTTCTTCCTGTTTCCTTTGCCGCTTCATATCAAGTCATAGGCAGTAGTTGTTTAGAACAGCGGCAATTTATCTCTGTAATATATACCTTATTTTGAATGGTCAGTGCAATGTTATCTCCCTTGCTTAACCCTTTTCACTTTGTATGCTTTCCACCCTACGCTTTTCAGGGAACTTGCCGGCAAAGGGACCCTTGCCGCGAGCGCTGAGTGCTGGACTCTTAGCAGCCTGCTGGCAAAGGCCTTGCCGGCAAGAAACCTTGCCGTAGCTAGTCGCAGCACACTTAACTTGCTGAGCGAACTCGAAAACGAAGTAAGGGCGCGACACTTGTCGCAGCTCACTTAAGCCGTTGAGCGTGCTCGAAACAAAGTAAGGGCACGGCTTGCCACGGGTAGGTTCCTTCGCGCACAGGTTTTCCATACAAAGGGTGGTTGTTCAAGGAAGACAACTAAAAATTTAAAAAATTTGAACTGCTCAAATTCTGGTAACTTAGCTTTTATGGGTTGTTTGCTTCCCGGCAAAGCTTTTCTTTTCTTGAACAGCACTTGGTCCACACCTCTATCTCCTTCCCCCCCGACAAACTTGTGCGCGAGGAACACTTCTTCTGCTTCTGAGAGACAGACAAAAAGGAGGAAATACAAGCATGGAGCCTTGTGGCTCTTTATCGCTTACCGGGGATGTGTGCTGCACAAGGTGTCAGATGATACATGCAAGTAAAGGGAACAGCATGAAAACGACAAAGTGGTGCGAAGCACAAAAGTTTTACTGATGCACGGGGTCTGCGCCCGGCTTTGTACAAAGGTTTACATGCGACAGCGGCAAGACATGTACAAAAGGTGGTTGCCGGAGCGGATCACGGCAACCGCGCCTTATGGGTGAAACTTGCGAAGATGCTCTATGTTCCAGGAGTTGCTCACCGGTAAGCCTTCTTCGGTCTCAAGGCGGACAGCGCCGGGCCTTGTGACTTGTCTCACCCGATAAGGGCCTTCCCACTTCGGCGTCAACTTGTTGGAATTCTTGGTGGACTGAACACGCCGAAGAACAAGGTCGCCTTCCTCGAGACTCCTGGTCTTGACCTTGCGGCTATGATAGCGACGCAAGGCTTGCTGGTATCGAGCAACACGTACAGCTGCCTGGAGACGTTTCTCCTCGAGGAGCAATGCGTCATCTTGCCGCAGTTGCTCTTGCTCGAGCTCGTCGTAAGCGAGCACTCGAGGAGACCCGTATACGAGTTCCGTGGGGAGAACTGCCTCTGCTCCATAGACAAGAGCAAAGGGTGTCTGTCCGGTGGCTCGATTTGGTATCGTCCTGATTGACCAAAGAGCCGCCGGCAACTCCTCTATCCAGTTTCTTCCGCACTTGTGCAGCCTGTCGAAGGTTCTTGTCTTGAGTCCGCGCAGCACTTCAGCATTTGCCCTCTCTGCTTGACCATTGCTCCTCGGGTGAGCAACAGAAGCAAAGCAGACCTTAGCGCCAAGGTCTTGGGCGTACTGCATGAAGGTGCGACTTGTGAACTGTGTGCCGTTGTCGGTGATGATCCTGTTAGGGATTCCGAAACGGCAAACAATTGACCTGAAGAACCTCACTGCTGACTGTGCTGTCACCTTTCTCACTGGTTCCACTTCCGGCCACTTTGTGAACTTGTCGATTGCAACGTACAAGTACTCAAAGCCCCCGACTGCGCGGGGAAAGGGGCCGAGGATATCGAGCCCCCAGGCCGAGAAGGGCCAGGACAAAGGGATCGTCTGGAGAGCTTGAGCTGGCTGATGAATTTGCTTGGCATGGAACTGGCACGCTTCACACTTGGTTACTTGTGCAGTTGCATCTTGGAGGGCTTCTGGCCAGAAGAACCCTTGCCGGAATGCTTTCCCGGCAAGTGCCCTTGCGCCAATGTGGTGGCCACATATGCCTCCGTGTATCTCTGCCAACAGCTTCTTCCCGTCTTCCCTGGAAATGCACTTCAACTTGACACCGTTGAGTCTTCTTCTGTACAGTTCGTTGCCAACGAACTGGTACATACTTGACTGCCTGGTAATCCTCTCTATCTCTTCTGGCTCATCGGGCAGTTCTCCAGTTTGGAGAAAACGGACGATTTGCTGTGCCCACGCTGGAGCTTGGGGCTCAACAGCAAGGACTAAAGGCATTAGTGCTGCTGCGGGAACCTCAGCTTCTACGCCAAGAGACTGTGGTTCTGCCGGAGCTGTGGGTTCCCCGGCAAGCCTGCCGGGGCAAGGCTTGTCGGGAACGCCTGCTTCAACTGTACAGACCCTTGGGTCTGCAGGAGCAGACTGTTCCTCAGCATCTTGGTTGTTGATCTTGGAGACCTTGGCGGCGGCTTCGGGAAGATCCGCCGGCAAGTAGTCGCCAGAGACCAACTTCCTCTTCTTGCTCTGCCCAACTGATGGTGTAACGGATGGCTGAGTCAGCTTGAGCACGAAGGTCCCTGGTTCCACAGGTAACTTCATTGCAGCACACTTCGAGAGGCCATCTGCAATATCATTCTGAGCTCTTGGAACGTGCTCCATTTGCAGGCCTTCAAAGTGTTCTTCAAGCTTCCTCACTTCATCAACATAAGCATCCATCAAGGGACTCTGGTAACTCTTATTCACTTGTCGGACCACCAACTGTGAATCTCCCCGGACAATTAGCTTCTTGATCCCAAGTTCGGCCGCAATTCTTAGGCCGGCAAGCAAACCCTCATACTCAGCAGTATTGTTTGTCACTTGCTCCTTGGGAAAGTGCATTTGTACAACATACTTGAGGTGCTCTCCGGTTGGCGCTATGAGTACCACGCCAGCACCGGCGCCTTGCAGCGAGAAAGCACCATCAAAGTACATTATCCATTCCTTGCCTGCTTCTTGGACGGGGATGCTCGTCTCTGGAACTTCTTCATCTGGCGTTGGGGTCCATTCCGCTATGAATTCTGCCAAAGCTCTGCTCTATATGGTTGAAGTGCTCTCAAACTTGAGACCAAAGCTTGACAGCTCTAATGCCCACTCGACGATCCTTCCTGTTGCTTCTGGGTTTTGCAATATCCTCTTCAACGGAAAGCGAGTGACCACTATTATCTCATGTGCTTGGAAGTAATGGCGCAGCTTCCTCGAGGCCATGAGGAGGTCGAAAAGCAACTTCTGCACCCCATAGTATCTTGATCTAGCTCCTTGCAAAAGGGAACTTACAAAATACACTGGGCGCTGCACCATCTTCTTTCGCACTTCTCCTTGTTCCTGCGCAGACTTCTCCTTGTCGGGGCCAGAGCTTGTCGGGGAAGCCCCCTGCTTGTCGCTGGATTCGCTTGCCGGGGATGTGGGTTCCTTATCTGCCTCCCTCTCCGCTACTAACGCAGCACTAACCACTTGATTGGTCGCTGCTAGGTACATCAGCAACTTCTCTTGTGGCTTAGGTGCGACAAGTATTGGAGTGGAGGACAGGTATCCTTTCAAGTCTTGCAGTGCTGCCTCCGCTTCCGGAGTCCATTTCATAGGACCTGCCTTTTTCAAGATTTTGAAGAAAGGCAGGGCGCGTTCTGCAGACTTTGAAATGAACCTGCTGAGGGCCGCCACACAACCAGCAAGTCTCCTTACGTCCTTGACGCGCTTTGGGGCCTCAATCTGCTCGATGGCTTTTATCTTGTCGGGGTTAGCTTCAATCCCCCTCTGTGACACAAAGAACCCGAGAAGCTTGCCGGAGGGAACTCCGAAGACGCACTTCTCGGGGTTCAGCTTGAGTTGTATCTTGCGCAGGTTCTCAAAGGTCTCTCCTAGGTCTTGTATCAGGGTGTCCTTGCTCTTGCTCTTGACCACTATATCATCCATGTAGGCTTCTACATTTCTGTGTATTTGTGGCTCAAAAGCAGTGTGCACCACCCTTGCAAATGTTGAGCCTGCATTCTTCAATCCAAAGGGCATGCGTATAAAACAGTATGTGCCGCATGGAGTAATGAATGCAGTCTTCTCTTCATCTTCCTTGGCCATGAATATCTGATGGTAACCTGAGTATGCATCGAGGAATGAAAGCAACTCACATCCAGCCGTGGAGTCCACAATTTGATCGATACGCGGCAAGGGAAATGGATCCTTGGGACATGCTTTATTCACATCAGTGAAGTCTATACAAAGTCTCCACTTCCCATTGGCCTTGCGCACAACAACTGGATTGGCCAACCACGTAGGATGGATCACGCCTCTAACTAGGCCCGCTGCTTCCAACTTCTTTATCTCCTCGGCAATGAATTCTTGGCGCTCCACAGCCTGCTTCCTGACCTTCTGCTTGACGGGCCGCGCGTGAGGACAAACAGCAAGCTTGTGCTCAATTACCTTCCTGGGAACGCCGGGGATGTCAAACGGTTGCCACGCGAACACGTCGACATTCGCCCGTAGGAAGGCAACGAGCGTGCTTTCCTATTTGGGGTCGAGTGTAGCACTGATGGTGAAGGTACCACCAGTGCCGTCCTCCTTGGCGGACACCTTCTTGGTTGCCGGTGGAGCTGCCATTCCTTTCTTACACTTGCCGGTGGAGCTCGATGGTGCGTCCTCGATGGCAGCGCAGCACTCCGAAGAGGTGCGTTTGCCGGAGTGGGCCCTAGAGCTCTTGCCGGACTTGGTCTTGGTCTTCCCCCCGGGAGCTTCAGCGACAAGTGTGTTGCTATCTGCCGCGGCTGCTGCATCCCGGTAGATCTTGTCGGCGCAGATAAGCGCGTCATTTTTGTCGCCGGGGACAGAGATGACGCTTATCGGCCCCGGCATCTTGAGTACATTGTATGCGTAGTGGGAAGCTGCCATGAACTTGGCGAGGGCAGGACGGCCAAGTATCCCATTATATGGCAATGGGATATCGGCGACGTCGAACGTGATCCTCTCCGTCCTGAAGTTGAGCTCCCCACCAAAGGTCACTGGCAGCGTGATCTTCCCCTTCGGCTTGCTTCTTCCCGGGTTGATCCCTTGGAATGTCCCGGTTTCCTCGAGTTCGCTGTCAGGGATCTGTAATTTCTTGATCACAGCAGCGGAGATCAAGTTGAGGCCGGCCCCGCCGTCAACCAACATCTTGGTGACCTTGAGGTTGCGGATAGTTGGTGAGACCAACATCGGCAAGCACCCGACCGCTGTTGTGCGGTCAGGGTGATCCTCAAGGTCAAAGATGATGGGCGTGCCGGACCATTTCAGCAGCCTGTGCGACTCGACGGGTGGCTCAGCTGCATTCACTTCCCGCACCCACTGTTTGAGTTGGCGGTGGGAAGTGTGCAGAGAGGCACCTCCGTCGACGCACAGAACCTCTGTGGCCTTCTGGAGCTCCTGCTCGCTGGTATCTCCTTCATCCATGTCCACATCGTCATCTTCGTCCTCATCCTTGTCGCGGCCCCGGGGAGGTCTGTCACCTTGCCGCTGCTTGGCCTTGCCGCGGCGCCCTCCCCGGCCATTGAACGGCCGCTTCTTGCTGGGCTCTCCTCCGCCTCCTTGGGCCTTCTCCTTGTCGCGACGCTCGTATTCAGCCTTCTGCTGCTCTACGAGGTACTCTACCCTCTTACAGTTCTGGAGATCATGGCCCTTGGTGCGGTGGATCTTGCAGTACTGCTTGTCGGAGCCGTCCTACTTGTCGGCTGCCGCTACAGGGGCAGGCTCCTTGCCGGAGCCGCCAGCCTGTGTCTTCTTGGCGGGAGCCTCCTTGCCGGACTGCTCGACAACCAGTACTTCCTTGTTCTTCTTTTTCTTGTTCCGCCGCCGGCTCTTCTTTGCCGGGGCGGCATCCTCGCTGTCGCTTCCTCCTGCGCCGGCATCCTCTCCGGGGAGTCTCCTCCCTTCTTTAGCACGTGCACATTTATCAGCCAGAGCGTAAAGCTCACTGACATCCCTAATCTTGGTCATCGCCATCTCCTCCCTCATCCGACGGTTACGCACGTTCTGGTGGAACGCGCTGATAACCGCGGCAGGGTGGACATCGGGAATGTTGTGTTGCACGCGGCTGAACCTTTGGATGTATTTGCGCAGGGACTCTCCCTCCTTCTGGGCGAGGATATGGAGATCACTCTCCTGGCCGTGGGGTTTGTGGCCGCCCGTGAAGGCGCCAACAAACTGATGGCACAAATCCGCCCATGAAGAGATGGAGTTCTCCGGCAAGTGCATAAGCCAAGACCTGACGTTTGGCTTAAGCACGAGCGGGAAGTAGTTGGCTAGGATCTTCTCGTCGCGTCCCCCGGCAACTTGCACTGCAATGGTGTAGATGCAGAGGAACTCCGAGGGGTGCGTCTTGCCGTCGTACTTCTCGGGTACGTCGGGCTTGAAGTTCTTCATGCTGGGCCACTGGACTTGCCGCAGCTCTCGGGTGAACGCGGGGCAGCCTGCCGCGTACGGCAGGTCGCCTGGTTCACCGGGCGCGTGCACGTCGGCAGCGGTCCCAGCGCGCTGGTCTGACTGTCTTCTGGCTTGTCATTGACGCTCGATGCGGGTCTGAGTGTCCTCTTGCCGCCTGTCGTCGAGGACTTGGCGCTGATCGCGGCGAGCCCGCGGATCCGACGACGCCGTGGAGTCGTCGTCGAAGTTGATCCGGCGGGGTGGCGATTTCTGCTTCCGCGGCGGGGAGTGCATGGTAGTTGCACCCCCGGCGGTCTTGTCTCCGTCGGCCTTCGTTTGGTCGACTTGCCGCGGCGGTGATGTTGCCGGCTGCTGCGGCGTGTCGTCGTTGGCGAAGGCGATGAGGCTCTGAATCATCGCCCTCCAGTCTTCGGCCTTCTCTGCCGCTGGAGGGAAGTCGAGGAGCAGTTGAGCCCTGGCCAGGGCTTCTGCTGGAGAGGAGGGAAATGGTGGCGAACGGTGCGAGGAGCGAGACACGCTCGGACTTCTAACCACGTTTGAAGGAGCATGCTCTCGCCCCGGCGACCGCGCCTTGCTCGTGCCAGGACGTTGGCCTTGAGCGTCCCGCGACCCGCCGGTCTGTCCACGCCCCAGCAAGCGTATGGTACCTCCGGTACCACGTCGCTGCTGGTCTGGCACCTCCTGAGAGGGACGTGGTGCATGCACGGACACCGAGGCTTTGGAGTTCGCCCGGTCGTCCGTCTTGTCCTTGGACTTGGTGGCGCCGTGAGTCTCCTCGCCGGCGACCACCCTTCCGCCGGCGTCTCCTCCACCAACCGTTGGTTCTGGTGGCGGAGGGATCGACGCAGACGGGCCTCCGACCTCCGAAGCCTTCTTCTTCGGAGGCATGTTGATGTAGCCAATGAGGTTGATGGAGCTGGAAGAGTTGTTGAAGAATGCGCCCGCGTGCGCGCCGGATCAGGTTCGCACAACCTCGACGCCCCCTACCTGGCGCGCCAAAGATGTCGGGGGAAACTGTCCTCCCACGAACACCTATGGGACCGGAGCCCCTTCTACGTTGCGGTAAGGGAGCAGAGGGAGCACGGAGAGCAGATCGAGGAGCACACGCGGGCAGTTTACCCAGGTTCGGGCCGCGCGGACGCGTAAAACCCTACTCCTGCTTCTGGTTGTATTGAGTTTTCGGGCTCGGGAGCTTGAAGATCTACAGTCCCAGCTACACCGAGCGTGGGAGTGTGTGAGTTTCTAGGATCGAACCCCCTCTACGTTGTGCATGGGCCTCCTTTTATAGCTCAAAGGGGTCACCGACAGGTGTCAACGTAGAGGAGGGTAAAAATGTAAATTTGGTGGTAGTTGTAACATTGCGTGAATAGTGCATGAACAGTGGATGAACAGTGGTCTTCACCTAACCTTGACGGTGGGGGACAAGGGCATTGAATGCCCGTCGCCGTCGACCCCAAAAGCGTCTGTCCATGCGTTTCCGTTCGCCACGGCGGTAGCCTCGTCACCGCGGCTCGCCAGTGTGTCCCTCAGGCTGCACAGCCATCTGCCACGTGCCCCCGGAAGGGCCCCAGGGCGACGCGTGGCCGAATGAGCTGGAGCGCAGGCACACAGTGTGATCTTCCCCCGGCAAGCACCTTGCCAGGGCCGCTAACTTGCCGGGCCCGGAAGCTTGCCGCTTCCCGGGCCCCGCTGGGGCGCAGGGTGCGCCAGGATGTATCTTCTGCGGTGTTATCCTTTGGCCTTCTTGGCAAGCACCTCTTGCCAGGGTCTTGTGTTGGAGTGGTAACATTGAGCCTGGTGCGGCCTTCCCGGCAAGCTCGTCTTGCCGGGGTCTTGTCTCTTAACTTGGATACTTTGTTCTTGAATGGCTTCATAGGGACCAGAGTGGGCCTTGGCAAGCGCGTGGCAAGCCCTGCCGCGGGAAGCTGCTACTGCCCGTGCACAAGTTGGGATACTAGGGTACCCCTACCTTAGTACACCGACAAGCACTCCGTCTGAAAATGGAAGGAATTGAACAAGAACTTGAGAAGATGGGGTGATACTTGATGAAATCAAGAACACACTGCCTCCGAAACAATTAAAAGAATGGCACAAGGTTAAGAAAGATTTCAGACAGCACTCCGGTTGAAAAGAGAGGCAAACTTGATAAGATGAGGGAACTTGAATGAAGAATACAACACTCCGGTTAAATGATAAGCAAGGGAAAGAACATGATCTCGATAAAACGATATGATGGTTAAAGAGATCAATATCATAAAGCCTCCGGAATGAAGAATAGATGCTAGATCAATGAAAGAAATGAACGGAGAAGAAAATGACAACTTCTCTCAAAATGAATTAGGAAATCCTCCTTACTAAGAAGGGTTGAACAGAGTTGTTGGAAATTCAACAACGAAAGAATAAGCTTGATGTGGGCTTATGGAAAACATCTCAAAATTAAGAGGTGACAACCAGCCACTTACGAAACATTTGATTTGATTGAGATCAACAAGGAGATGAAAATCTTATTTCACCGGAATGATAATGAAGAACTTGGGTCATTTATAAGCACCATAATTAGCAACAATCCTTAGGGAAAGCTTTTAGGTGAGATACAACCCAAGATTACTTCAACGAATAATTGAATGGTTGAAAAGATCTCCTGAACAAGGAAAATGATGGTTTTAAATATCTCATTCTTGATAACTCGTGAATCAAGAAACATGAAGGAATTGTCAAGAATGACATAACACCATCTGAAAAGATAAGGTAGAAAGGGCAATTGGAATGCATGAAGAAGAATGCTTGAGCTCCACCAAGAATCTTGATGAAGACTTCGAGGATGAATTAAAACATGATGAACCACCATGAGAACTCCGGTAATGAAAGCATGAGAAGTAAAAGATGAAAAGAATAAGATTCAAGGTCTGCGATGAATTAGATGGAGCTTTGAAATGATATAATTGAAATAACATGGAGCTCCGGAAAACAAGATGAAGAATTTAGAACCGAGAATATGATATGGTGAACAAGCTCCGGAAAAGAGATTAAACACTTCGAGGAAATAAGAATAAGATTTACTGTATGCTTATCCTTAATCAAATTAAATTGATGACAAGCAACGGATTTGGCCTACTACTTATTCTTCTTGAAAAGGATTGGAGAGAGATAGAGCCAACTTGAGAAAAGTCCTGAACGACTCACCGGTAGGATTATGAAAAGAAGAAATGGATTGATACGATAACAATGGAAGAGTAATCTTGAACGAACCACCATAAGAATATGGAGACGAACGAAGAGACATCAATGAAGAATAGTTGGAGGACGAAGTTGAAAACTGAGAACGAAGAAATATTCTGAAATGATGGCCTTCGGAGGATCACAATGGAAAGAATTCATGAAATGCTTCGGATGGGTATAAAAAGAATTCCTCACAATCGGAACAATAATGAGGATGGCATGAAACTAGACCCACAACTCATCAAGAGAACGGTTCAAAATTTAAGAGAAACTCTTCTCCGGTCTTCGAATGTTGAGAGTGAGGACGAGAAATGCCATGAAGAATTTCGAGATACTCCGGACAATGACAAGAGGAAGGTGGAGCTAAAGATGGAAATAATTGGAAACAAGCTTGGAGAAGGCATGTGACTGATGGAAATCATTCTTACGTCACACTTTTAAAAGAATTTCAGAATAACTCCGGAAAATAATTAGAAGAGTCAGGTAAGATCCTGGAAAAAAGACCTGTGGGTTAGGGCCCACTCAAAGAAATCACCGTTGAAAAAGATTGCTTAAGAGATATCGCACCGGTTGAATTAAATGGCTTGAATAAGATAGCAATCCTCAAAATAGCTTGAACGGATTAAGAATGGAATTATGAATCTTCTGTACTCCGGATATGAATAGCAAGAGGAGACTGATTAATTGGTGCACCGGAATAAGAAAGCATTTGAAATGAGGAAAAGGATAAGATCAACATCGAAATCTTGAATTAAATCCACCGGAGAAGAAATGAGAACGGAGAATGATGAACTTGAAGCTCTTGAGCATCTTCCTGAGAATCACCGGATAAGAGCATTGAAGGAAAAGAATGAAGAAATATCACATGAATAAAATGGATACTTCATTTGAGAATTTCTGGCTCCAAGAAGAAGAAGGGTGGGAGGGCGGGGAAACAAAGACAACTTGAGATGATTGAAACAGACAAATCGTCAGATTTCTCAACGACGTCTGTATGGAATAACTTGAAGAGAAGGCACACCGGTTGAAAAAGGATTAACATGAAAATCTCGATGGTCAAGAAGGACTAGAACTCCCATAGAAATATGAGAACGCCGATTAGGAAAGGTATGGAATCAACATTTGACATCGAAGCAACTCGAATACCAGAATCAAAACAAAACAACGGATATATATGTTGCAACATAATTTTCACAATATCATCCGAACAGAGAATTGAACGAATGGATTCCGCAGGTACATCAACTTGTCGAGAAGCCACTTGGGAGAACAAAAGATAAATAAAAGCAACAAGGAGCAGATAGAACAAATACAAGATAGAAGCTTCGTTCGACATCTTCGTGCTGAAAGCTCATGGAACGTGTTACAAAAGGGTTTTGCAATCCCCGGATCAGCATAGCCAAGGACCCTTTAAGATGCAACTCCCGATCGGAACAACGCCCATAAAACCACTTCACTCAATGTAGAACCCCGAACTCCATATCATGCATTCGTTGGAAGAATGCCTAGAACTAATGGATGAACCCACCTATTAATTTCCGAAAGTTTCCAGTTATGCAATCAGGTGTCGGGGATACAGGGGAAGCATCGCGCACTCAACTCTAATCCTACATCCAGCTGTATCCATCCTTCAACACATAACCAGTTATTTCCGGAAACCGTTTACCTCGGACCTTCGAAACGCATCTACTATACAAGCTATGGCAATACTCCCGAACTACCTCCCCAGTACTGGGTGATGTCGGGGTTATCTTGCCACTAACCGTATAGGAGAGTTTTCGATGTCGGCCGTCTTAAGTATTCCAAAACTGCTGCGATATATTTGTGACGACAACACCTCGGAGCTCAACTCCCCGGGACACTGCCACAACCCCTAATGACAGGAGGCATCGAGAACAATGTTCTTGTCACAAAGACATCGAAACAATCCAAACAATACTCGCGTGATCCTAAAAAATATTGGTGAATTTTTGAGAGTAGAAGAGACAAGAGTAATCGTCAGGAGTCCTCACCAGACTGAAAAGGGATGAGGAGAAAAAGAGATCCTACTCTCCGATATAGATATAGGACTCAAAACATTTTCAAGTGTGTGCCTAGACTCAACCGTCAACGATTCGATCAATCAGTGGGGGCTTCTAGGTCGGAGAAGGCTCTGAATACCAACTTGTAATGCCCAGGATGGGACTATACCTCCTACGTGTCGAGGCACGACTTAAAGGTATAAGCCCATTCTGGAATGATCTCAAGTTTGGTATCTTTGCACGACTCATGTAAAAATAGGGATGAAATTGCAAAAGGAGATAGTTGGCTTACACTCGCCACTTCACACAATACATTACATAAGCAAATCATCATTCAAAACATCACAACCCGACTACGGGTGAAGATCCAAAAGAAAGATACCAAAACATAAAGCCACAGGTCCGAATCGCCCCTAGTAGAAACCACTACTGATCGTCGAAAACGTCACAAGCATACGACCACGCTCTTCGTGGAACTCCCAGAAGTTCTGATCCATCTCCTGCATCAAACTCGGCTGAACCTGCATCTGGTGTTGTAGTATCTGTGAGCCACGAGGACTCAGCAATCCCATAACCATGGGTATCAAGACTAACAAAGCTTTATGGGTAGGAAGAGGTAAAGTGGTGAGGTTGCAGCAGCGGCTAAGCATAATATGGTGGCTAACTTACGAGTACAAGAATAAGATAAGCATCTACGCAAACGGTCGCAAACTAGTAATGATCGCTAAAGATCCTGAACTACCTACGAGTCAAACATAACCCCACCGTGTTCTCTTCTCAATGTGAAAAGAGATAGTCACGGTTACTCAGACAGTTGTGTGTTTTACTTCGGATCCTGTCGTGGAAATAGCACGGCAGATGTCCGGTTTAACGGACTTGATGATGGAACCATCGCACGGGTTAGCTTGAAAGGGTTCATAGCACACAAAGGACACAGAGGGTTTATACTAGTTCGGCCCCTTCGATGAAGGTAAAAGCCTACGTCTAGTTGGTTTGGTATTGCTTGGGGGTCGGATTACAGGGAGCGGATTCGCTTGCCTGTGTCTCGACGGATTGATTGTTGCTTGTCCCTGAACCGTCGCCGGGTCGTCCCTTTATATAGAGGGTACGCCTGGCCCGGTTTACAGGGTCCCGAGGCCGGCTCATACTTGTGTCCGCCTCGGTCTCTGTCTTTCTTTTCTTATCTCTCAAGTTACATCATCGGGCGGTTTACAAACCATAGCTACATACATGGGCCCTAAGATCTCATGGGCCGTAGCCTTTACTAAATATTACAACCAAACATATTATAACAAACCGGTTTATACTAGCCGGTGCATACCTGCTAGTCATATCCCTGACATTAGGCCCCAGAATGATTTGAACTTGTTCATATCAATCTCTCTTGCCTTGTATAATTTTCTTCTGCGTCTTCTCATTTTTTGTAAACCGGCTCTGACGTCATCCTCAGGGATCATTAAATTTGACAGTGACATCATCTACGCATTTAACGCCATGAGCTGTACTGTAGCTTTATTTAAGGGTTATCCCGAGAATCGAGGCGCCAGAGGATCTTTATCCGATTTTTTGCCTCCTCGAATCCCGCACCTGTCGCTTCAGATCTGACTCTCCTTTATAAATATCGCCACCCCTCATTCATTATCTTCTTCCCGCTCCGTCTTCTTCTTCCGTCTTCTTCCTCCATCGTCGCCCGAGCTCGAACCGCCGCCGTCGACCGCTGGATCCAAGCCCTCGCCGGCCGCAGCATCACCCTGAGCTCGACCAGAGAATCTCCGCCGCCGATTCCTGCCGTTTCAGGTATGTCCTTCTTCTTTATTATTAGTCTGCAACTTCTAGGGTTTCTTCCTACACCTCCGCCATTAGAGCCTTAATAGAAGCTTCGTCTTGTTCGACCTTGAGCCAATGATTTCTTAGTAACTTTGTCCCTCAGATCTTGCCTTTAAATTGCACTTTTACCCCGCTGTAAATACTTCGAATCTCCATTGTTCCTGTCTAGCCTGTAGATTTATCCGCTTAGTATAAGGTCCTTGTAGCTCCTTCCCGTATACTCTTACATTAGTTTTCTCTTTTCTTAGCATGCTCAGATCTATTCCTCCTTAGCAGTCTTTTGAAAACCTATTTTTCTCCTCGGTAGATCTGCTAAGTATGTTCCGGTTTAAGTTGATGTGCCCTGTTCTTGCGAAACTCTGTAACTTAACGCAACGGTTTAACCGTTCCTCTTCAACTGCCATTAACCGGAAATGTTATAGCTCGTCATAACTGCCGGTTTAGCCACGCCATTAGTCCTCAGCGAAATCGTTGCGTAACTTTCATAGGTAATGTCCGGTTTATACCGCTGTATTTTCATAATCCGTTTTCTGTATTCTATCTTTTCCAGTACCTTGCTCTTTCGTTGCAATGGCTAAGCAGTATGTCTCCTGCGATTGGGTTCCTTCGGTCATTACTGAGGATGATTTAATCAAGCTGTCTGAAATTGGCACTTTAGGACCTCAGTCTGAATTAAAGTGGCGGGCCCCGGGTAATGAATGTCCCCCTACTCCTAGGTCCGGGGAGGTTATTGTGTTTTTGGATCATATATCTCGAGGCTTCTCTCCCCCCGGTTCAAGGTTTTTCCGGGATGTTCTTGCTGCTTTCCAACTGCACCCACAGGACATCGGACCCAATTCTGTCTCAAACATCTGTGACTTCCAAGTGTTTTCTGAGGTGTATCTGCAAGAAGAACCTTCTGTCGATCTATTCCGGGATTTCTTTCATTTGAACCGTCGCACCGAGTTTACCAGCGGACCACATCAAGAACTTGGTGGGGTTAGTATTCAGAAAAGGAGAGACGTAGTTTTTCCTCATGCCGCTTTACACTCTCATCCAAAAGATTGGAATAAGTCCTGGTTTTACTGTGTTGACACTTCTCCTGAAGGGGAGAACCCTCTGCCGGGTTACCGTGAAACCCGTATTCCGGAGAATCATCCTTTACCACCACGGCTCGGCGCTGTTGAACGGACCCGGTTCTCATCACAGCTCTCCAAGTTAAGAGCCTTCATAGCAAATGGTCTGATCGGAACCGATTTCCTACGCTGCTGGCTGTCTTGGAGCATCCTTCCCCTGAGACAGCGTTCTCAGCTAATGTGCAAGTATTCTGGTAAACCGGATGATCCCCAAAGGTTTTCCAAAGACAAGCTTTCTGAATCGGAAGTAGTGGAATCAGCCAAGAAAATCCTCAATGTCTCTTTAGCAGACTGTGCTAAGGTCGGTTTAGCTCCATACTACAAGAAGAATAAGTTGCCCGCAGTAAGTTTCTCTTTACCCTGTATTTGTAATCCGCTTCTTTTGAACCGTCTTTCAATTGTCTTTATTTCTTTCAATTAGGCTGATGACCCTTTCTGGAAGAGAAAGCCTCAGGAGAAAACCGGCAAACAGGTTCGCCGAAAAACCTTTGCCAATAAGAAGAGAAAAGCAGCCGTTGACGCCGGTTCTCCCACTGAGGATGATGATCCGGACTCCGAGGTATGCTTTAATCCGGTTTAGATTTTTTGCTTTCATGTACTTGTAATTGTGTCTAATGATATCTTTCCATAGGAATTGCCTGAAGGTGATAACCCGGCTGAAATTGAGGTAACCCTTCTTTCCTCTGACTCAGAACCTCTTCCACAAAAAAGTCGTCGGACCGTCCGGAAATATCAATTTTCTCATCCGTATGCTCAGTTAGACCCTAACTTTATTTTGAAGAAGCAACAGCACGAGGCTCTTCGCCGGACCACTCGCCACAGCGGCCTGGCGGTGGAGTCATCCGGGATTTCCTTCACTCCGGTTCGGAAACGCCGTGCTGAGGTGATACTTTCTCCGACTCTTCTTCATCCCAAGGCCGGGCTTATCCGAAAACCTCTTAAACCGTCTGACCCTGATTATCAGGAAACTCCACTGTCTTCCTCTGGTGAATCAACCGCCACGCAGCTTCCTCCACTGAAAACCGTTCCAGGGTAACTTTTCTCATCTTTTCCGGTTTATGACCCTTTTTACTTTATAATGTTAACTTATTTTGCATACTTTTCCAGCAAACCAAAACCCAGCAAGAAACCAAAGGCAAACAAGCCTCCTGCCGAGCCCACTGCAGATAATCCGGCTGCTGATCCGTCCCCCACTGTTCCTTCAGAAGGCGAGCCTGTAGCTCCTCTTGAAGACCCTGCTCCTGAAAATCCTACTGCGGAAGACGTCCAAAATCCACCAAGTCCGGCCCGGGTTAACTCTCCTCAGATTAATCCGGCGTCTCCTGATCCGGCTCACACTGTCACTCCCCACAACGCACCAACTTCTCCTGATGTTGTAGTAACCGGGACTGCTTATGTTGCTCCAGCTGAACCCACCATTTTAGCCAAACACACGGCTAAAGCGGAAAAACTATCTCAAGAAAAGGGGAAGTGGAGTACTGAAATATCCAGCCTTTCCGGTATGAGCGCTCAAGAAATTTACTCTGGGTATCTGAACCGGCTCCACAGCAGTCGGGATTATGAAGCCAGCTTGGTTAACTTAATGAGGGAAAAGTATGAGGTAAACTTCTTCTTCTGACTTTGTTCCTTTGATGTATTTCTTATCTCATAACAGCCCCCAAGTTCTGGTTTAGCTGCTTACTGAAGGTAATCTGGAACTTTGTAGATTTGAACCGTTGGTCTTTACATTAGCCCCCAAGTATCAAGTAGATAACTTGCTTATGTAGTAGATACTTGTAAAAGTTGCTGTCGACACTCCAATTATGCATTAGCCCCCAAGTGTCAAGTAGACAACTTGTTTGTGTGCTTGAAACTTGTAACTTTGCATTGTCTTTTCTTTTACTGCTTCAACTGCCATTAGCCCCCAAGTGTCAAGTAGACAACTTGGTTGTGTGCTTGAGACTTGACTAACTTTCACCTCTTGTTTTTGAACTGTGTCTGCAGGCTGAGTTGAACCGGAATGCTCTTGAAATTAATGAGCTTCGAAGCCGTCTGACTGAAACAGAGTCTGCCGCTTCAAAGGCTAAAAAAGAACTTCAAGTGAGCTTAAAGACCGCTGAAGACTTGAAGAAATATTTGAAGAGGAGCGGACTACTTTTGAGGTCCAGAAGAAAGATCTGGAAAAACGGGTTCAGGATGCTGAAGGAGCACTTAATCCGGTGACAGAAGAATTTTCCGGATTAAGACGGCAAATTGACTTAATGACCTCTGCTGTTTTCGGTAAGTATAATCTGGACTCCTGCCTTTATCTCTGTAACCTGTGCTTTGTACCGGTTTAACCATGATTGTTGTGTGTAGGGCGCCGTGTCTCCCATCTTGGGGATGACTTACGAAAAAAACTCAAAGCTTGCTACACCTTGGTCGAACAGTTGTACTCCGGGGCGCAAAGGATCATCAGTGCTACTTCTTTTGGTAAACCGGCCCCTACTACAATACAAGATACTTTAAACAAGTTGTCTGTTTTGCCGGCTCGTCTCGAAGAAGTCAAGAAGTCTGCTGCGCGGGGTGGTGCTCTTCTGGCCCTTACGAGGGCTAAGGCTTGGGTCCCGGATCTTGATCCGGAGGAGGCTTTCACGGGATTCCCGGATACGAAGGAGGACGGCTCACCTTTTACTGAAACGGATCTCTATGCCCTGACGAAAGAGATGCGCCCCCTCGCCAGCAAGCTTGCCGCTGAATCGGATTTTTCCAGATATCATCCAGGATACAATCTGCAGAACGAGCGGGTGGAGCGACCGGTTTACGATACCGTCAACTTAATTCCGCCGGTTCGTCCTCACACCTTTGCTCCTGACATTGATCCTGCTGAACTTATCAACGATGAGGTGTATTTCCGGGCCTTGGCGAAGATTGATTGGCGTGCGCCGGATTTCCAACCGCTTCACGAGGATGAAGATGTTCCGGATCAAGGCGATGGCCAGCCGTCTCAACAAGGAGAAGCATGACTTCGAGATTTATTGCTGTAACCATGATATGTATTCCGTCAAACAATGTTTCCAGACTGTTGGGCTTGCCATTCCATGTAATAGTTTAGCCGAGACTTTAACGTGCTTCAAACCAAATTTTTTGTCTTTCTGAAATACTCTCCGGTTGACCTGTTGTCTGATGTTGGTTGCCTTCCTCTGCTCATACAGAAAAAATATCGAAAAATATGTCCTAGTGGCTTACCACTGGACGGATTAACTTGTTCTCTTAAAACATCAAATAAACATATCTTTATACTAAAGATAACTTTTATACCCGAGATTTATATGTGGCCAATACTCTTTAAAACCGGCAGGACTTTAAAGTCGCTTTATGAAGATCTTCATGGATCCAAATAGAAACTCGAAATTCTCCAGTCCATCTTGATGATAAATCCGGTTCATCTTGTTTCGGAAAGTTGTAACTTTTGCCTGATACGCGATCCGGGTTTTAATGAACGCCGGTTTACTTAGTCTGATATTCATGATCCAGACTGTCCATTTCATAGATATGTGGTCAACTTGTGTAGCTGTTTCACTCCGGTTTTAAAGGTTATAAAACACAAAAACACCAAAAATATGCAAATTTTGCAAATAAGACCATGTAGTCGAGGCTTTTTCAAAGAGCTGCCAGGCTCAAAGCAAGGTTCAGCCAATCACTGGGACGCGGATTGGCCGACACTCCCAGAGGGCCTAGCCAATCACTGAACGTGGAATTATCCAACTTTTCAGAGGGCCGAAAGAACCGGAAATAAAAACTGAGCCAATCACTGGGACGCGGATTGGCCGACACTCCCAGAGGGCCTAGCCAATCACTGAACGTGGCATTATCCAACTTTTCAGAGGGCCGAAAGAACTATGAAACTAATCCGATCACTGGGAGTGGATGATACCAACTCCCAGAGGGCCTCTAGGGTTCCTCCTGAACCGGTGGGTCAATGTACAAACTGAGCCAATCACTGGGA
>LR738709.1:627641023-627682148 GCA_902687465.1 Secale cereale | reverse complement strand
CCTGAACCGGTGGGTCAATGTACAAACTGAGCCAATCACTGGGACGCGGATTGGCCGACACTCCCAGAGGGCCTAGCCAATCACTGAACGTGGCATTATCCAACTTTTCAGAGGGCCGATAAAACTATAAAACTAATCCGATCACTGGGAGTAGATGATACCACTCCCAGAGGGCCTCCAGGGTTCCTCCTGAACCGGTGGGTCAATGTAAACCAATCACTGAACGTGGACTTGTCCAACTTTTCAGAGGGTTGATAGAACTATGAAATTAATCCGATCACTGGGAGTAGATGATACCACTCCCAGAGGGCCTCCAGGGTTCCTCCTGAACCGGTGGGTCATTTGTGAAGTCTTCTCTCCTTGAACCGGATATAATCTCATGTTCTTGAGAGTTCTATTGCTCCTTCACATATTCTGCAAAAAATCAATTTCTAACCCGGTCAGTATATTGAAATATGGTATCTGATGCTAAACTTGTATGTATATGGGTTGCTTTCACAAGATTTTTTGCATATGGAAAAAGGGCTAAGCCCCCGGTTTACCGAGGGTGCCGGTTTATTCAATACTTATAATATATACATAGGATACATTGGAGCACGTAGCTCAAGTATAATACGGCCGTAAATGGGCGATGTTCCATGGCCTCTTCGTCTCCTCTTCTGATGTCCGTGAGTCCTTGTGTTCCCGAACGTCCACCAAGTAATACGAACCGTTGTGTAGATTCTTGCTGACCACAAAAGGCCCTTCCCAAGGTGGGGATAGTTTGTGCATATCTGTTTGATCTTGGATGAGCCGGAGTACCAAGTCACCCTCCTGGAATGTCCTTGTTCTAATCCGGCGGCTATGATATCTGCGCAGGTCTTGCTGATAAACCGCCGATCGTGCTGCAGCTATATCACGCTCTTCACCCAACCGGTCTAAACCGTCCTGTCTTGACTCCTCGTTGATTGCTTCCACATAGGCCGTTATCCTTGGTGAGTCATGACGTATATCACTTGGAAGAACTGCTTCAGCACCATAAACCATGAAGAAAGGCGTGTAGCCTGTAGACCGGTTTGGTGTAGTATTAATACTCCAAAGAACAGATGGCAATTCCTCAACTCAACATCCTGGGGTTCTCTGCAAAGGTGTCATAAGCCGGGGTTTGATGCCTCGCAAAATCTCCTGATTTGCCCTTTCGGCCTGGCCGTTGGTCTGAGGATGAGCCACAGAAGATACGTCTAATCGAATATGTTCTCTTTGACAGAATTCCTTCATTTCACCCTTAGATAAATTAGTACCATTGTCTGTGATGATGTTGTGTGGAAAGCCAAACCGGAATATCACTTTTTTGATGAATTTAACCGCTGTTGCCGCATCACACTTGCTTATAGGCTCCGCTTCAACCCACTTTGTAAACTTGTCCACTGCCACTAGTAGATGAGTTTTCTGATCTTGGGATCGTTTGAAAGGCCCAACCATATCAAGCCCCCAAGTTGCAAAAGGCCAAGTTATTGGTATCATCCGGAGTTCCTGTGCCGGCACCAGAGCACGCCTTGAAAATTTCTGACAAGCATCACACTTCCGGACCAGATCTGCCGCATCTGCATGTGCGGTTAACCAATAGAAACCATGTCGGAATGCCTTTGCTACCAATGATTTTGAACCGGCATGATGACCACAATCCCCTTCATGAATCTCCCTTAGAATCTCACAACCTTCCTCAGCTGAAACACATCGCTGAAATACTCCAGAAGTACTACGATGGTGAAGCTCTCCGTTTGCAATTGTCATGGACTTAGAGCGCCGGATTATCTGTCGTGCTTCCTCTTCGTCTTCCGGCAACTCTCCTCGGCCCAGGTATGCCAAATAGGGTAGCGTCCAATCCGGAATAATATGGAGTGCTGCAACTAACTGCGCCTCTGGGTCCGGAACAGCTAGGTCTTCCTCCGAAGGTATCTGAACCGAAGGACTGTGCAATTCATCCAAAAAGGTGTTTGGTGGTACCGGTTTACGCTGCGACCCTAGCCGGCTCAGAGCGTCGGCCGCTTCGTTTCTCCGCCGGTCTATGTGATCCACCTGATATCCCTTAAAGTATCCTGCAACTGCTTCAACCTCTCGTCTATAAGCTGCCATGAGGGGATCTCTTGAATCCCACTTGCCAGAAACTTGCTGTGCCACTAGATCTGAGTCACCCAGGCACTTAACCCGGCTCAAATTCATCTCCTTTTCTAGCCGCAAACCATGAAGTAATGCTTCATATTCTGCTGCATTATTAGTACAAGGAAATAATAAGCGGAGGACATAGCAAAATTTATCACCTCTGGGGGAAGTTAAGACAACTCCAGCCCCCGAGCCCTCCAACTGTTTTGAACCGTCAAAGTGAATCGTCCAATAAGTAAGATCCGGCTTCTCCTCAGGAGTCTGCAACTCTGTCCAGTCATTGATGAAGTCTACCAATGCCTGAGATTTTATAGCAGTGCGTGGTACATATTTCAACTCATGTGGGCTGAGCTCAATGGCCCACTTTGCTACTCTGCCTGTAGCTTCCCTGTTCTGGATTATATCCCCTAATGGAGCTGAACTAACCACAGTTATTGGATGTCCTTGGAAATAGTGCTTCAGCTTCCGGTTTGCCATGAACACCCCATATACTAACTTCTGCCAATGAGGGTATCTCTGCTTGGACTCAATGAGTACTTCACTTACATAATAAACCGGGCGCTGAACCGGGTGCTCCTTCCCTGCTTCCTTGCGCTCAACCACAATTGCAACGCTGACCGCTCGTGTATTAGCAGCAACGTATAACAGCAAAGGTTCCCTGTCAATGGGCGCAGCCAAAACCGGTGGGTTTGCTAGTTGCCTTTTCAGATCCTCAAATGCTGCATTTGCCTCATCACTCCAGATAAACCGATCTGTTTTCCTCAGCATCTGGTAAAGCGGGATCGCCTTCTCTCCCAAGCGACTGATGAACCGGCTTAACGCTGTGATCCGGCCAGCTATGCGCTGAACATCATTGATACAAACCGGTTTAGTCAAAGACGTGATGGCTTTGATCTTCTCCGGGTTAGCTTCTATTCCTCTGTTTGAGACCAAAAATCCCAAAAGCTTACCAGCCGGAACACCGAAAGCACATTTTTCCGGATTAAGCATCATCCTGTAAGCCCGAAGATTATCAAAGGTTTCCTTGAGATCCTCTATCATTGTCCCTTCCTTCTTCGATTTGACCACAATGTCATCCACATAGGCATGAACGTTCCTCCCTATCTGCCCCTTCAAACAATTCTGAACGCAACGTTGATAAGTTGCCTGGGCACACTTAAGTCCAAAAGGCATAGACACATAGCAAAAAGCACCAAAAGGAGTTATGAAAGCTGTCTTCTCTTGGTCTTCCACCGCCATCTTGATCTGGTGATACCCTGAATATGCATCCAGAAAACTTAGCCGCTCGCACCCCGCCGTGGCGTCGATGATCTGATCGATGCGAGGTAGAGCAAAAGGATCAGTTGGGCAAGCCTTATTGAGGTCCGTGTAGTCCACACACATCCTCCACTTCCCATTCTTCTTTAAGACCAGCACCGGATTAGCCAACCACTCCGGATGAAAAACTTCCACTATGAACCCTGCGGCCAAAAGTCTGGCCACTTCTTCTCATATAGCCTTGCGCCTCTCTTCGTTGAAGCGGCGCAGATACTGTTTAACTGGTTTAAACTTCGGATCAATGTTTAACTTGTGCTCAGCGAGTTCCCTCTGTATACCTGGCATGTCAGAAGGTTTCCATGCAAAGATATCCCGGTTCTCACGGATGAACTCGATGAGCGCGCTTTCCTATTTGGGATCAAGGTTAGCGCTGATAGTGAATTGTTTAGACGAGTCCCCCGGCACAAAATCAACTTGCTTGGTCTCTTCAGCTGATTTAAACTTCAACGCCGGATCATGCTCGGTAGTTGGCTTCTTCAACGGAGTCATATCAGCCGGATCAACATTATCTTTATAAAATTTCAACTCCTCTGTGGCACATACTGCTTCCGCATAAGCTGCATCACCTTCCTCACATTCCACTGCTATCTTACGGCTTCCATGAACCGTAATCGTGCCTTTATGACCTGGCATCTTAAGCTGCAGATAAACATAACACGGCCTAGCCATAAACTTAGCATAAACCGTCCTTCCAAACAGAGCATGATATGGACTTTTAATCTTGACGACTTCGAACGTGATCATCTCTGACCTGGAATCATATTCGTTTCCAAAGGTAACTTCTAAGTCAATCTTTCCAACTGGATAAGCTGACTTACCTGGGACCACTCCATGAAACACCGTGTTTGATTGCCTTAGCTTCTTATCTGTCAGACCCATGCGACGGAAAGTCTCGTAATATAAGATATTGATACTGCTACCACCATCCATGAGAACTTTAGTAAATTTGTAACCCCCCACTTGAGGTGCTACTACCAAGGCTAAATGGCCCGGATTATCCACCCGCATTGGGTGGTCTTCTCTACTCCATACAATAGGCTGCTCCGACCATCGAAGAAATTGCGGTGTCGCCGGTTCTACTGCATTAACAGCCCGCTTTAAAACCTTCTGGTCTCTCTTACATAGGCTTGTGGTGAAGACATGATATTGCCCACTACTTAACTCCTTCGGATTACTCTGATATCCGGATTGCGGCTGCTGTTGCTGACGCTGTTGCTGCTGATTCCCCTGATTACTATAACTTCCTTGGCCCTGCTGCTGATTATTCTGATTATTGTAACCACCTGGATGATGTGATTGATTGCCCTGACCATTATAGTTTCCTTGATTATTTTGGCCGCCTTCCCGGGGTTGATAACCACCATTATTGCCCCTATATCCTGATCCGGAGCTGTTCCCCTGATGACCCGGACCATAAAACCCAGGCCCTGAACCGCCATGTGGGGGTCGATTAGGAGGATTGAAACGGCCTGCTACTGCCTTCATAAGGGGTATGCACTCTCTCATGGTATGCTTCGCCACCTTCCCCTTTCCGCTATGCTTTGGACAAGGGTGATCCAACTCCTGCTCCCAGCCAAGAGCTCCTCCGCCGGTTTGTAAAGCTGAATCTCCCGGATTACGCTGAAAACCACCTTGAACTTGAGTGTTAGCCACGAAGTCTGAACTGCCCTCTGCCTTCCGTTTGCCCAAAAAACCTGAAGTAACCGGATTGATCGGCGCCGGTTTACCAGACTTGCCGGCCTTCCCAGCCTTATCTCCTTCTGCTTCCGGATACTTTGTGTTATCAGAGTCTCCGTATTTCACCAGGGCACTCATCAAAGTTCCCATATCATTGCAGTCTCTCTTAAGCCGTCCGAGTTTTAACTTTAAAGATTCAAACCGGCAATTGTTCTCCAATGTCACTATTGCCGTACTAGGATTAATACCATTCGAAGAGTGTAAAATCTCTGCTACTCTCCGTACCCAAGCTGCTGTAGACTCCTGCTCTCCTTGCACACAAGCTGCCAGGTCTATCACTGACATCGGCTGTTTGCATGTATCCTTGAAGTTTTTGATGAACTGGCTGCGCAGTTCCCCCCATGATCCAATAGAATTCGGGGGTAGAGCTTTCAACCAGGTCCGGGCCGTGCCCTCGAGCATCATAGTAAAATATTTGGCACAAGCTGATTCATCCACGTCCAGCATCTCCATGGCCATCTCATAACTTTCAACCCAAGCTTCTGGCGGTAAATCAGCTATGTAGTTAGGTACCTTGCGGGGCCCTTTGAAATCTTTGGGCAGCTTAACACTCCGTAAAGCGGGGACAAGACACTGTACCCCGAAGGAACTCGCCGTAGCTCCTGTTTCCGCAGTGGCTGTGTGAACCGGCGTCGTTTGACGAATCTCCTCCCTGGCACCTGATCTGGCCCGGTTTATGTCTGGAGCTGGCATCGCCGCCCCTGCCGGATTATCCTGCCTGCGCTGATGTCTCCTACGCTCACTGCTAGATACTTCTGGCTCCTCCCAATGCCTAGTATAACTTCGGCTGGGACGCGGTGTTGAATGTAACCTTTCCCTGCTATGAGAATATGCTTGCTGCTGCATCAACGCCGTATTAAGTAGCTTCTGGACCCTGCGCGCCTCTATCGCCACCGGAGACGTTTCTTCCGCAGGTAAAGCGGCCAAACGCGCCGCAGCTGCAGCAATATTATCCAAGGGGTTTGAATAATGACCTGGAGGGACAGGAACATAAGGTGCCGACGTAATCCGGCGCTCCTGCTCTACGGTGGGTTGCTGAACCGGCTCCTCCCTGGCCGGAGGTGTCCTCCGGTTTAAAGCCGGATGGTTACTAGTCCCAGCCCCAGGTGTCCTGAACAGATTCGTTGATTCATAACCCGGCGGTATACGGGACCGGTACTTTCGTCCCCTTACTCCTTCCATAGAAGCTTGCTCCATCCTTAAATAAAAAGATTGATCATCCAATTCCGCTTGCCTCACCGCTATCATCTCTCTTTCTGCCTTCAGGTCCTCCTTTAACTGATCAATCCGGCCTTTCAACTGAAGGAGCTCTGCATCATGACGTGCCTTGTCTGCTGGAGCTACTGCTTCCACCGCTTTAGCTGTGAACTCCTCGATCAAGGTGGATAGAACTTCAGTAAGTGAGGGGTTTGAGCCGCTTCCCCCTGCACCAGCTTCTGCTGTCGTTCCGTTCATCGGGGGCTGTGAACCGGCCATGAAGACCGCCACCCGGTTTGGCGGGTCAAAGGGGCCCGGAATACTGTTTCCATCGGACTCGCCCTCAGACCGGCCGTCCCGCAACTGATACAGAGATTCAGTTTCCCCGGATGAAGACTCGTCATCTGAGTAGACGATTGTTGCACTATCAGATTCCGATCCGTTCTCGGCTCGACCTCCGTGGATTGCTCCAACGAACACGTGCTTCACGGCAGGCTGAATCCGGGCCGATCTCGCACGCTGAGCCGGCTCGACGATGTTGGGGAAGATGTCCGGCTCAGGCCCCGGTTCGCCGATTTTGCCGATGAAGACTTGGATGCTACCGAAGGGAACCCGGTACCGTATTCGATTGAATCGGCCTCCGGTCCCCAACCTCCGTCGTCGATGTAGATCCGGCCGCGGCGACTCTTGGTCATCCGGCCGACCGCGTAACCCTTGAGCCCTTCGAAGCCGCCCTTCAAGAACTCGAAACCATCGTGCGCAGGCCCCACGGTGGGCGCCAACTGTCGTGGAAATAGCACGGCAGATGTCCGGTTTAACGGACTTGATGATGGAACCATCGCACGGGTTAGCTTGAAAGGGTTCATAGCACACAAAGGACACAGAGGGTTTATACTAGTTTGGCCCCTTCGATGAAGGTAAAAGCCTACGTCTAGTTGGTTTGGTATTGCTTGGGGGTCGGATTACAGGGAGCGGATTCGCTTGCCTGTGTCTCGACGGATTGATTGTTGCTTGTCCCTGAACCGTCGCCGGGTCGTCCCTTTATATAGAGGGTACGCCTGGCCCGGTTTACAGGGTCCCGAGGCCGGCTCATACTTGTGTCTGCCTCGGTCTCTGTCTTTCTTTTCTTATCTCTCAAGTTACATCATCGGGCAGTTTACAAACCATAGCTACATACATGGGCCCTAAGATCTCATGGGCCGTAGCCTTTACTAAATATTACAACCAAACATATTATAACAAACCGGTTTATACTAGCCGGTTCATACCTGCTAGTCATATCCCTGATAGATCCTCTGTCAAGTTTTCTACAACCGGACATTAACAAATTCCAATATGCCACATAACCGCGGGCACGGCTTTCGAAAGATTATAACCCTGCAGGGGTGTCCCAACTTAGCCCATCACAAGCTCTCACGATTAGCTGAAGTGATAAATATAATATCATCACCCCTTATCTTAGGGAAATCCGATCAGGCTCGGCATCCTGGTGCATAAGACATTTCGACAATGGTAAAACAAGTCCAGCAAGACCTCCCGGCGTGCCGACACCCTGATAGTAGCCGCGTGTATCTCGTCTCAGGCCACGTCCGGATGGGCGATAATACGAGTAAAACCAATCCTCGAGTTTCCCTGTTGTGGCCCCGCATACTCCCCGTTTGGGACCAACACCATCAGCACTGGCCCCCCCTGCTATGTAGAAAAGAATACCCGAGGGCGCGACCCCCTATGCAAATTTAATTATTTAATTAAGTTGTTATTATGAGGCAAATTAAAACCAATGTTGGGCCTTGCTGGAGGAGTTTTATTCAAAGATGAACTGTCAAGGGGTCCCCATCCACCCATCGTGTAAGGAACGCAAAATCAAGGAACATAATGCCGGTTTATCGGCGCCTAAGGTGGCATGAGTGGAACAAAACACCAAGCAAAAGGCCAAGCCTTCCACCCATGCCTAGTATATAGGTGTGTTAATAATAATAATAATAGATATTGTGATATTCCAACAACAAGTTCCCTCCTGGAACGAACTTCATCTTCACCTGCAACTAACAACGCTATAAGAGGGGCTGAGCAAGCGGGTAACATAGCCAAACAGTGGTTTTGCTAGGAAGGTGTCAAAAGGTTAGAGGTTTCATGGCAACAAGGAGAGGCTGACATGAAAGATGGGTAGCGCGACATGTAACGAAAGCATCGAGACAACTAAGCATGGCAATGGTAGTAAAGGTATCCAAGGGTATGATCATCTTGCCTGGGATTTCGCAAGGGAGAAGAACGGATCCATGAAGTAGACGGAGCAACATAGTCGAGCGAATCCTCACAACTCCGGAACGAAACCGAAGCTAACAAGAGAAGCAACCGGAAAGAAGCAAACCACACGGTAAACACACAAGCATAAACATGGCATACGATGCACAAACAAGTATGATGCATGTCCGGTTTAAATATGCATGGCATGGCAAAGTGCACAAACAAATGCTACAAGTTAAGTGGAGCTCAATATGCAACGAGTTGCATATTGACGAAACACCACATGTTATTTATTTAGTTGACTCTCGTTTATTTACAAGACAAGATTAAATGTTTGTTAACATGGCAAGAGGTGAAGCAAGATCAAACTACCTATATAGGCATTTTAAATGAGGCCGGAAATAACAACAACAAATTCCGGAAAATCCCCATGTGCATGTTTAGCAATTTTAAGCAACAACAATTCACACATTTTAATGTTGTTAACATGATGCGGATGACATGAACAACTTTTATGCAATTTTTATTAAAAGTTGACATGAAGATGATAAGGAGTATTTGTCACCGTGGTGGAAGGAAAGGGTGCCACGGCAACGATCCGAAAATGATGCAACGGCAACATATCGGTTCCGGTAACTCGTTGAGAGACCGGTGCAAAAGAAAGGTGGCGTGAGCGAGTCAAGCAAGAAGAAAGGTGGGGTGATCCCGTCACAGGGTTCCCACGAGTCGGCGGCGAGGCAACCGAGGAGCATGACAAAATACGATTCGGGCATGGAGCACACAAGGGAAACATCTCATACAACACATGCAAGCATTCGTCCACGGGCCCGTCTCGGGGTTATACCTTCGAAGCGTTCGTTCTCGGAGGGGTTCAAGTCGTCGAGGGACGTAGTGGTACACGGGTCGTAGAGGAAGTAGTTGTTCACGAGGTCGTCAACGAGTAGTCGTTCACATCTCGTTTCGGAGAGGTACTTGATGAATCCAACATCTTCGGGGCGATGGTAGTTGTTCACTCGACGGCCTTCGGCGACGGTAGTCGTACACGGTTCGTAGGCGTTCGGGTATCCGTAGATGTACTTGTTTCACCTTCGGGCGTAGTCGACCTTGGCGTTCCGAAGGGGTACTTGTGGAATCCGTGCAGTCGAACTTGAAGGTCATCGGCGTCGTGGAAGTAGTGGTACAACTCCGTAGATGTTCGGGGTCGGTGTCGTCGTACTTGGGGGGGTCTCGTTCTCGCGTCGTAGATGTTCAAGTCGTCGGTAGTCAAACTTGACGAAAAACACACCAGCTGTAGTTGTACTCGGGTTCTTGTGGTCGTGCCGTTGGGGTACTTGGCGAAACCCTGTAGTCGTACACTTGGTCGTCGGGCACTTGGCGTCTCTGGAAGAGGAACATGGCAGATCCTATGCACACAAAAGAAAGAACACGCTCGAGCTTCACGGAGGCAGCAGCAAGGGGGCGATGGACAAGTGGCCGGCTTCGGCCTTGGCGTGAAGCATGTGAGGCGGAACTCCTGTACGGGGAGGAAGAAGAGGCCAACCAGGAGGGTCGCTGCAATAGGGTGCTCCGGCAAGGCACTTAACGAAGGAGGGGCGCTGCTGGTGGCCAGGAGGTGAGGCAGGGGCGGCGCCGGCGCTGCTCCTGGTCGGTCCTCGGGCACCATGGCGAGGCGTGGCGAGGACGTGGCGCGCCGGGCGGCTGGAGGACGGGGCGCGCCGGGGCTGCGTCGTGGCGAGGAAGATGGAGGCGCGGCGCTGCTGGACGACGTGGATCCTGGCCGGGCCGCGGGGTGCCAGGGCGAGGAGGCACTGACGAGGCCGGGGCGATGCGGAGGGAGGCGCTCGGGGGGCGAGGCGCAGGCGCCTTGGCTGAGGTGAGGCGGCGCTGTTCCTGGTCGCTGGAGGGAGACCGAGACAGCGAGGGGAGAGCGAGGGGACGAGGGAGATCGAGGGAAAAAGGTGCGGGCGAGCGGCGCTGCTCGATCGGAAGGAGGACCAGGGGAGATGGACGAGGGGGTCGGGGTGCGGTCGGGCTAGGGTTACGGGGAGCGGTCGGGCTGATGGGCCAAGAGGGATGGGCCGGCTTGGGCCTGGCTGCGACTGGGCCTCTGCTCTTCTTCTTCTTTTCTAAAACAGAAAAAAGAAAAGAAAAAGCAAAGAAGAAAAGGAGAAAAAAAAGGAAGTGTTTGGGGTAATGTCTGGGCACAGGGTTAGAGCTGGAGACTGGGCCTTGGGCCAAAAGGCTGGTTGGGGAAAGAAAGGGTCGGCTGGGAGGATTGGCCACTGGGCTGGTTTCTCTCCTAATAAAAGAGAGAAAAGAAGAAGAAAAAGAAAATAGAGAAGAAAAAAAAGGAAAAGAAAGAGGGTGTTAGGAGTAGAGTTTGGGCAAGAGGTTATTTTTCCTGGACTCGCAAAAATGTCCACGGTCCACGAAAAATAGGAGAGGCAAGAAAAAAGAAAGAGAAGGCATGGGGAAAATGTGCAAGTGTGTTGGTTAATTCCAAACAAATGGAATATTCATAATATAGCTCCCTAAATATTGGGAGGATATGTTATAAAGAGAAGTCATCCTTCCCTCGATTTAAATAGACCGAAGGTCCACACGATTTATTTAAGTTGAGATGCAAAATTAAAGACATGATGGCATGATGACATGATGCAATGCAAAATAAATAACAAAAGCACAAAAGAAACACACAGGAGAACCCGGAACATCTGGAATCTTCTGGAATCTTCTGGGACGTCGGTCTTCGGGCGTCACATGTGCTCATCAAAACTTGGCGGACTAAACATATCATCTTCATCAAACATAGCATCCCCAAGCTTGTGGCTTTGCATATGATTAGCATCATGGGTATTCAAAGAATTCATACTAACAACATTCCAATCATGCTCATCATTCACATATTTCATGCCAAGCATTCTATGTAATTCTTCTTCTAGTACTTGAGCACAATTTTCCTTCCCATCATTTTCATGAAAGATATTAAAAAGATGAAGCATATGAGGCAACCTCAATTCCATTTTTTGTAGTTTTCTTTTATAAACAAAACTAGTGATAAAACAAGAAACTAAAATATTCGATTGCAAGATCTGAAGATATACCTTCAAGCACTCACCTCCCCGGCAACGGCGCCAGAAAAGAGCTTGATGTCTACTACGCAACCTTCTTCTTGTAGACGTTGTTGGGCCTCCAAGTGTAGAGGTTTGTAGGACACTAGCAAATTTCCCTCAAGTGGATGACCTAAGGTTTATCAATCCGTGGGAGGCGTAGGATGAAGATGGTCTCTCTCAAACAAACCTGCAACCAAATAACAAAGAGTCTCTTGTGTCCCCAACACACCCAATACAGTGGCAAATTGTATAGGTGCACTAGTTCGGCGAAGAGATGGTGATACAAGTGCAATATGGATGGCAGATATAGGTTTTTGTAATCTGAAAATATAAAACCAGCAAGGTAACTAAAGATAAAAGTGAGCGTAAACGGTATTGCCATGCTAAGAAACAAGGCCTAGGGTTCATACTTTCACTAGTGCAAGTTCTCTCAACAATAATAACATAACTGGATCATATAACTATCCGTCAACATGCAACAAAGAGTCACTCCAAAGTAACTAATAGCCGAGAACAAACGAAGAGATTATGGTAGGGTACGAAACCACCTCAAAGTTATTCTTTCTGATAGATCTATTCAAGAGTCTGTAGTAAAATAACACGAAGCTATTCTTTCTGTTCGATCTATCATAGAGTTCGTACTAGAATAACACCTTAAGACACAAATCAACCAAAACCCTCATGTCACCTAGATACTCCATTGTCACCTCAAGTATCCGTCGGTATGATTATACGATATGCGTCACACAATCTCAGATTCATCTATTCAACCAACACAAAGAACTTCAAAGAGTGCCCCAAAGTTTCTACCATAGATTCAATATGAAAACGTGTGCCAACCCCTATGCATAGATTCCGAAGGTCACGGAACCCTGAAGTTGATCACCAAAACATACATCAAGTAGATCACGTGAATATCCCATTGTCACCACAGATAAGCACATGCAAGACATACATCAAGTGTTCTCAAATCCTTAAAGACTCAATCCGATAAGATAACTTCCAAGGGAAAACTCAATCCATTACAAGAAGGTAGAGGGGGAGAAACATCATAAGATCCAACTATAATAGCAAAGCTCGCGATACATCAAGATCGTGCCATCTCAAGAACACGAGAGAGAGAGAGAGAGAGAGAGAGAGAGAGAGAGAGAGAGAGAGAGAGAGAGATCAAACACATAGCTACTGGTACATACCCTCAGCCCCGAGGGTGAACAACTCCTCACTGGTCATGGAGAGCGCCGGGATGATGAAGATGGCCACCGGAGAGGGATTCCCCCCTCCAGCAGGGTGCCAGAACGGGTGTAGAGGTTTTCGTTGGTAACAGAGGCTTTCGGCGGCGGAACCCCCGATCTAGGTTATTTTCCGGAGGTTTCTGTATATATAGGAGGTGTTGGAGTCGGGGCCCAGTAAAGGGGACCTCCGGGCTGTCCACGAGGTAGGGGCGTGCCTAGGGGGCGCCCCCTACCCTCGTGGGCAGCCCGAGAACCTTCTGGTCCCCCCTCCGGCACTTCCTGGGCTTCTTCTTGTCCAAAAATAAGCTCCGTTGAGTTTCAGGTCAATTGGGCTCCGTTTGATATTCCTTTTCTGTGATACTCTAAAACAAGGGAAAACTGGCACTGGGCTCTAGGTTAATAGGTTAGTCCCAAAAATCATATAAAATTGTATATAAAAGCCCATAAAACATCCTAGAAGGATAATATAGTAGCATGGAACAATAAAAAATTATAGATACGTTGGATACGTATCACTTGTTGCCAAAAATATTCGCAACACTACATGCAGGATGGAAGCCAGAAGCTATTTGAATGACTGGCCATATAGAACAAGCCAATTTGCAATGAAAGAACAAGTGTTTTATTGTCTTGTCATGATGACATAGTCATTTGAAACCTCTTCCAAGATAGTGGAATCATTACTAAATAAAGTCATGACCTCTCCAAATCCACTTTTGTCATCATAATAAGATTTAACACCCTCCAAAATAGTGGGATAATTATTCTTTCAAATAACCCACTTTCATAAATATTGCAATCGTCACAAATAGGAGGCATGCAATCATCGTAACAAATTTCATTATTTATAGTAGGGGGCTAACAAGATAATCTTCATTAAACATAGCATCCCCATGCTCGGGACAAACATTAATTGCAGCAAATAAATTCTGAAACATGGCATTCTCATCAAACATAGCATCCCCGAGCTTATGGTTTTGCATATCTTTAGCATAATCACTCTTATCATTAATAGTATGAATATCACCAATAGTATAGCAATTACTATCATCATAATTTTCCAAGTTGGTGCTAAAAACATCCTCATGGTTATAAGAAGTGTCACTATCTTTCCAGTCATAGTTATAAAAACAAGTAATAGGGATAAGAAAATATGTTGGGAAACGTTGCATGGAAAATAAAAATAAACTACACACACACAATGATCTATCCATGGAGATGCATAGAAACGAGGGGAGTGGGGAGTGTTTCTACGTACCCTCGTAGAGGAACCGTTTGACAACCTGGTTGATGTAGTCAAACTTCTTCTAGCTCCGACCGATCAAGCACCGAACGTACGACACCTTCGAGTTCTGCACACGTTCAACTCGGTGACGTCCCTCGTCTTGTTGATCCAGCAAGACGTCGAGGAAGTAGATGAGTTCCGTCAGCACGACGGCGTGGTGACGGTGATGGTGAAGTAATCTGGGCAGGGCTTTGCCTAAGCACCGTGAGAATATGACCAGGGGTGTAATCTGTGGAGGGGGCGCCGCACACGGCTAACAGTTGATGTTGTGTCTTCTAGACGCCTTCTTCCCCACATATATATAGGTGGGAGGGGAGGAGAAGTGATGACCCACAAGTGTAGGGGATCTATCGTAGTCCTTTCGATAAGTAAGAGTGTCGAACCCAACGAGGAGCAAAAGGAAATGATAGGCAGTTTTCAGTAAGGTATTTTCTGCAAGCACTGAAATTATAAGTAACATATAGTTTTGTGATAAGGTAATTGGTAGCAAGTGACAAATGGTAAAAGTAAATAGGTGCAGCAAGATGGCCCAATCCTTTTTGTAGCAAAGGACAAGCCTGGACAAACTCTCATATAAAGGAAAGCGCTCCCGAGGACACATGGGAATTATCGTCAAGCTAGTTTTCATCACGATCATCTGATTCGCGTTCGGTACTTTGATAATTTGGTATGTGGATGGACCGGTGCTTGGGTGCTGCCCTTACTTGGACAAGCCTCCCACTTATGATTAACCTCTAATGCAAGCATCCGCAACTACAAAGGAAGTGTTAAGGTAAACCTAACCATAGCCTGAAACATATGGATCCAAATCAGCCCCTTACGAAGCAACGCATAAATTAGGGTTTAAGCTTCTGTCACTCTAGCAACCCATCATCTACTTATTACTTCCCAATGCCTTCCTCTAGCCCAAATAATGGTGAAGTGTCATGTAGTCGACGTTCACATGACACCACTAGAGGAGAGACAACATACATCTCATCAACATATCGAACGAAGACCAAATTCACATGACTACTAATAGCAAGACTTCTCCCATGTCCTCAGGAGCAAAAGTAACTACTCACAAGACATAATATTGTTCATGATCAAAGGGGTATTTATATGCATAATGGATCTGAACATATGATCTTCCACCAAATAAACCAATTAGCATCAACTACAAGGAGTAATCAACACTACTAGCAACCCACAGGTACCTATCTAAGGTTTGGGTACAAGGATTGGATACAAGAGATGAACTAGGGTTTGAGAGGAAATGGTGCTGGTGAAGATGTTCATGAAGATAGCCCTCCCCAAGATGGGAGAGTTGTTGGTGATGAAGGCGGTGACGATTTCCCCCTCCCGGAGGGAAGTATCCCCGGCAGAACAGCTCTGCCGGAGCCCTAGATTGGTTTCCGCCTCGAGACGGCGGCGTCTGGTCCCGAAAGCCTCCTTATGATTTTTTCCAGGTCAAAACACCTCATATAGAAGAAGATGGGCATCGGGGGCTTGCCGGCTGGCCCACGAGGCAGGGGGGTGCGCCCTGGGAAGGGGGGCGCGCCCCCACCCTCGTGGACATCCGGTGGCCCCCCTCGTGGGTTTCTTTCGCCAGGTATTTTTTATATTTTCCGAAACGATGTTCTGTTGAGTTTCAGGGCTTTTGGAGTTGTGTAGAATAGGTTTCCAGAGTTTGCTCCTTTTCCAGCCCAGAATTCCAGCTGCCGGCATTCTCCCTCTTCATGTAAACCTTGTAAAATAAGAGAGAAAAGGCATAAGTATTGTGACAAAACATGTATGAACAACCCATAATACAATAAATATCAACTTATAAGCATGATGCAAAATGGACGTATCAACTCCCCCAAGCTTAGACCTCGCTTGTCCTCAAGCGAAAGCCGATATCGAAAAATATGTCCACATGTTTAGAGATAGAGGTGTCGACAAAAACAAAATACGGACATGAGGGCATCATGATCATTCTCATAACAGCAACTTATATAAATATAGTCATATGATTCTTATGCTAAAGTAACAATTCATCCACAATATCAAGTATGCATCATAAACTTCATTGGAAACTAGCAAACTTTGATCTCGGTCATTGAAGCAATTTGCAGTTTATCGTAACATCGGAAAGAGTCAATATAAGAGCTTTTTAGCAAGCCTACATACTCAATTATCATATAGTCTTTCACAATTTCTCACACTCACGCAATACTTATCTTTATGGAGTCTTAATCGGACACAGAGAAAGACAGGGGCTGATGATGTTGCCTACCAACCTTTTACCTCAAGGGTAATGTCAACAGTAATAGATCATGAAAACTTACTTCCAAGTGGGTATATATGTCAGGATCTTTCCAACACAATGTGCTTGCCAAAGGATAAAATGTAAAAGGAAAGGTGGATTTCACCTTGACACTTATAAGACATGAGTAATAGATAGGCCCTTCGCAGAGGGAAGCAGCGGTTGTCATGTGTTTTTATGGTTGGATGCACAAAGTCTTAGCATAGAAGAACTTTGCTTTATATTGCCACTTGTGATAAGGTCCTTTATTATGCAGTCCGTCGCTATTATTACTTCCATATCACAAGATCGTATAAAGCTAATTTCTCCCACACTACTAAATCATACATATTTTAGCAGATTTTCAACATGACAACTTACTTGGAAGGATCTTTCTCAATCCATAGGTAGGTATGGTGGACTCTCATGGCAAAACTGGGTTTAAGGATATATGGAAGCACAAGTAGTATCTCTACTTAGTGCGAGGAGTTTTGGCTAGCATGAGGGGGAAAGGCAAGCTCAACATGTTGGATGATCCATGACAATATACTTTATTTCGGATATAAGAAGACATAACCCATTATGTTATCTTCCTTGTCCAACATCAACTCTTTAGCATGTCATATTTTAATGAGTGCTCACAATCACAAAAGATGTCCAAGATAGTATATTTGTATGTGAAGTCTCTCTTCTTTTATTACTTCCTATTAATTGCAACAATGACCAAAACAATGTTGGTCAACTCCCAACAACTTTTATTTATCATACTCTTGTATGTGAAGTCATGACTTCCCACAAGATCAATATGATCTGTTTGATACTCTTTATGTTTTCTTTCTTTCATCATGACCCAAGTGAGGAAATCAAGCCCTTGACTCAACACTAATCTTTATTATATAACTCACGGACTCGATTACAAAGGATAAAGCTCACAACTAGATCATGCTAACTTTATTCTAATAGATCAAGATACTACCAAAAGGATCGAACTAAGTAAAGCGGTAAAGAAAGGAGTGATGGTGATACGATACTGGGGTCACTCCCCCAAGCTTGGCAGTTGCCAAGGGGAGTGCCCATACCCATATGATTATGTCTCCTTCTTCGGGGGTGGTGGTGATGAAGTTGTTGACGGTGTAGGCTGGTTGTCCACCTCCCAAGGCATGTGTTCACCATCATAGAAGGATGATCGAGTCTCCGGGATAGTCAAATCTGCAGCCAAACTCATCTTCTTGAATCTATATTCATACTCACAGTTTTGGTTTTGTAGGTCATAGATCTGAGCTTGGAGGTGTTTGATCTTCTCTCGAAGATTGGAGATAGCTTCCCCAAAGATCCTTGAGTCCAGCTTGAGGTTGTTGGCGAGCTCCGAGATCATCATGTGGTTGGAATTGAGTCATCGCTCCACCATACCTTGGCACTTGAAAACTTGCTGCTCCATTGCTTTGAGTCTTGTCTCCACGCTTACGGAACTCCTCAGCCCCTCAACATCACGGATGTGCAGCACCCCCTCATGCAACTCCATGGTTTTGGGGTGGTGCAGCACCTCCGCAAGGTAAGGGTTGATGACCTTCTCGAAGAACTTGTCCTTGGGGGTGTTGGAGGACGCCATGATGATCTAGATCTGTCAAAAATAGCAGCTCGAAACGAAAATAGAGGATTTTTGTGTGATACAGAGGTCAAAACCTTCGGGTGTATATATAATGAATTTTTACCGACCAAAAGGAGTAACTCACAACAAAAACGGAGTCCAGGGGACACACGGGGTGCCCACGAGGCAGGAGCACCCTCGTGGAGGCCTCGTGTCTCCTCCGGACTGTGGTTTATTTTCCTATTTTTCTAAATATTCCAAAACGGAGAAAAAATGCCTTTAGAACTGTTTTGGAGTCGGTTTACTTACCGTATCACGTACCTCTTCCTTTTCGGAGGCTGAATCATTCTGGAAAGTGTCCCTTATGTATTCCTCCGGGGTGATGGTTTCAATAACATTAGTTTCAACATTTATAGGATTACCTGAGATATAGTGTTTGATTCTTTGACCATTCACCACCTTCGGATTTGTACCTTCGAAGTTGTTCATTTTTATGGCACCGGAACGATAGACCTCCTCGATAACGTAAGGTCCTTCCCAGTTGGAGAGAAGTTTTCCTGCAAAAAATCTTAAACGAGAATTGTATAGCAAGACATAATCACCTACGTTAAACTCATGCTTTTGTATCCTTTTTTCATGCCATCTTTTAACTTTTTCTTTAAATAGCTTGGCATACTCATAGGCCTGGGTTCTCCATTCATCGAGACAGCTAATGTCAAATAACCTCTTCTCACCGGCAAGTTTGAAATCGTAGTTGAGCTCTTTAATAGCCCAATATGCCTTATGTTCTAGCTCAAGAGGTAAGTGACAAGCTTTTCCATATACCATCTTATATGGAGACATGCCCATAGGATTTTTTTATGCAGTTCTATAGGCCCATAATGCATCATCTAGTTTCTTGGACCAATTCTTCCTAGACCTATTAACTATCTTTTGCAAGATTAATTTCAACTCCCTATTACTTAATTCTACTTGACCACTAGTCTGTGGGTGATAAGGGGATGCAATTCTATGGTTGACATCATACTTTGCAAGCATCTTACGGAAAGCACCATGAATAAAGTGTGAACCACCATCAGTCATTAGATATCTACGGACTCCAAACCTCAGAAATATAACTTCTTTAAGCATCTTAATAGAGGTATTATGATCAGCACTACTAGTTGGAATAGCTTCTACCCACTTAGTAACGTAATCAACAACAACTAAAATATGTGTGTACCCATTAGAGGCAGGAAACAGTCCCATATAATCAAAGCCCCATACATCAAATGGTTCAATAACAAGTGAATAATTCATAGGAATTTCTTGACGTCTACTAATATTACCAATTCTTTGACAATCATTACATGATAAGAAAAACTTACGGGCATCCTTGAAGAGAGTAGGCCAATAAAAACTGGATTGCAATACCTTGTGTGCAGTTATATCTCTCGCATGGTGTCCTCCATAAGCTTCGGAGTGGCATTTGCGTAGGATTTGTTCCTGTTCATGCTCAGGTACACAACGTCTAATAATACCATCTACTCCTTCTTTATAAAGATGTGGGTCATCCCAAAAGTAATGTATTAAATCATAGAAGAACTTTTTCTTTTGCTGGTATGTAAAGCTAGGAGGTATAAACTTAGCAACAATATAATTGGCATAATCAGCATACCATGGAGCAGTACGAGAAGTATTTATGACAGCTAATTGTTCATCAGGAAAGCCATCATCAATCGGTTGTGGGTCATCAAGTATATTCTCTAACCTAGACAAGTTATCTGCTACAGGGTTCTCAGCTCCTTTTCTATCGATAATATGCAAGTCAAATTCTTGTAGCAAGAGAAACCATCTAATGAGTCTAGGCTTAGCATCTTTCTTTTCCCTAAGGTATTCGATAGCAGCATGATCAGTGTGAATAGTTACTTTAGAATCAACGATATAGGGTCTAAACATATCACAAGCAAATACAACTGCTATAAATTCTTTCCCAGTAGTGGCATAATTTCTTTGGGCACTATCTAGAGTTTTACTACCATATTGGATAACATTTAATTTCTTATCAACTCTTTGCCCTAAAACAGCTCCTACAGCATAATCACTAGCATCGCACATAATCTGAAAGGTTAGATTCCAGTTAGGAGGCTGGACAATAGGTGCAAAGATCAATGCTTTCTTAAGTACTTCAAATGCTTCTAGATAATCATCATCAAAGACAAAAGGAATATCTTTTTGTGAGAGATTAGTCAGAGGCCTGGAGATTTTGGAGAAGTCCTTTATGAACCTCCTATAAAACCCGGCATGACCAAGGAAACTTCGTATACCTTTGATGTCCTTGGGGCATGGCATCTTTTCAATAGCATCAACTTTAGCTTTGTCAACTTCAATACCTCTTTCAGAAATTTTATGTCCCAAGACAATGACTTCATTAACCATAAAGTGGCACTTCTCCCAATTCAAGACCAAATTAGTGTCTTCACATCTCTGGAAAACTCGATCAAGGTTGCTTAAGCAATCATCAAAAGAAGTTCCGTAAACGGAGAAATCATCCATGAAAACCTCAACAATCTTTTCACAGAAATCAGAGAATATAACCATCATACATCTTTGAAAGGTAGCAGGTACATTACATAAACCAAAAGGCATACGTCTATAAGCAAAGGTACCGAAAGGACAAGTAAAAGTGGTTTTCTCTTGATCCCCTTTTGACACAGGTATTTGAGAGAAACCAGAATAACCATCTAGAAAGCAGAAATGAGTATGTTTGGATAACCTTTCTAGCATTTGATCAATAAATGGCATGGGGGAATGATCTTTCTTAGTGGCTTTATTTAACTTACGGAAATCAATTACCATCCTATAACTTGTAACTATTCTTTGCGGGATCAATTCATCTTTATCATTAGGGATGACAGTCATACCTCCTTTCTTAGGGACACAATGGACAAGACTTACCCACTGACTATCAACAACTGGATAGATAATACCTGTTTCTAGGATCTTTAGTATTTCCTTCCTTACCACTTCTTTCATCTTAGGATTTAATCGTCGCTGGTGATCAATAACTGGTTTAGCATTTTCTTCCAATTTTATCTTGTGTTGGCATATAGTGGGACTAATGCCCTTAAGATCATCCAGAGTATATCCAATAGCAGCTCGGTGCTTCTTCAGAGTTTTCAATAATTTTTCTTCTTCCTGCTATGAAAGGTTAGCACTAATAACAACAAGATATATCTTCTTTTCATCAAGATAAACATACTTAAGATTATTAGGCAAAGGTTTAAGTTCAAACAAACGATCACCCTTGGGTGGAGGAGGATCCCCTAGGATTTCAACAGGCAAGTTGTTTTTCAGTACAGGTCCCTGTGTAAGGAATATTTCATCTATTTCCCTTCTCTTGTTCATATGCATATCATTTTCATGGTCTAGCACGTATTGTTCTAAAGGATCATTAGGTGGTAAAGCAATAGAAGCAAGACCAATAATTTCATCCCTACTGGGTGGTGCCTTTTCAAGGGGTTGTCTACAAAATTTTGCAAAGTTAAAATCATGAGACGTATCCCCTAATCCAACAGTAACAATATCTTTCACACAGTCTATCTTGGCATTAACAGTATTCAAGAAGGGTCTACCAAATATAATGGGACATAATGCATCTTGTGGGGAACTAAGAACAAGAAAATCAGCAAGGTATTTAACCTTCCCACACAAGACTTCAATATCTCTAACAATCCCGACTGGTGAAATAGTATCTCTATTAGCAAGCTTAATAGTAACATCAATCCCTTCTAACTCAACAGGTGCAATATCATGCATAATTGCGTTATACAAATCAAGAGGGATAATACTCGCACTAGCACCTACATCGCATAAACAATGATAGCAATGATCTCCTATCTTAACGGATATAACAGGCAAGCCTACAACAGGTTTATGTTTATTCCTAGCATTGGGTTTGGCTATTCTAGCAGACTCTTCTTGGAGGTAAATAACATATCCATCTAAATCTTCTACCAAGTGATCTTTAACCATAGCAACACTAGGTTCAACTTTAATTTGCTCAGAGGGTGTAGGTGTTCTAGTATTACTCATACGAACTACAGTTGAAGCTTGAGCATGTTCCTTTATCCTAACGGGGAAAGGTGATTTCTCAGTATAAGCGGTAGGAATAACAGGATCAACATTATAAGTGATAGTCTTTTCTTCAACTTTAATAGATTCAGCTACTTTTACTTTAATAGGGGGATGGTATTTAAACCACTTCTCCTTGGGGAGGTCAACATGAGTAGCAAAAGATTCACAGAAAGAAGCTAATATCTCAGAGTCAAGTCCATATTTAGTGCTAAACTCACGGAAAACATTGCTATCCATAAAAGCTTTAACACAATCAAACTTAGGGGTCATACCTGACTCCTTACCTTCGTCGAGATCCCAATCTTCAGAGTTGCGTTTAATTCTTTCCAATAAATCCCATTTGAATTCAACAGTCTTCATCATAAAAGAGCCAGAACAAGAATTATCGAGCATGGTGCGATTATTGAGAGAAAGCCGAGCATAAATTTTTTGGATGATCATTTATCTTGAAAGCTCATGATTGGGGCATGAATATAACATTGACTTAAGCCTCCCCAAGCTTGAGTGATGCTTTCTCCTTCGCGAGGCCAGAAATTATAAATATAATTGCGATCACGATGAACCTCGTGCATAGAGTAGAACTTCTGATGAAATTCCAACTTCACACGATTATAGTTCCATGATCCCATATCATCGCATAGCCTTAACCATGTCAATGAATCTCCCTTCAAAGATAAAGGGAAGACGTTCTTCTTGATAACATCCTCAGGCATACCTGTAAGCTTAAACAATCCACAAACTTCATCCACATAGATTAGATGTAAATCGGCATGCAGTGTTCCGTCTCCTGTAAAGGGATTTTCAAGCAGTTTCTCTATCATACCCGAAGGAATCTCAAAGCAAACATTTTCAATAGGTGCAGTAGGTTGAGGAGAAACTCTTTGCTCTTCTGGTTGGGGTGAAGATACCCCGAACAAGCCCCTCAAAGGATTTTGAGCCATAGTAACAAGTGACAATAAATTTCAGCACACTATTTAATTTTTCCTTACCAAAGGCGCTTCACTCCCCGGCAACGGCGCCAGAAAAGAGTCTTGATGACCCACTATTGTAGGGGATCTATCGTAGTCCTTTCGATAAGTAAGAGTGTCGAACCCAAGGAGGAGCAGAAGGAAATGATAGGCAGTTTTCAGTAAGGTATTTTCTGCAAGCACTGAAATTATAAGTAACAGATAGTTTTGTGATAAGGTAATTGGTAAAAGTAAATAGGTGCAGAAAGGTGGCCCAATCCTTTTGTAGCAAAGGACAAGCCTGGACAATCTCTTATATAAAGGAAAGCGATCCCGAGGACACATGGGAATTATCGTCAAGCTACTTTTCATCACGATCATCTGATTCGCGTTCGGTACTTTGATAATTTGGTATGTGGGTGGACCGGTGCTTGGGTGCTGCCCTTACTTGGACAAGCTTCCCACTTATGATTAACCTCTAATGCAAGCATCCGCAACTACAAAAGAAGTATTAAGGTAAACCTAACCACGGCCTGAAACATATGGATCCAAATCAGCCCCTTATGAAGCAACGCATAAACTAGGGTTTAAGCTTCTGTCACTCTAGCAACCCATCATCTACTTATTACTTCCCAATGCCTTCCTCTAGGCCCAAATAATGGTGAAGTGTCATGTAGTCGACGTTCACATGACACCACTAGAGGAGAGACAACATACATCTCATCAAAATATCGAACGAAGACCAAATTCACATGACTACTAATAGCAAGACTTCTCCCATGTCCTCAGGAGCAAAAGTAACTACTCACAAGACATAATATTGTTCATGATCAGAGGGGTATTAATATGCATAATGGATCTGAACATTTGATCTTCCACCAAATCAACACTACGAGCAACCCACAGGTACCAATCTGAGGTTTGGGTACAAGGATTGGATACAAGAGATGAACTACGGTTTGAGAGGAGATGGTGCTGGTTAAGATGTTGATGAAGATAGCCCTCCCCAAGATGGGAGAGTTGTTGGTGATGACGGCGGTGACGATTTCCCCCTCCCGGAGGGAAGTATCCCTGTAGCGACCTCGATCCGAATGGACCGAAGTCTCTGTGTTTCAGTGTCATCCCTGGATCGGTAATGCTAACACACACAGTACTTGAAGGATTTATAACAGAGTGACAATCACACACTTATTACATCGAATGTCTCCAAAGAGAACTTATTACAAAAGTCTATGGCTTAAGGCCATCTAACAAAATAACAGTGGAAGGCTTGGAAGATAAGTGAGTCCATCAACTCCAACGGCATAGCTGAGTGCATGACAAACGACCTAGAACGTCTTACTCCTCATCTAAAAAGTCTGCAACGTAAAATGTTGCATCCCGAAATGGGTCAGCACATGGAATATGCTGGCAAGATAACACAGAAGATGCAAGTAACAGAATAAAGGCTACACTATATGCATATTTGGCTAGTGGAGGCTCTAAGGTTAAATTTTTTGCGTAAAGCCAATTTTTCCCTACAACAAAGGAATTAATCTTATTTTTAACTATCATGGTAGTTGAAACATCATTGAGAAGGTACCTCCAACTCAATCCCAAATTATAGTAATCATTAACCCAACAAATTAACTTTAGAGTGATGAGATCAACCAATAATTCAAGTACCAGATACTCAAGATTGTCCATAACCGGGGACACGGCTAATCATGATCAGTTTGTACACTCTGCAGAGGTTTGTGCACTTTTCCCACAAGACTCGATCTCCTCCGTTGGATTTCTCGCACTGCATGGTGTTTGAGAAACGGATGACTGAGACACAGTCTTTCAGAAGCATTTACTCTTTACCCCAGGTGGACCCGTACACCTACTTTCCCCTACATCTGCTAGTCCACCACGAAAGAGCTCACACAACTTATCCATACTATGCCAGAGCCCATAATGGCATTGTGGCTGCACACGGAAGTTTCTAGCATGAATAGTTTTATGATCCCTTTGAGCCTGGGTGGCATTCAATAGGACAATCACACGGCACCCCGGGATTTCCTAGGACAACACTGGATTCTCTTGGTGCCCTGCAACCAATCCACCCAGATGTGTATTCAAGTAGCCACCTTAAGTTGTAATGAACATCTCACATCTGTCATGGATGTCACTCAAACCCAAACCACGTCTACGAGCATAGCATGGCAAACTAAGCAGAACGTAGAAGTAACTCCCAAGGGTTTGAAAATAATGCAGGTAATAGGTTCTACCTCAAACTACTTCCCAGACCCACAAGTTAAGAGATCCTACTCATGCAATGTGTGAGGGTTTGATCTAATGCATAAAAACTGGGTAATAAAAGGTGTGATCAAAGTGTTACTTGCCATGCTGATGATTCGCAAAACCTAGAGACTCGTAATAGCACGCTTCACAGTTCGGGTATTCTATCGCAAGCAAACAATAGCATACATAAGCAATCAAGCAATGGCGCACAAACAAAACTCCAATGATAAGAGCTAACCAGAAAGTTCAACTTAAGAACTCCGGTTTGCAAAAAGAATCAAATCGAAAGAAGCAACGAAACTCAAACTACGAAAGAAACGAGATTCGTTTACTAGTTTGATCTAGAGGCAAATTTTACCATAGCCAAAACTTTGTTCAAGTTGGTTAAACGGAAAGAGAGCGTCGAGACGAAGATCTGGGATTTTGAATCACCTGATTCCGACTCTCGAGCGAAAAGAAAAACGAAAAACAAGATCAGGGCAGAAATCGCGATCGAATATAATCGCGGATAAATACCCCGAAAAAGAAAACTGACGAACAGACTAACGAACGAACGTTCGCTGTCTGCGGCTAACGGGCGAACAACGTTCGTTAAAACGAACGTACGGACGAACGTCCGCTAAATAACTAAACCGAAGAAAAACCGATCTAAACTAAAAAACGGATCTAGGGTTATTTTTACGAAAAGAAAACCGATCGGTTAACAAAAAGAACCGGCGGCGACGGCGAGAAGACGGCGGCGGCGGCTACCTCGGCGGGCGGGAGGTGATGGCTTCTCGCCCCTCGTTGGTTACCCCAAGTGGAAGGTTTGAGATGCAGTGTAGCGGAGGTTTTCCCTTGGCAAAGATACCAAGGATCGATTTCCCCTGAGACTCCCAGTTTCAACAGGAAGGTGTTAACTGCTAACGGCGCCAGATATTAGCAATCAACGTGGACCTGCACACAGATACAAATAACTTTGCTCCCAACGAGTACAGAGAGGTTGTCAATCCCTCCGGCCTTGTCGTTTACAAAGGATCAAACGCAAGTGATAATAGTGATAGATATTGCTGCAAATAGTAAGTAAAGCAGAAAGTAAATAGCGGATGTGATCAGTGATGGTAATATGGACCGGGGTCCCATGATGTTCACTAGTGATGTCTCTCTCCCAAAAGACGATAAAACAGCTATGTGAGGTAAACGAATTACAGCTTGGCAATTGACAGAACCATGTGCGCAAACCAATGCTAACTATGTTGCAAGAAAGGTAGAGGTTCAAAGCATGGGTGGTACGCCAAGGAAAGTAGACCGAAATCCATCTGCATCTACTACTAATCATCCACCTTGAGATATCTATCCAGAACATCTCGCTGGTATTAAGTTGCGAGTCCCACCCATAGTGTAAACTCAAAGCAACAGACAACTGCATTAAAAAACTTTGCGTAAAGTAAACAATCCTTGCACCAGCGGGCACAAGCACCGTTGTTTTCCCCCTTGTGGCAACAGCACATCCCCTAGACTCATGTTTCTGTCACTCAAGCTAGTCATCAAGGCGCATGAACCCACAATCAAGCATAACGTTCCCTCTTGGAGTCACTACCTACTACTTGGCCAAAGCAATAAATAGCAACGGAGAACATGCAAGAATTACTTACGAACATAAATATAAAAGAGGTAGATCAAATATATTACTCAAACACAATCTGAACATAATCTCACAATTCATCGGATCCCAGCAAACTCATCATAGCAACAGCATAAGGATTACATATGTGCCTCGATCATTTAGGGCAGCTCACAAGGTCTAATTAGTGAAGCACAAGAACGGGAGGAGAACATCACATAGCTACTGGTCATGGACCCATGGTCCAAAGGAGACTACTCACAACTCATCCGGAGGCGTCCATGGTGGTGGAGAGGCTCCCGGTGGTGATCCTCCCCTCCGGCAGGGTGCCGGGAAGAGTTCTCCTGGTGCTCCCGATCTTGGAAGCGCGGCGGCGGCGGAACAGAGATGAGATCGTGAAAAAGGGTTCCCGTCTCGAGGGTTTCGGGACACGATATAAATATATGCCAAAGGGGGGCATCAGCGGAGGCCTGGGGGGGCCCAGGCGCCCCCCGGCGCGGCCAGGAGGGGGGCCGCGCCACCAGGGCGCCTGGAGCCCTGGTGGCCCCCCTCCGGCTCTACTTCGGGTGCCGGTAAGCTTCTGGAATGCTGATTTTTTATATAATTTTTCCGGGATTTTTCTGGCAGTTTACGTAATGGGAAAACCTGAAATACAAAAACAGCAGAAAACAGAAACTGGCACTGGGGTGCACTGAGTTAATAGGTTAGTTCAAATATGATCAAAAGTGTATGGAAGTGTATAAATATCATAGCAATATCACCCAAAAGAGGCATGGAGCAAGCAGAAATTATAGATACGTTTTGGACGTATCAACATCCCCAAGCTTAATTCCTGCTCGTCCTCGAGTAGGTAAATGATAACAAGAATAATTTCTGTGGTGACATGCTATTAACCATATAGGAATTTTTCATAGTCACATGACAAAAGCTTACTGAGACAATGAATCTGTAGTAATTAAGTTGCCTCAAGAGAAAATCACAAAGAACTGAAAGTTTTACAACATGATACTGAAACATCAAATAGATTTGTAATGAGCATGGTGTGCAAATATGATAAAGTGATATCTCGCTTGACCCCTTTAGTGAAGCAAAACATAAATGCAGGGGCACCTCCAAGGTTTAAGTGATGACTAGATACAATGATTTCAAAATAAACGATATCACAATCATGCAAAAGACAATGCTACTTTGGGACAATGCACATTACACTCAGAATGACAATCATGCTCTCAGTAGTTGGTGCTTTAAAAGAAGGTGGAGACTCTCGAACCGTGGCTTTTGTTGGCAAGGTTGAAAAACCGTAGTCGGAAACAAAGACAAAACATGTACCAGAGCTCTTGGTTTTAAAAACAGAAGTAATAATTATTTTTTTAGATTATGCATGTTTCGTCAACGAATGCTAGCAGACAACTCAATCACTTCTTGAGATGGACAAGTTTCGAGGAACGGCTCAAGAATGAGGACGATCACATCCTCTTAATCTCCTTTGTTTATCACTGCCAAAGTTTTCTGATTTCTCATGAACAAAGCGTGAAGGAGGGTTTGTTTGTTATATTATTTTTGAGCCGGGCGCACTCTTTGCCAGTTCCTTCTCGTATTATGGGTTTGCACATTAGACATGCAATCCCGGGGTGAAGCTTGTCCAACTTAAAAAGATCATGAATTAACTACTAGTTCCTCATGAACTAAAACAGAGGCACAAAATAGGAATGCATTTTCTTTGAGTAATTTAGAGATGGTACATGAAAGTCTTCGTTAGGAATGGCAGGTAAATACCATGTATAGGAAGGTATGGTGGACTCATATGGCATAACTGGTTTAAAAGATTTTGGATGCACAAGCAGTCAGTCCGCTTAGTACAGGCGAAGGTTAGCAAAAGACTGGGAGCGACCAACTAAAAGAGCAATGACGGTCATAATCATGCAAAGCGACAAAGCAACATTGAATCAGGCATGGAAGTTATATCGCTACTCAGAAACAAAAGATCATCAATGCTTGACAGACTTTCTTTACAGTCTTAAATATGCGTGAGCATACGCCAAGTCAATCAAAATAAATTCTTGAAGGAAGATATTACTGAACCATACCACATCATAGGCAAACAAATCATGTTGGTACTCCAATAACACATTGGGAACCCCCCAGCTATTTGAGACTAACCATAAGAAAACATGAACTACTAAGCACCATTATGCACGTAGCATTTTTATCATAGACATATCAACCAATGCAACAGAAGCAAACTCTCTTAATAAGATAAGCATGATAACTAAAGAGAGTTCAAGCAACCAACTAAACAAAAGCTCTTTAAAAAGATAAGCATGAATACTAAGAGCTGAACATGATAGTAGCTATTGAAAGACAAAGAACACACACAGCAAAGATAGACATGAAAATTCTATGTTATGTTCTAGGTAGAAGTGGAGCGTGTTTCTCTCCCACACAAAGAAAGCTGAGTTCCGACTTGTTATGAAAAGCTAAAGAAAACTAAAAAGGAAACTAAAAGCAAGACGCTCCAAGCATAGCACATAACACATGAAGTGATAAAAATATAGTGGAACGAAAGACAAATTGATAATGTTGATGGAGAACGGGATGCACGGGGGCATCCCCAAGCTTAGACGCTTGAGTCTCCTTGAATATTTCTTGGGGGTGCACGGGGGCATCCCCAAGCTTGAGCGTTTGACACTCCTGAATCTTTTTATCATCTTCCCTCGCACACTTGAAAACTCCCTTCATACATAACTCATCATAATCTGATTAGCGAGGTTAGTACCCTTAATAAAATAATTGTTCCTTGCTGGAAATAAGGATATTCTTGAAGGTCTACTGTTTCTCAAGATTGCCAAAAGGTTTTTGCAAAGAAAAAGCAAGCTCAAGGTTTGCAAAATGAGGGAAAGGCAAAACATGACAGAATCTGTGAAAAACAGAACAGCAGGTAGTAAATGATTTTTTCGGGGCACTTCTGCAACTCTAATCAAAAAACTCAGAACAGACGCACGAAAGACAATTGTATAGTGCACGCTGTCGAAAAAATTCAGACCAAAAAGATGAACTGGTGATTTTATACGAATTTTTCTATCCAAGGACAGAATCTGTTTCCTGGACAGCACGTCACAACTTTTGAACTTTCTTGCAATCAGAGGCTACACTTGGCACAAAGTTGAAAAGCAAAGATACAATGATGATGCTACTGTAGTAACAACATCAAGACACAACAAAAGCAAAATAAAAATTTATTCATGTGGGCTGCCTCCCAAAAGCGCTTTCTTTTATGCCTTTAAGCTAGGCATAATGCATAGAGATCAAGTTGTATCAATTGAACCATCATCAAGATCATCAAAAAGCTCTTCAATAATACAACTAGTCTTAAGAGGACTTTCAAATAAAGGCCTCATAGAGATACTTCTAGGGAGAAGACCAAAAGGATAAAAGTCAAGGGAAGATTCATTTATAAATTCATCAAAGAGAGGTGTTTCTTCCAAAGTCTTTACAGTTTCAACCCCTTTGGCAATAGATGGATTACTTTTAGAACGGGGAGCCTTTGGAACGTGAACGAACTTAGGCTCCTTCTTTTCCGGAGTTTCTACCTTTTCGGTTTTGATTGAGGAGAAAGTAGTTCCTAGAGTATCAAAGATTTCCTCAATCATGTCTATCCTAGAAGAGTCCAAGTCATGGGATTTGATGGTCTCCAAAGTTTTGAAAATTTTATGCATGGAGCTATCAAGCCTATTCAAATTCCCTTGGATCTTACGATCCACCTCATTTATCTTATTAATGTTTGGCATCTCTAGCTCTATCTTTTCAAGTTTTTTCATAATGTGAGCTAGGGTGATGTCCTCTTGAATGCAAACAACAGGGGGACTTCCAACAAGATTTTCAATAATACTAAGAGACTCCCAAACTGGGGCATCTAGGAAATTTCCATTGCTAGCAGTATCTAGAACAAACCTATTCCAAGAAGTAATTTCAACATAAAAATTTCTAAGCAGGATAGTAGTAGATTGCTTCTTGGTGGCTCTTTTTTGAGAATCATTAATTCTATACCAAGCATCTTTTAGACTTTCCCCACCTCTTTGTTTAAAGGTGAGAACTTCTGCCTCGCCAAAGACAAAAGGACCCGACATAATGACAACTAAAGAATGAGATAACTATTTTTGTGATTTTCGATAAAAGATACTAAAGCAAAACTGAAAGGTAAACTAACAATACTAAAAAGCAAAGGTAAAAGATAGCATGCAACTTCCCTATCTTGAAGAGTGGAGTCCCCGGCAACGGCGCCAGAAAACTTTGCTTGATGGCTTCTCGCCCCTCGTTGGTTACCCCAAGTGGAAGGTTTGAGATGTAGTGTAGCGGAAGTTTTCTCTTGGCAAAGATACCAAGGATCGATTTCCCCTGAGACTCCCAGTTTCAACAAGAAGGTGTTAACTGCTAACGGCGCCAGATATTAGCAATCAACGTGGACCTGCACACAGATACAAATAACTTTGCTCCCAACGAGTACAGAGAGGTTGGCAATCCCTCCGGCCTTGTCGTTTACAAAGGATCAAACGCAAGTGATAATAGTGATAGATATTGCTGCAAATAGTAAGTAAAGCAGAAAGTAAATAGCGGATGTGATCAGTGATGGTAATATGGACCGGGGTCCCATGATGTTCACTAGTGATGTCTCTCTCCCAAAAGACGATAAAACAGCTATGTGAGGTAAACGAATTACAGCTGGGCAATTGACAGAACCATGTGTGCAAACCAATGCTAACTATGTTGCAAGAAAGGTAGAGGTTCAAAGCATGGGCGGTACGCCAAGGCAAGTAGACCGAAATCCATCTGCATCTACTACTAATCATCCACCTTGAGATATCTATCCAGAACATCTCGCTGGTATTAAGTTGTGAGTCCCAACCATAGTGTAAACTCAAAGCAACAGACAACTGCATTAAAAGAACTTTGCGTAAAGTAAACAATCCTTGCACCCGTGGGCACAAGCACCGTTGTTTTCCCCTTGTGGCAATAGCACATCCCCTAGACTCATGTTTCTGTCACTCAAGCTAGTCATCGAGGGGCATGAACATACAATCAAGCATAACTTTCCCTCTTGGAGTCACTACCTACTACTTGGCCAAAGCAATAAATAGCAATGGAGAACATGCAAGAATTACTTACGAACATAAATATAAAAGAGGTAGATCAAATATATTACTCAAACACAATCATAACATAATCTCACAATTCATCGGATCCCAGCAAACTCATCATAGCAACAGCATAAGGATTACATATGTGCCTCGATCATGTAGGGCAGCTCATGAGGTCTAATTAGTGAAACACAAGAACGGGAGGAGAACATCACATAGCTACTGGTCATGGACCCATGGTCCAAAGGAGACTACTCACAACTCATCCGGGAGGCGTCCATGGTGGTGGAGAGGCTCCCGGTGGTGATCCTCCCCTCCGGCAGGGTGCCGAGAAGAGTTCTCTTGGTGCTCCCGATCTTGGAAGCGCGGCGGCGGCGGAACAGAGATGAGATCGCGAAAAAGGGTTCCCGTCTCGAGGGTTTCGGGACACGATATAAATATATGCCAAAGGGGGGCATCAGCGGAAGCCTGGGGGGGCCCAGGCGCCCCCCCCGGCGCGGCCAGGAGGGGGGCCGCGCCACCAGGGCGCCTGGAGCCCTGGTGGCCCCCCTCTGGCTCTACTTCGGGTGCCGGGAAGCTTCTGGAACGCTGATTTTTTATATAATTTTTCCGGGATTTTTCTGGCAGTTTACCTAATGGGAAAACCTGAAATACAAAAACAGCAGAAAACAGAAACTGGCACTGGGGTGCACTGAGTTAATAGGTTAGTCCAATTATGATCAAAAGTGTATGGAAGTGTATAAATATCATAGCAATATCACCCAAAAGAGGCATGGAGCAAGCAGAAATTATAGATACGTTTTGGACGTATCAGGCGGCGGCGGCTTCGGCGGAGGGCGGCGGGGCGGCTCCGGCGGCGGGCGACGGGGCGGCGCGGCAGGCGGCGGCGGCGTCGGCGTGAGGCTCGAGGGCGCTTGGGTTCGGCGGCTCGAGGGCGCTGGCGAGCGGGGCGGCTGGGCTGGCGGGGCCTCCGGGCTGGCGCTTTTAAAGGCCCGGCTAGGAGAGTCCTAGCCGGTTACGGCCGAGAGTCGGTTCCCCCTTTTTTTAAACGAGTCCTGATGTACGAAAACTAACAAAAGAAATACAAAACGGACTCCAAAAATCAGGAAATAAATTTTCACCGTCCTCTAATAATATTTAGGACAAAGTGAACATTTTTCCCGGACCTAAATGCAATTTTCAAAAACGTGTATTTTTCCTATGCAAATAAAATCACAAATAAATCCGAATAAATACCAAAAGTGATTTTAATATTTTTCCTCCAATATTTCTGTTATTTTGGAGAAGTCATATTATCTCCGCTCATATATTTTATTTCTAAATATTTTTAGGAGGGAAAAATAATTAAAACCAACGCTATCCTCGTATCGGTATTCGAGAAATCTCAAATATGAAAACGGTAGAATTCCCAACTCTCTCCGTAGGTCCTTGAGTTGCTTAGAATTTTCGTGGATCGCCACACACAAAATGTAAAGAAATATGCAATGTTGTATGATCTATGTATAACATTCCAAATTGAAAATTTGGGATGTTACAAACCTACCCCCCTCAGAATGAATCTTGCCCTCGAGATTCGACTTGGCTAGAGAACATGTGTGGGTGGTCCTTGCGTAGATCATCTTCTCGTTCCCAGGTGGCTTCTTCCTCGGTGTGGTGACTCCACTGAACTTTGCAAAACTTGATAACTTTACTGCGGGTGACTCTACTCGAAAATTCGAGAATCTTAACAGGCTTCTCCTCATAAGTCAGATCACTATCCAACTGAATGGCTTCCAGGGGTATTGTGTCTCTAAGCGGGATATTGGCTATCTCCGCATGGCACTTCTTAAGCTGCGAAACATGAAACACATCATGCAATCCTGACAATCCTTGGGCAATTCCAACTTATAGGCAACCTCTCCCATGCGTTCCAAAACACGGTAAGGTCCCACAAATCTCGGGGCCAGATTTCCCTTAACTCCGAAACGTTTAACTCCTCGCAGAGGCGATACTCTCAAGTACGTTCTATCTCCGATTTCATAGGCCATCAACTTGCGCTTCGAGTTTGCATAACTCTTCTGCCTGGACTGAGCTACCTTCAATCTATCTCGAATTAGCTTAACCTTCTCTTGAGACTCTTTGATCAAGTCCGTTCCAAACAACTGTCGGTCTCCAACTTCACCCCACATTAACGGCGTTCGACATCTCCTTCCATACAATGCTTCGAACGGTGCCATCTTCAAACTGGCCTGGTAATTGTTGTTGTATGAGAACTCAGCGTAGGGCAAATTGTCATCCCAACTAGATCCATAATCTAGCGCACAAGCTCTCAACATGTCCTCCAGAATCTGGTTGATTCTCTCGGTTTGTCCATCTGTCTGTGGGTGAAACGTTGTACTAAATTCCAGCCTTGTTCTGGTGTAGCTGATGCCAAAACTTCGAGGTGAACTGTGTTCCTCTATCTGATACAATGGTCCTCGGAACTCCGTGCAGACATACGATCATGGTCATGTATATCTCGGCCAACTTCGCACTGGTGTATGTGGTTTTCACGGGGATAAAGTGGGCTACTTTGGTCAAATGGTCCACTACTACCCAGATTGAGTTATATCCTGATTTGGTCCTAGGCAATCCGGTGATAAAATCCATGCCAAGCTTCTCCCACGTCCATTCAGGTATCGGCATAGGCTGTAGCAATCCTGGTGGCTTCTGATGCTCTGCTTTTACTCTCTGGCATACATCACATACGGCTACATACTCGGCAACATCCTTCTTCATTCCCGTCTACCAAAAACGTTCCTTCAAATCCAAATACATCTTAGTGTTTCCGGGGTGTATCGAGTATTGCGAATCATGTGCTTCCTGCAGTATCAACTTCCTGATCTCCGGGTCGTTGGGGACATAGATTCGGTCCTCAAACCACAAGGTGTCGTGCTCATCCTCACGAAATCCTTTGGCTTTTCCTTCAGTCATCCTCTTCTTTATCTCGGCAATCTCTTTGTCATCCTTCTGGGCTTCGCGTATCTTCCGCAGCAATGTTGACTGAACCTCCAACGTTGCAACGAAACCTCTAGGGACTATCTCCAAACGAAGCTCCCTGACATCTTCTACTATCTCCTGGGGCATTTCCCTTTTTACTAGGGTATTTGTCGGGGAAACTGATCCACCCACGAACACCTATGGGGATGGAGCCCCTTTTCGGTACGGCAGGGGGCGGAGATTGCACAAAGAGCAGATCGAGGCGAGGCACACGAGTAGTTTACCCAGGTTCGGGCCGCACGGATGCGTAAAACCCTACTCCTGCTTTGGTTTGTATTGAGTTCTTGGCTCGGGAGCGCTGGAAGCTACAGTACTTCTCAGCGGCTAGCGAGACCGAGCGTGAGAGTGTTCGAATGTCTAACCCCCCTCAACGTTGCGCAGGGGCCTCCTTTTATATGCTCAAGGGGTCACCGACAGGTGGCGGCGCAGTTGAGGGTAAAAATGGAAAAAGTATGGTAGGTGGTACAGTGTTTTATACCTAACCCTGATGGCAGGGGACAAGGGCATTAAATGCCCATCGACGTCGCCCAAACAGTGCAAAAAGGGGCGTCAGGGATGCCACCGTTCGCCGCGATGGCATCCTTGTCATCGCCGCTTGCCACCGCGTACCCCTAGCTGCACAACCTTCCACCACGTACGCCTGGGAGGATCCCAGAGCGACACATGGGTGGATGTGCTGGAGCGCGGGTACTGAGTGGAAGCTTGCCGCGGCAAGCACCTTGCCGCGGTCGCTATCTTGTCGCTTCTGGGAGCTTGTCGCTCACCGGGCCTTGCCGGGGCGCGTGGTGCGCCGCGGCAAGTTTCTTGAGATGCCTTGGTTGGCCTTCCCGGCAAGCTCCTCTTGCCAGGGTCTTGTGTCTTGAGTGATCTTGTGCCTTGAGTGTCCTTCCCGGCAAGCTCCTCTTGCCGGGGCCTTGTCTCCTAGGCTTGGATACTTTGTTCTTGAATGGCTCCAAAGGAACCACGAAGGACCTTGGCGATCACCTGGCAAGCCTTGCCACGGGATGCTGCGACTACCCGTGCACAAGTTCGGGATACTAAGGGTACCCCTACTTTAGTACACCGACAGGAGCCCCCGGGCCTGGGCCATACACTGTGCCGAGCGCTGTTGGGCCAGGCCCAAAACAGTGCACGGGCACGCGCGGCCTGGTTCACGCCGTATCTTACTCCGTATCCGCCGCGCCCTCCCCTAACGGCACGCATCGATCGCGGCGTCGTGGGAGAGATCGTGGGCGGTTTCTTTAATCGGAAATGCGGAACGTCCGCCCCCTCCCCCCTTATAAGCAGGGGAAACAGGGGCAGTTCGTCCATCCGCCCGTTGCTGCTTCAATCCTCGAAAACCTCCGCCGCTCCCCTTCTTCCTAAAGCCGAAAGAGAGCGGCGCTCCACCCCCATCGCCTCCAGCAACACCAGCGCCGTCGACCCCCCTCACCGCTTCCGCCATGGCTCCGAAAGGCGACAAGGGGAAGAGCGCGAAGTCGGCCGAGGCATTGCGGCTCGCGGCGCTGCGAAAGGCTCGGGCCGTCTTCCCCCCCAAGCTTGCCGCGAGGAAGCTGAGGGAGAACTATTACCTCTTCTGGCCGGGGGAGACGCGGGCGCATCCGCGCACCAAGGTATTCCCAGCCATTGCTTGTGAGACGGTTCCGAACGAATATGCGTTCTTCGCCTTGTTCTTCTACTGCAGGCTCTGCCCGCCTTTCTCTGAATTTTTCTGCGACATCATGAACACCTACGGGTTCCACCTCCTTGACTTCACCACCAACACCGTTCTGACCATGGCAGTTTTTGCACATCTGTGCGAAAACTTTGTCGGAGTCTTCCCCAATGTAGCCATTTTCCGCCACTTCTTTATGCCCCGAGTAGAGAGAGGAGAGCCCTTATCTGGCGGAGTCTCCTGGGTCTCGAGGATGCACAAGAAGGAAGCTTATCTGGAGGGGGAGCTTCGCAGCAAATGGGATGAATGGATGGCCAATTGGTGTTGGATTGTAGAGGAGAACCCGCAGCCATTCACCGCCCGGCGCCAAGCCCCAGTAGTACGCGACAACGACTGGAGTGACTTGGCCCCGAAAGACAGTAGACTGAAGATTGCCACTGCCCGGATCCTTCGCCTCAGGATTGCCGGGCTGACTGTAGGCGCAGTTGGCGCATACTTTCTCCACCGCCGCATCGCCCCCCTGCAGGAGAGGAAGAGGCCCGCCTGGGAGTTCGACAACGCGGCAGATATCATGAGGCTGCGCCCGGGCCTCAATTTCAACTTCACGGTCTTGGAGCTCAACGGGATGCTGCAGGAGCTGTTCAAGTATGACCCTGATCATCCCGAAGTATTCAGGTTGCCGCAGGGCGTCGTTCCGCTTTGCAACAACTCCGCGCTCAGCCGCATCCGCGCAATGATGCCACTGTGCGACTCGCACAGGATCGACCCAACTTGGCAAAAGCCTACCGACGAAGCTGTGCAGGCATTCTTCGACAACTTGGAAGAAACGCCGATCTGCTCCGACGAGAAGAAGGGCCTCACCCGCGACACCACCGACAAGGAGATGGCGTACATCACCACCAGGCTAGAAGAGGAGGCGGCAGCCGCGGCCGCGGGCGAGTTCGGATACACCGTGGAGGAGGCGGAGGCAGCGGAGGCGGCAAGCCTTGCCGAGCGAGAGGCGTTTCTCAACGCGGGTGAAGCTTGCCGGCCAAGACGCCGAGTCAAGCGAGCCCGCCGAGCAGGGCGTCGAGTCGAGCGTGCCCGCCGAGGACACGAGCGGCTCGCTAGAGATCGGCTCCTCTTCCTCCTCGTCTTCAGGTAGCTCGCCACCACCAGCAGAGCCTCCAGCTCCACCAAGAAGGCGTCTCCGCAAGGCCGGGGACGTGACGGAGCGGCAGACGGGTCAACAGCCGCCGCGCCGCGCGACACGCGCCACCGCGGCAAGCAAGGCTGCCGCGGGAGCACCTCGCGCTTCTGCAGCGGCTGGAGCGGGATCTTCTCGGACCACCGCTTCTGCCCCTGCCACTCCCCACGCCTCGGCGGCATCCGGAGCGGGATCGTCTCAGACCACTGCCCCTGCTCCCGCCAAGCGGCCAAGGGAGCCTACTCCTCCGCCTCCTCGTGCCGGGACGCGTGAGCCATACTTCGACTTCTCTGCGCTCAGCTCCGACGAGGAAGAAGAAGAGTAAGACTTTCTTGTTCTTGTATTTCTTCGATTTTCTACTGTTCTTTGTCTTGTATCTCAGTTGCCTCACTCTGAATCTGTTCCTTTTTTCAGAACTCTGGCCCAGAGGGGGGCAAAGAGAGCCAAGGTCCCGGTGATTGTCATCGAGGACGAGCCCGCCGCGACAGCAGGGGGTGCGCCTGAGACAACCTTGCCGGACCCGGTGACTGATCTTCAGAGCAGCCCCCAGCGCAGCCCCCAGCGTAAGTGTATAGTTCACTTTCTGCTGTTAGGTGCGCGTGGGAGTTCTTTCTTGGCTGACGTCTTGTTCGTTGATTTGTGTAGGAGCAGAGCAGACACATCAGGAGCGCCCGGAGACCGTCCCCGTCGTGCCATCCACTTCAACCACGCCGCCGAGGGGAAGTTTCCCGGGAAGGGGGAGTCCTCCGCCAAGGGCGAATTCTCCGCCAAGGGCGAGTTCCCCAGCGAGGGACAGCACCAGCAGCCCTCCGCCGGCGGGGACTACGACTACGCCGCCAAGGGAGAGCTCCCGGCAAGGATCCTTACTGAGGAGCCGACCCGCGCAGGTAATCCCTTTGCTTCAAACTTCCCTTGGGCTTTTCTTCTTTTGATTCTTCTTTTTTGGATATTTGCTTGACTGTTTCCCTCCCCTTTCCTATCGTCAGACCCATCTGTTGCGGAGCCTATGGAGACGAAGGCTGCTGTTGAGGAGGATACGCGCGGCGACACCGGCGACGCCGTTGCTACCGAAGAGGCGGCCGGTGCCAACGAGCCTGCCGGCGACGAGGCTGCCAAGGCTGCTGTCGCAGCGGCTGACGAGGGGTCCGGCGGTCGCACTGACGGCCCTGAGGCCGCAGGAGCGCCAGGCGCTATGCCGACTGCCGATCCCTCCGCTGCCGCCGCCGCTCCAGGCTCCGAAGAGCCCGAGCCAGGCACCTACTTGGAGGCCGGCAACGGCGTCTTCATCAGACTCCCATGGGCGTCCATGTCCAGGGCGCCGGTCGAGGGAGAAGCCTTTGACGGGGAAGTACTTGCCTCCGCCGGGCTGAAGCTTGTCGACACGCCGAGCAGCAGCAGCGGTGAACCCGAGGAGGAGCGGCTGTTGCGTAAGTTGTTGTCGCTCTACCGCGCCCGGCAGGCCAAGTTGGAGTCCCGCGAAGAGCTGGCCGCCAAGGCGGGAGCTGATATGGAGAAGCGTGCAGAGGATCTCCGGGGTCTTCACCAAGCAGCTCTCCGGTCCTTGGCGGAGGAGCGGGAGCAACTTGCTGGAGAGCAGACGGCCTTCCTCCTCGAGAAGGCCGAAGTCGAAGAGCGGCAACGGCTTGCCGCCGAGAAGCTATCTGCGCTGGAAGGCGAGCTGGCGCAGCGGAAAGTCAACCTCGACAGCCACGAGGAGGATCTTGCCGTGCGCGAGCAATCACTTGGCGGAGCTCTTCAGGAAGCAAAGGATGCTGCCGCGGCTGCTGAGACCGCCAAGAAGGAGTTGGAGACGAGAGTGGCGCAGCTCGAGGCCAACCTCAAGGCGAGCGGCGAGGAGGTTGCCGCGCTCAAGCTCGAGTGGGAGAAGGACAACCACAGCCATTCAGAGCTGCAGGTCCGCCTCACCGAGAAGGGCAAGGAGCTTGCCGCCGCCAAGAACTCCAACGCCGATCTTGAGCTGAAACTGACCACCTTGACCCAGACGCTGGACGGCACCAAGGAGCGGGAGGCGGCCCTAAAGGAGGAGGTCAGGGCCGCGAAGGTGTTGCTGGCGAGCGCTGCCGTCACCCAGAACAACTTCAGGGCGACCGTCGAGCACTGGACGGAGGGTCTTGTGAACGCCGCCGTGGATATCGACAGGGAGCTGGCGCAGCTGGGGGCGGAGTATCTCGGGTACTCTTCCGACGAGAATCTCCACCCCAGCGCCAAGCTCACCCTATTCTTCAGAGGCGTGGCGACGGCCCTCCAGCGACTCCGGGAAAGGATCCCAAAGCAGCTGGCGGACGAGTCGCGCAAGCTCTGCGCGGGAGCCCTTCAAAAGGTGCTGATGAAGGTGGCCTTCCGCAACCCTGGCCTCAACCTCACCAACGTCCTCAGGAGCTTGCCGTCGGACGCTGATCTGGAGGCGCTCAAGGCCCTTGTCGCACCCATTGTGGACAAGGTGAGCGGGATCAAGAGGGTCGAGGGCGATCGCGCAGATTAGGCTGCCCATTTTCTTCTTTCCTTGTCGCTGCTGATTATGTTATGAACAACCCGTTAGAGCTGCGACAAGCTACTTTTGTAATATAACTCTATTTTGGGTAATGGTTGCACTGTTATTTCCTTTACTTGATTCCCTTGCTTTGTATATTTTTGCCCTACGCTTTTAGGGAACTTGCCAGCGCAGGCAACTTAGCCGTGAGCGCTGAGTGCGGAACTTCAGCAGCCTGCTGGCGGTGCCGCTACCGGCAAGAAACCTTGTCTCAACTAGTTGCAGCGCACTTAAGTTGTTGAGCGTGCTCGAAAACAAAGTAAGGGCGCGACACTAGTCGCAGCACACTTAAGTCGTTGAGCGGACTCGAAACAAAGTAAGGGCCCAACTAGCTACGAGTAGGTTCCTCCGCGCACAGGTTTTCCATACGAAGCGCGGTAGTTCAAGGAAGATAACTTAAAAATTTAAAAATCTGATTGCTCAAGCTTTGGCAACTTAGCTTTTGTGTCGTCTGCTTCCCGGCAAGGCGAAACTTTCTTGAACGGCGCTTGGTCCATACCACTATCTTCTCCTCCCCCCCCCCCCC
>LR738709.1:627556183-627640933 GCA_902687465.1 Secale cereale | reverse complement strand
CCCGACAAACTTGTGCGCGAGGGAACCTTCCTTTGCTTGAGAAAAAAGAAAGAAGAGAAAATACAGATATGGAGCCTTTGGGCTCGTTATTGCTTACCGGGGGTAGGCGCTGCACAAAGTGTCAGATTATACATGCAAAAAATAAAAAGCACGAAATTGACACGATGTGCGGAGCACATGAGCTTTACTGATGCACGGGGTCTGCGCCCGGCTTTGTACAAAGGATTACATGCAACTGCGGCAAGACTTGTACAAAAGGTGGTTGCCGGAGCGGGTCACGGCAACCGCGCCTTACGGGTAAAACTTACGAAGATGCTCGACGTTCCAGGAATTGCTCACCGGAAAGCCATCTTCGGTCTCAAGGCAGACAGCGCCGGGCCTAGTGACTCGTTTCACCTGGTAAGGGCCTTCCCACTTTGGCGTCAACTTGTTGGAATTCTTGGCGGACTGAACGCGCCGAAGAACAAGGTCGCCTTCCTCGAGACTTCTGGCGTTAACTTTACGGCTATGGTAGCGACGCAAATCTTGCTGGTATCGAGCAGCTCGTACAGCAGCCTGAAGACGGTCTTCCTCAAGGAGCAGCGCGTCATCTTGTCGCAGCTGCTCTTGCTCGAGCTCATCATAAACGAGCACTCGAGGCGACCCGTATACGAGTTCCGTGGGGAGAACTGCCTCTGCTCCATAGACTAGAGCGAAAGGTGTCTGTCCAGTGGCTCGATTTGGCGACGTCCTGATCGACCAAAGAACCACCGGCAGCTCCTTGATCCAGTTTCTTCCGCACTTGTGCAGCCTGTCGAAAGTTCTGGTCTTGAGGACACGCAGCACTTCAGCATTTTCCCTCTCCGCTTGACCGTTGCTCCTTGGGTGAGCAACAAAAGCGAAGCAGACCTTGGCGCCAAGATCTTGGACGTACTGCATGAAGGTGCGGCTCGTGAATTGCGTACCGTTGTCGGTGATGATCCTGTTAGGGATCCCGAAACGGCAAACAATCGATCTGAAGAACTTGACTGCTGACTGTGCGGTCACCTTTCTCACCGATTCCACTTCCGGCCACTTTGTGAACTTGTCGATTGCAACGTACAAGTACTCAAAGGCCCCGGCTGCGCGGGGAAAGGGGCCGAGGATGTCGAGCCCCCAGACCGAAAATCACCAGGATAAAGGGATCGTCTGGAGAGCTTGAGCTGGCTGGTGTATCTGCTTGGAATGGAACTGGCACGCTTCACACTTGGTTACTTGTGCAGTTGCATCCTGGAGGGCTTCTGGCCAAAAGAAACCTTGCCGGAATGCCTTGCCGGCAAGTGCTCTTGCGCCAATGTGGTGGCCACATATGCCTCCGTGTATCTCTGCCAACAGCTTTTGTCCATCTTCCCGGGGAATACACTTCAATTTCACACCGTTGAGTCTTCTTCTGTACAGTGTGTTGTCAACAAACTGGTACATACTCGACTGCCGGGCTACTCTTTCCGCTTCTTCTTGCTCTTCGGGAAGTTCTCCTGTCTGAAGGAAACGGACAATCTGCTGTGCCCATGCTGGAGCCTGTGGCTCGACAGCAAGGGCTAAAGGCACATCTGCTGCTGCGGGAACGTCCGCTTCTACGGCAAGAACCTGCGGCTCAGTCGGAGCTTGACATTCCCCGGCAAGCTTGCCGGAGCAAAACTTGTCAGGAGCGTTTGCTTCAACGGAACAAACCATGGGGCTTGCCGGAGCAGACTGCTCCTCAGCACTCTTGGTGTTGATCTTGGGGACCTTCTTGGCGGCGGCTTCGGGAAGCTCTGCCGGAAAATAGTCACCAGAGATCAACTTCCTCTTCTTGCTCTGTCCAGTCGATGGTGTTACGGATGGTTGAGTCAACTTGAGCACAAAGATCCCTGGTTCCACAGGTAACTTAAGTGCGGCGCACTTTGACAGGCCATCGACAATGTCGTTTTGAGCCCTTGGGACGTGCTCCATCTGTAGGCCATCAAAGTGCTCTTCAAGCTTTCTCACTTCATCGACGTAAGCTTCCATCAACGGGCTCTGGTAATTCTTGTTCACTTGGCGGACGACAAGCTGCGAGTCACCCCTGACAATCAGCTTCTTGATCCCAAGGTCTGCCGCGATCCTGAGACCGGCAAGCAAACCCTCATACTCTGAAGTATTGTTGGTTGCTTGCTCCTTGGGAAAGTGCATCTGGACTACGTACTTGAGGTGCTCTCCGGTGGGTGCGACAAGCAGCACGCCAGCACCGGCGCCTTGCAGCGAAAAGGCACCATCAAAGTACATCAGCCACTCTTTGCTTGCTTCCTTGACGGGGATGCTTGTTTCTGGAATCTCTTCGTCTGGTGTCGGTGTCCACTCCGCTATGAACTCTGCCAATGCTCTGCTTTGGATAGTTGAAGTGCTTTCAAACTTGAGGCCAAAGCTTGACAGTTCCAGTGCCCACTCAACAATCCTGCCTGTTGCTTCCGAATTCTGTAGTATCCTCTTCAGCGGAAAGCGAGTGACAACTGTGATCTCATGCGCTTGGAAGTAATGGCGCAGCTTTCTCGAGGCCATGAGAAGGCCGAAAAGCAACTTTTGCACACCAGAGTACCTTGACCTAGCCCCCTGCAGAAGGGAGCTGACAAAGTAAACTGTGCGCTGCACCATTTTCTTCCGTATCTCCTCTTGTGCCTGCGCAGATCCATCTTTGTCGGGACCAGAGCTTGTTGGGGAAGCCCCCTGCTTGTCGCTGGACGTGCTTGCCGTGGTTGCTGGCTCATCATCTGCCTCCCTTTCCGCTACTAACGCAACACTAACCACTTGATTGGTTGCCGCTAGATACAGCAGCAACTTCTCTTGTGGCTTAGGTGCGACAAGTATTGGAGTGGAGGACAGGTATCTCTTCAAGTCTTGCAGCGCAGCCTCCGCTTCCGGAGTCCATTTCATTGGACCTGCCTTTTTCAAAATTTTGAAAAACGGCAGAGCGCGCTCAGCTGATTTAGAGATAAACCTGCTGAGAGCAGCCACGCAACCGGCAAGTCTTCGCACATCCTTGACGCGCTTGGGTGCTTCAATCTGCTCGATGGTCTTGATCTTGTCGGGATTGGCTTCAATCCCCCTCTGAGACATGAAGAACCCAAGAAGCTTGCCGGAAGGGACTCCAAACACACACTTCTCGGGGTTGAGCTTGAGCTGGATCTTGCACAGATTTGCAAAGGTCTCTTCTAAATCTTGAACCAAGGTCGCCCTGTCCTTGCTCTTGACCACTATGTCATCCATGTATGCTTCTACATTTCTATGAATTTGTGGCTCAAAAGATGTATGGACCACCCTTGCAAATGTTGAACCAGCATTCTTCAAACCAAAAGGCATCCGTATGAAACAGTATGTGCCACATGGGGTGATGAATGCAGTCTTCTCCTCATCCTCTTCTGCCATGAAGATTTGATGGTACCCTGAGTATGCGTCAAGAAATGAAAGCAGGTCACATCCGGCCGTGGAGTCAACAATCTGGTCAATGCGCGGCAAGGGAAATGGGTCTTTTGGACAAGCTTTATTCACATCGGTGAAATCGATACAAAGCCTCCATTTCCCGTTTGCCTTGCGCACGACTACAGGATTGGCCAACCACGTAGGATGGAGCACTCCTCTGACAAGGCCTGCTGCTTCCAATTTCTTGATTTCTTCTGCGATAAATTCTTGGCGCTCCACTGCTTGTTTTCTGACTTTCTGCTTGACGGGCCGCGCATGAGGACAGACGGCAAGCTTGTGCTCAATCACTTTCCTGGGAACACCAGGGATGTCAGACGGTTGCCATGTAGACACGTCGACGTTCGCCCGCAGGAAATTAACGAGCGCGCTTTCCTATTTAGGGTCAAGCGTGGCACTGATGGTGAAGGTACCACCAGTGCCGTCCTCCTTGGCGGGCACCTTCTTGGTCTCTGGCAGAGCTGCCATCGTCTTCTTACACTTGCTGGTGGAGCTCGATGGTGCGTCCTCGACGGCAGCGCAGCACTCCAAAGAGGTGCGCTTGCCGGAGTGGGCCCGAGAGCTCTTGCCGGACTTGGTCTTGTTCTTCCCCCCGGGAGCTTCAGCGGCAAGTGTCTTGCTATCTGTTGCGGCTGCTGCTTCCCGGTAGATCTTGTCGGCGCAGATAAGGGCATCCTTCTTGTCGCCAGGGACAAAGATGACGCTTATCGGGCTGGGCATCTTCAACATATTGTATGCATAGTGAGAGGCTGCCATGAACTTGGCGAGTGCTGGACGGCCAAGTATTCCATTGTAAGGCAATGGAAAATCAGCGACGTCAAAAGTGACCCTCCCAGTTCTGAAGTTCAGCTCGCCGCCAAATGTTACTGGCAGCGTAATCTTCCCCTTCGGCTTGCTCCTTCCCGGGTTTATTCCTTGGAATGTGCCGGTCTCTTCGAGCTCGCTGTCAGGGATCTGGAGTTTCTGGAGTACCGTGGAGGAGATCAAGTTCAAGCCGGCCCTGCCGTCAACTAACATCTTAGTGACTTTGAGGTTGCGGATGGTTGGCGAAACCAATATCGGCAAGCACCCGACCGCAGTTGTGCGATCAGGGTGGTCCTCAATATCAAAGATGATAGGCGTGCTGGACCATTTCAGAAGCTTGCGCGATTCGACAGGTGGTTCTGCTGCATAAACTTCCCGCACCCACTGTTTGAGCTAGCGGTGAGAAGTATGCAGAGAAGCACCGCCGTCAACGCAAAAGACCTCTGTGGCTTTCTGGAACTACTGCTCACTGGTCTCAACATCCTCCATGTCTTCATCGTCGTCGTCGTCTTCATCCTTGTCGCGGCCGCAGGGAGGTCTATCTCCTTGCCGCTGCTTGGCCTTGCCGCGGCGCCCTCCCCGGCCAGCGAATGTCCACTTCTTGCTGGATCCTCCATCACCTCCTTGGGCCTTCTCCTTGTCGCGTCGCTCGTACTCAGCCTTCTGCTGCTCGACGAGCTGTTCGACCCTCTTGCAGTTCTGGAGATCATGGCCCTTGGTGCGGTGGATCTTGCAATACTGCTTGTCGGTGCCATCCTGCTTGTCGGCGGCCGCCACAGCCTGGCAGTTGATGCATGCGGCAGTCTCCTTGCCGGAGCTACCAACTTTGGCCTTGTCGGCGCCACCTCCGTTGCCGGACTGCTCAACGACTAGCACCTCTTTGCTTTTCTTCTTCCTGTTATTGCGCCACCGGTTCTTCTTTGTCGGGGCAGCATCCTCACTGTCAGATCCTCCTGCTCCCGTATCCTCTCCGGGGAGTTTCCTCCCCTCCTCAGCACGTGCGCGTTTATCGGCCAGGGCATAAAGCTCACTGACGTCCCTGATCTTGCACATCGCCATCTCCTCTCTCATCCTGCGGTTGCGCACGTTCTGATGGAACGCGCTGATGACCGCGGCAGGGTGGACGTCTGGGATGTTGTGTTGTACGCTGCTGAATCTCTGGATATACTTGCGCAGGGGATCTCCTTCCTTCTGGGCGAGTAGGTGGAGGTCACTCTCTTGGCCATGAGGTTTGTGGCCGCCTGTAAAGGCGCCGACAAACTGATGGCACAAGTCTGCCCAGGAGGATATGGAGTTGTCCGGCAAGTGCATGAGCCAGGACCTGACGTTGGGTTTGAGTACCAGAGGGAAGTAGTTGGCAAGGATCTTGTCGTCCCGCCCCCCGGCAGCCTGCACCGCGATGGTGTAGACGCTGAGGAACTCTGACGGATGTGTCTTGCCGTCGTACTTCTCCCGTACGTTTGGTTTGAAATTCTTCATGCTGGGCCACTGGACTTGCCGCAGCTCACGAGTGAACGCAGGACAACCTACCGCGTACGGCAAGTCGCCTGGTCCCTCCGGCGCATGCATGTCGACAGTGGGTCCAGTGTGCTGGTCGGATTGCGGGTACGAGCGTCTTCTTGCTGTCCTTCGTGGAGAACTTGGCGCTGATCGCGACGAGCTCGTGGATCTGATGACGCAGTGGAGTTGTCGTCGATGTTGATCCAGTGAGTCGGCGATTTTGGCTTCCGGGGCGGAGAGTGCACGGTGGTTGCACCCCCACCGGTCTTGTCGCCATCGGCCCGCACCTGGCTGACTTGCCGTGGCTGCGATGTGCTCGGTTGCCGCGGAGTGTCGCCGTTGGTGAAGGCGATGAGGCTCTGAATGGTGGCCCTCCAGTTGTCGGCCTTGTCCGCCGCTGGAGGGAAGTCTAGGAGCAGTTGAGCTCGTGCCAGAGCTCTTGCTGGAGTGGCGGGTAGTGGTGGCGAACGGTGCGAGGAGCGGGATATGCTCGGACTTCTAATTACGTTAGAAGGAGCAGTATCCCGTCCCGGCGACCGTGCCTTGCTCGTGCCGGCATGTTGGCGTGCATGCTGGTCTTGAGCGTTCTGAGATCCACCAGCTTGACCTTGGCCCAGCAAGCGTATGGTACCGTGAGTACCATGACGCTGCCGGTCCCGCGCCTCCTGAGATGGGCGCGGTGCATGTACGGACGCCGAGGTCTTGGAGTGCGCCCGGTCATCGTGGGAACCGGCTACGCCGCCGATGGGCAGCGCAGCCTTGTCCTTGGACTTGGCGGCACCGTGAGCTCCCTCGTTGACGTCCGTTCTTCTGCCGGCGTCTACCCCACCAGCCGTTGGCTCCGGCGGTGGTGGGATTGACGCGGACGGACCAGCTGCCTCCGAAGCCTTCTTCTTCGGCGGCATGTTAATGAAGATGGTGAAGATCTAGCTCGTGTGGACGTCGGATCAGGTTCACACAACCTCGACGCACCCCTACCTGGCGCGCCAAAGATGTCGGGGAAACTGATCCACCCACGAACACCTATGGGGACGGAGCCCCTTTTCGGTACGGCAGGGGGCGGAGATTGCACAAAGAGCAGATCGAGGCGAGGCACACGAGCAGTTTACCCAGGTTCGGGCCGCACGGATGCGTAAAACCCTACTCCTGCTTTGGTTTGTATTGAGTTCTTGGCTCGGGAGCACTGGAAGCTACTGTACTTCTCAGCGGCTAGCGAGAACGAGCGTGAGAGTGTTCGAATGTCTAACCCCCCTCAACGTTGCGCATGGGCCTCCTTTTATATGCTCAAGGGGTCACCGACAGGTGGCGGCGCAGTTGAGGGTAAAAATGGAAAAAAGTGTGGTAGGTGGTACAGTGTTTTATACCTAACCCTGACGGCAGGGGACAAGGGCATTAAATGCCCATCGACGTCGCCCAAACAGTGCAAAAAGGGGCGTCAGGGGCGCCACCGTTCGCCACGATGGCATCCTTGTCATCGCCGCTTGCCACCGCGTACCCCTGGCTGCACAGCCTTCTGCCACGTACGCCTGGGAGGATCCCAGAGCGACATGTGGGTGGCTGTGCTGGAGCGCGGGTATTGAGTGGAAGCTTGCCGCGGCAAGCACCTTGCCGCGGTCGCTATCTTGTCGCTTCTGGGAGCTTGTCGCTCACCGGGCCTTGCCGGGGCGCGTGGTGCGCCGCGGCAAGTTTCTTGAGATGCCTTGGTTGGCCTTCCCGGCAAGCTCCTCTTGCCAGGGTCTTGTGTCTTGAGTGATCTTGTGCCTTGAGTGTCCTTCCCGGCAAGCTCCTCTTGCCGGGGCCTTGTCTCCTAGGCTTGGATACTTTGTTCTTGAATGGCTCCAAAGGAACCACGGAGGACCTTGGCGATCACCTGGCAAGCCTTGCCGCGGGACGCTGCGACTGCCCGTGCACAAGTTCGGGATACTAAGGGTACCCCTACTTTAGTACACTGACAGTATTCGCATAACTCTTCCGGCTCAAAGCGTCTGTAATGACATTGGGCTTTCCTGGGTGATAGTGCAGCTTCATATCATAATCCTTTATAAGCTCCAACCATCTCCTCTGTCTGAGGTTCAGCTCCTTGTGAGTGAAAATGTACTTCAAACTCTTGTGATCCGTGTACACATAACAACGATTTCCAATAAGGAAATGTCTCCAAGTTTTGAGTGCATGCACTACAGCTGCTAACTCCAGATAGTGCGTCGCATAATTCAACTCGTGTGGCCGCAGTTGACGAGATTCATAAGAAACAACTCTTCCATCTTAAATGAGTACTCCTCCAAGTCCTAAGCGTGAAGCATCGCAGTATACTTGGAAATCCTTGTGTATATCTGGCAATATCAGCACTGGGGCTGTCGTCAACTGTTTCTTCAACTCGTGGAAACTTTCTTCACACTCTTCAGTCCAATCGAACTTTGTCTCCTTCAACAATATCGTCATGGGCTTAGCAATCTTGGAGAAATTTTCTATGAATCTCCGGTAGTATCCCGCGAGTCCAAGAAAACTACGAATCTCTCCAACTGAAGTGGGTGCCAGCCATTCAGTGACTGCCTGCACTTTGAAGGGGTCCACTGCTATACCTTCTCCCGATATAACATGCCCTAAGAATCCTACTTCCTTCAACCAAAACTCGCATTTGCTAAACTTGGCATACAACTGATGTTCTCTGAGCTTCTCCAAAACCAAACGCAAATGCTCCGCATGTTCCTCTTCATTCTTCGAGTACACCAAAATATCATCAATGAATACCACGACGAACTTATCCAAGAACTCCATGAACACCTTGTTCATCATACTCATGAAATAGGCATTGGCGTTAGTCAATCCAAATGACATAACCGTATACTCATATAGCCCGTACCTTGTGGTGAAGGCTGTCTTAGGTATATCCTTCTCTCGGATCTTCAACTGGTGGTATCCAGATCGTAGATCGATCTTGGAGAATACTTTCACTCCCTAGAGTAGGTCGAACAAATCATTGATCATCGACAGCGGGTACTTATTCTTAATAGTCACTTCATTCAGTGCATGATAATCAACGACCATTCTTAAGGATCCATCCTTCTTCTCGACCAAAAGCTCTGGGGCTCCCCAAGGTGATGAACTCCGATGAATAAAACCTTTCTCCAATAACTCCTTAATTTGCTTCTTGATCTCCTCCAGATCATTCGCTGGCATCCGATACGGTCTCTTCGATATTGGTCCGGTGCCAGGCAACAACTCAATCAAAAACTCAATATCCCTATCCGGTGGCATGCCTGGTAACTCCTCTGGAAACACATCCGGGTAATCCTTTACTAACGGCACTTCCTCGTGAACAACTCCCGTGAGAGAATGTACTTGTGTCCTTATAGGCGAATGCCTAGATACATACTTAATCCTTTTTCCCTCCGGGGTGGTAAGCAAAATAGACTTGCTCGCACAATCGATGTTCCCTCCATACATCGATAGCCAATCCATACCTAATATCACATCTAATCCTTGTGACTCCAAAACTATTAGGTCTAAGGGGAAAACTTGTCGTCCAATGGTCAATGGCATCTCAAAACATCCTTGATTTGCCATATATTCCGCTCCGGGTGAACTTACTAACATGGGGGCCATAAGGACTCTGGTGGACAACTTATGTCTATTTACGAATCCCCTTGAAATATATGAATGCGATGCACCAGTATCGAAAAGAACTACTGCGGTAAATGACTTAACCAAGAACTTACCGATTACCTCATCTGGTTGTTCTTCAACCTCCTCCACGATCACGTGGTTCACTTCTCCTTTGTTGAACGGGTTGGGCTTCTTCCCGGCGCTTCCATTGTTGTTCCCATTCTTAGCTTCAGGGCACTCGTTGGCATAATGTCCATTCTTCCCGCACTTGTAACAGGTGATGTGGCTGAAATCCTTCTTGGCGGGTGTGGACGGGGTAGAGCGATTCTGATTATTGTTTGCTCCATTCCCATTCCCATACTTGGAGCCATTGTGATTGTGGGAACTTCCTCCAGTGTGGATGTGGCTTCCATGGTTATGGGTATATCCTCCCGAATTCGGAGTGAACCGGGGCTTCTGCTGGGCTCCAGAATTATTCCTTCCTTGTCCATACTTCCTCTTGCGGCTCTCAATCTGATGCTGCTTCCCTTCAATCATAAGAGATTTATCTACCAACTCCTGGTAGTTGTTGAAGGTTGCCACCATCAACTGTACGCTCATCTCATCATTCAGCCCTTCCATAAATCTCTCCTACTTAGCGGCATCTGTGCCACATCATCTGGGGCATAACGAGATAGGGTACTAAACTCATCCACGTACTGAGCCACAGTACGATTTCCTTGGCGCAAGTTTTAAAACTCCCGCTTCTTCATGTTCGTGGCTCCAGTTGAGACATGGGCAGTACGGAAAGCTTGCTGAAACTGATCCCAAGTGACATTGGCTATAGGAAAGGTGGCTGTGTAATTCTCCAACCATGCTGCGGCTGGTCCAGACAACTGTTGTGCGGTAAATCACACTTTCTCAGCATCCAAGCAATTTGCGGTGGTCAAATCCCTTCCAATCTTGCGCAGCCAGTAATCAGCAACTATTGGTTCAATGCTGCTAGCAAACACCGGTGGTTGCGACCTTAGGAAACGTGTCAGGTTGTCCACGGGTGGTGGTGGTGGTGGAGGGTTCTTGTTGTTCTGGTTGTTCTGAGTGTTCTGGACAAGAAGTTGCATCAAAGTGTTCTGCTGCTGGATCAACTGAGTGAGCTCAGGGGGAACTCAAATCCGGGCTCGCGTCTTGGAGGCATCTGATGGGTGTAGAGGGAAGAGATTAGAATAGAATTGAGGTCTAAGGGAAAATCAATACCAATATGCACATGAGACAAACACAATCATATCACACCAATCAATTTCAAGCAAGGTCTTACAAAGATCTAACTAACATTACAAAAGTGCTCTAAATACTACTTCTGGGGAAAACTACTAGTCATAGGGTGGTCATCTAGAAATTTTGATCGACGGAAGATTCCATGATGTCTGCTGCAGATTCATCTTCATAGTCTTCGTCATCACTATCATCGGGGTCCGAATCCGTGTCGTCCATGATGATATAATCTTCAGAACGAATCTCTTGGGTTCCTCTTCCTCTTCTTCTCCTCCTGGTGCTGGATCTCCCATGAATACTCCTGGTTTCCTCGTCAAATCATCATTCTTCTACACTAGTATCAACATCTCCTCCTCGTATCCATCACGAGTAGACTTGAGTTCTTCTTCTAGCTCCATATTCCTGTTTAGTGCCTTATTCAAATCTATCATCCCTGCACACATCTGGTGTTCCTGTCGTCGAATGTGCTGGTTTAACTCCTGGATGAACGCTGCGATGGACATGTCCTTCCGGGTGCTGATCATGTCCCAACGCTCATCTCGGCGTCCACAAATCTGGTAGATAGTGTCCTTCAGCTCCTGCTTGTAGACTTCTCCAATCCTTCCCATAGTGATGTGGGCTGCCATAATATTTCCTAGGCTCCAGGTTGGTGCATCAAAAGAAAACTCTATCGGCTCAGTGGATGGTGCGAAGGTTCTCCCAGGAATTTGACATTGAATGCTCCATCGCTCCTCTTCTGGTAAAGTGGCGGTGTAGGTCCCGGTAAAGCTTGGTATTCCTATATTCAGGTACCTAGTGACTTCCTTCAAGTGTCGTCCAAAAGGTGTGTCTTCATCTGGTTGAGTGAACTTGTTCCTTGGGTCCACCATCCTAAAGGAGTAGAAAATGGAGAGAAGTCAGAAATGAGTAGAGAAGAGTGACCTAGGGTTTATCTTATTGGTCGTGTCCTACAGTCAGTGTGTGCTCTGATACCATCTTGTAGCGACCATGATCCGAATGGACCGAAGTCTCTGTGTTTCAGTGTCATCCCTGGATCGGTAATGCTGACACACACAGTACTTGAAGGATTTATAACAGAGTGGCAATCACACACTTATTACTTCAAATGTCTCCAAAGAGAACTTATTACAAAAGTCTATGGCTTAAGGCCATCTAACAAGTTAACAGCGGAAGGCTTGGAAGATAAGTGAGTCCATCAACTCCAACGGCATAGCTGAGTGCATGACAAACGACCTAGAACGTCTTACTCATCGTCTGAAAAGTCTATAACGTAACATGTTGCAGCCCGAAACGGGTCAGCACATGGAATATGCTGGCAAGTACCACTTTGATCATACCTTTTATTACCCAGTTTTTACGCATTAGATCAAACCCTCACACATTGCATGAGTAGGATCTCTTAACTTGTGGGTCTGGGAAGTAGTTTGAGGTAGAACCTATTACCTGCATTATTTTCAAACCCTTGGGAGTTACTTCTACGTTCTGCTTAGGTTGCCATGCTATGCTCGTAGACGTGGTTTGGGTTTGAGTGAAATCCATGACAGATGTGAGATGTTAATTAATGGTTCAACTTAAGGTGGCTACTTGAATACACATCTGGGTGGATTAGTTGCAGGGCACCTGAAGAATCCAGTGTTGTCCTAGGAAATCCTGGGGTGCCGTGTGATTGTCCTATGGAATGCCACCCAGGCTCAAAGGGATCATAAAACTATTCATGCTAGAAACTTCCGTGTGCAGCCACAATGCCATTATGGGCTCTGGCATAGTATGAGTAAGTTGTGTGAGCTCTTTCGTGATGGACTAGCAGATGTAGGGGAAAGTAGGTGTACGGGTCCACCTGGGGTAAAGAGTAAATGCTTCTGAAAGACTGTGTCTCGGTCATCCGTTTCTCAAGCACCATGAAGTGCGAGAAATCCAACGGAGGAGATCGAGTCTTGTGGGAAAAGTGCACAAACCTCTGCAGAGTGTACAAACTGATCATGATTAGCCGTGTCCCCGGTTATGGACAATCTTGAGTATCTGGTACTTGAATTATTGGTTGATCTCATCACTCTAAAGTTAATTTGTTGGGTTAATGATTACTTTAATTTGGGATTGAGTTGGAGGTACCTTCTCAATGATGTTTCAACTACCATGATTGTTAAAAATAAGATTTATTCCTTTGTTGTAGGGAAAAATTGGCTTTACGCAAAAACTTTAACCTTAGAGCCTCCACTAGCCAAATATGCATATAGTGTAGCCTTTATTCTGTTACTTGCATCTTCTGTGTTATCTTGCCAGCATATTCCATGTGCTGACCCATTTTGGGCTGCAACATGCTACGTTGCAGACTTTTCAGACGAGGAGTAAGACGTTCTAGGTCGTTTGTCATGCACTCGGCTATGCCGTTGGAGTGGATGGACTCACTTATCTTCCAAGCCTTCCGCTGTTATTTTGTTAGATGGCCTTAAGCCATAGACTTTTGTAATAAGTTCTCTTTGGGGACATTCGATGTAATAAGTGTGTGATTGCCACTCTGTTATAAATCTTTCAAGTACTGTGTGTGTTAGCATTACCGATCCAGGGATGACACTGAAACACAAAGACTTCAGTCCATTCGGATCGTGGTCGCTACAATCCCCGATAGAACAGCTCTGCCAGAGCCCTAGATTGGTTTCCGCCTCGAGACGGCGGCATCTGGTCCCGAAAGCCTCCTTATGATTTTTTCTAGGTCAAAACACCTCATATAGGAGAAGATGGGCATCGGGGGCCTGCCGGCTGGCCCACAAGGCCGGGGGCGCGCCCTGGGAAGGGGGGGCGCACCCCCCACCCTCATGGACAGCCGGTGGCCCCCCTCGTGGGTTTCTTTCGCCATATATTTTTTATATTTTCCGAAACGATGTTCTGTTGAGTTTCAGGGCTTTTGGTGTTGTGCATAATAAGTTTCCAAAGTTTGCTCCTTTTCCAGCCCAGAATTCCAGCTGCCGGCATTCTCCTCTTCATGTAAACCTTGCAAAATAAGAGAGAAAAGGCATAAGTATTGTGACAAAACATGTATGAACAACCCATAATGCAATAAATATCAACTTATAAGCATGATGCAAAATGGACGTATCAAGAGGCAGCCAAGGGGAACCCCAAGTAGGATCTGAATCCTACTTGGGGTTTCCCAAGTGGCGCCCCCCTTTCCTTTTATTCACCGGAGAAGAAATGGATGGGAAAGAAGAGAAGGAAGGGGGCGAACCCCCTCTTCCCCTTCTCCTTTTCGGCCACCTGCCATAGGGGGGGGGGCGTGCCGCCCTTTCTGGTCTGGTGTGCTCCCCTCTCATGGCCCATATGGCCCATATACCCCCCCGGTGGTTCCAGTAACCCCTCCAGGACCCCGATAAATACCCGATACACTTCAGAACACTTCCGGTGTCCAAATACTATTGTCCTATATATCAATCTTTACCTCTCGACCATTTCGAGACTCCTCGTCATGTCCGTGATCTCATCTGGGACTCCAAGCAACATTCGGTCACCAAAACGCATAACTCATATAATACAATATGGTCATCAAACGTTAAGCGTGCGGACCCTACGGGTTCGAGAACTATGTAGACATGACCGAGATACTTCTCCATTCAATAACCAATAGCGGAACCTGGATGCTCATTTTGGCTCCTACATATTCTACGAAGATCTTTATCGGTCAAACCGTTATGACAACATACGTTATTCCCTTTGTCCATCGGTATGTTACTTGCCCAAGATTCGATAGTCGGTATCTTCTTACCTAGTTCAATCATGTTACCGGAAGTCTCTTTACTCGTTCTGTAATACATCATCTCGAGACTAACTCATTAGTTATTTGCTTGCAGGGATTATTATGATGTGTATTGCCGAGAGGGCCCAGAGATAACTGTCCGATACTCAGAATGACAAATCCTAATCTCGATCTGTGCCAACTCAACAAACACCTTCGGAGATACGTGTAGAGCATCTTCATAATCACCCAGTTACGTTGTGATGTTTGATAGCACACAAGACATTCCTCCGATCTCCTGGAGTTGCGTAATATCATAGTCGAAGGAATATGTATGTGACATGAAGAAAGCAATAGCTATAAAACTGAACGATCATTATGTTAAGCTAACGGGTGGGTCTTGTCCATCACATAATTCTCCTAATGATGTGATCCTGTTATCAAATGACAACCCATGTCCATGGTTAGTAAACCCTAACCATCTTTGACCAACGAGCTAGTCAAGTAGAGGCTCACTAGGGATACATTGTTTGTCTATGTATTCACACATTTATCAAGGTTTCCGATCAATACAATTCTAGCATGAATAATAAATATTTATCATGAATAAGGAAATATAAAATAACAAAATGATAAAACAAATCTAGTATTATGGATATTCATAGCAAGCATACTAACAACATTGCAATGATGTTTATCATTCAAGGATTTTATGCTAAACATTTTATTGAATTCTTCGAATAATTGAGCACAATTTTCTAATCCATCATTTTCAAGAAATACATTATAGACATAAAGCATTTGAGGCAACCTCAATTCCATTTTTTGTAGTTTTCTTTTATAAAATCAAAAAAGTAAATAAACAAGAAGCATTTGAGGCAACCTCAATATCTAAATATATAACTTCAAGCACTCACCTCCCCAGGAACGGCGCAAGAAAAGAGCTTGATGTCTACTACGCAACTTTTATTCTTGTAGACTCGGTTGGGCCTCAAAGCGCGGAGTTTTGTTGGACTACAACAAATTTTCCTCAAGTGCAGGACCTAAGATTTATCAGTCCGTGGGAGACGTAGGATGAAGATGGTTGATACATCTCCGACGTATCTATAATTTCTGATTGTTCCATACCAATATTCTACAAATTTAACATACCTTTGGCAAAAAAAAATACTATTTTTGGGGCCAACATATTGATCCAGTGCCCAGTGCCAGTGCCAGTTACTGGATGTTGCATGTTTTTTGTTTCATAGAAAATCCATATCAAACGGAGTCCAAACGGGATAACATTTACAAAGATTTTTTTGGAATATATGTGATTTTTGGGAACAAGAATCAATGTGAGCCGATGCCCGAGGGGGCCCCAAGGTTGGGGGCGCGCCCCAGGTGGAAGGGCATGCCTTGGACCCTTGTGGCCACCCCGTAAGGCGGTTGGTGCCCTTCTTTCGCTGCAAGAAAGCCAATATCCAGATAAAATTGTGTTAAAAATGCATCCCAATCAGAGTTACGGATCTCTGTGAATATAAGAAACGGTGAAAGGACAGAATCTGGGAGCGCAGAAACAAAGGAAGACAAAGAGACAGATCCAATCTCGGAGGGGCTCCCACCCCTCCGCCGCCATGGAAGCCATGGAACATAGGAGAAACCCTCCTCCCTTCTAGGGGGGAGGTCAAGGAAGAAGAAGAAGGAGGGGGGCTCTCTCCCCCTCTCTCCCGGTGGCGCCGGAATGTTGCCGGGGCCATCGTCGTGTGACGGTGATCTACACCAACACCTCTGTCATCTTCACCAACATCTTCATCATCTTCCTCCATCTATCTACAGTGGTCCACTCTCCCGCAACCTCATGTACCCTCTACTTGAACATGGTGCTTTATGCTTCATATTATTATCCAATGATGTGTTGCCATCCTATGATGTCTGAGTAGATTTTCGTTGTCGTATCGGTAATTGTTGAATTGCTATGATTGGTTTAATTTGCTTGTGGTTATGTTGCTGTCCTTTGGTGCCCATCATATGAGCGCACGCGTGGATCACACCATAGGGTTAGTTGTATGTTGATAGGACTATGTATTGGAGGGAAAGAGTGGCAGAAGCTTCAATCTAGCATAGAAATTGATGCATACGAGATTGAAGGGGGACCAATATATCTTAATGCTATGGTTGGGTTTTACCTTAATGAATGTTAGTAGTTGCGTATGCTTCATAATAGTTCCAATCATAAGTGCATAGAATTCCAAGTCAGGGAAGGCATGCTAGCAATGGCCTCTCCCACATAAAAAATGTTATCGGTCTAGTGACGTAGTCAATTTCTTAGGGACAATTTCGCAACTCCTAACACCACTTTTCCACACTCGCTATACTAACTTTATTGCTCTTTACCTAAACAGCACCTAGTTTCTATTTACGTGCTCTTTATATTCTTGCAAATCTATCCCGTTACACCTACAATGTACTTCTAGATTCATACTTGTTCTAGGTAAAGCGAACATCGAGCATGCGTAGAGTTGTATCGATGGTCGTTAGAACTTGAGGGAATATTTGTTCTACCTTTAGCTCCTCGTTATGTTCGTCACTCTTACTTATTGAAAGAGGCTACAACTGAGCCCCTATACTTGTGGGTTATAAAGACCTTTTTCTGGCGCCGTTGCCGGGGAGCAATAGCATGGGGTGAATATTCTCGTGTGTGCTTGTTTGCTTTATCACTAAGTAGATTTTATTTGTTGTTCTAAGTTGTTCTCTATCTTTAGTTATTGATATGGAACACGAAATACCAAAAAAAAATAGGTGTATTTGCTACTCATGGAGATGGGGAACCTCCTAAAACCCTCGATGCTCATTATGTGCAAGATATTATGTACTACTTTAATAATCTTGAGAAAACCCCATTCAATTATATGATGGTAGACACATTGGATCAACGGGAATACTTTAGGGATTATTGCTTGACACAAAAAGGGAAACTATTATGGGATCAAATTTATATGTTGCGTTGGTATGCTCGGCAACTATGCTTGAGATATGATTATACTTGTTGCTCTAGGATGAAGGCTCCACACCTTCCCTTTTCATGCAAAATTAATGATAATGAAACGTTAGCTTCTTATGCTAATGGTAGATATGATTACTATGATGTGGAACGAATAGAAGAATTCGTTGCTTTTAAGGGTGCTTATGAAATTGAATCTTTGTTTGAAAAGTATGAAGCTTTTGATGATGATGTTTATAGGCCTGAAATTTTTGCTATATTGGAATATTGCTATGAGAATTATGAATATAATTCTGATATTGATGCATTTATTGAGAAAGTCTCCGCTGTCCAGGAAGAGATTAATATTTTGCGGGAATCTATGGAAGAAATTGATGACATTGTGAGCTCATTAGATGAAAAAGATGAGGAGAAGAGCAAAGAACAAAAGGAGGAAGAGTGGATTAGCTACCCGTGCCCACCTTCTAATGAGAGTAACTCTCCAACTCATACATTGTTTAATTTCCCTTCGTACTTACCGCAGGATGATTGCTATGATAATTGCTATGATCCTTCTGATTCATTTGAAATATCCCCTTTTTAATGAACTTGATACTTGCTATGCTTCTGGACATGATGCCATTATGAATTGTGCTTATGGAGATGAACTTGCTATAGTACCTTATGTTGAGAATTGTTGCTATTGCACCCACGCATGATAGTCCTATTATCTTTTTGAATTCTCCCAACTACACTATATTGGAGAAGTTTGCACTTATTAAAGACTATATTGATGGGTTGCGTCCTACTATTACACATGATGATTTTGATGAATATAATATGCATGTGCTTGCTGCTCCTACTTGCAATTATTATGAGAGAGGAACTATGTCTCCACCTCTCTAGGTTTCCAATACGATAAAATTGCAAGAAACTACTTATACTATGTATTGGCCTTTACTTGATGTGCATGAATTGTTCTTTTATGACATGCCAATGCATAGGAAGAGAGTTAGACTTTGTTGTTGCATGATATATGTTACTTTGTGCTCACAACTAAATCACAAATCATTGTTAACTAAAATTGTCTTTGATATACCTTGGGATCCGGGTGGATCCATTACTTGAGCACTATATGCCTAGCTTAATGGATTTAAAGAAAGCGTTGCCAGGGAGACAACCCGGAAGTTTTAGAGAGTCATTTATTTCTGTTGTGTGATTTTATATAGTTTAAAAACAAAAAAATAAAGAAGGTGTTGTGGAGTTGTCACGACAGATGTCCTAAGGAAAGGACTTAATTGCGGAGCCATAGCGACGTGGTTAGCTTAAAGGGGTTAAAAACAAGACAAAGGACATAGGGAGTTTATACTGGTTCGGCCCCTTGCGGTGAGGGTAAAACATAATCCATTTTAAGGTGGAGTTGCTGGGCTCTCGATTGCTAGGGAGCGATTACGCTGGCCTGGCTTTCAATCTGTTGTTTCTTGCCCTATGCCCCTGCCGGGTCATCCCCTTATATACACGGGTTGACACCCTGCGGCCTACGGAGTCCCGGCCGGCTCATACAATCGTGTCCGGCCCGATGACCCTTGTTACATGCCTTACAACACAAGCTAACATACATGGCGGTTTATATCTATAGGCATTAAGCCGTTCTGAGCCTTGGGCCCTTTATGAGTTACTTAAATTAAACCGCCATCTTCAACATGTTTTTGGAATTGGCCCATGAACCGCCATTGGGTAACCCGGCCCCTTCTGGGCGGGTCATATCAAATACTTATATCCCCAACATTAGGCCCCTGGTTGATTTGAACTTGTTCATGTCAATCTTTCTTCATCTTCTCATGAGAACTTATAACCCGCCATGACGTCAGCTCTTGAAATGGTGGTAACCCGCCATGACGTCACTTGCCACTTACTTTTAAACTGTCCAGATCTTAACAAATCTTCCGCATTTATTGGGATTCCGATAATTGAGGCGCCTGCACTGCAACTTACTTGTTTTTCTGCCTCCTTGATTCTCGCGCATGACCTTTATCCACTCAGCTTATAAATAGAGCTAGGAGTTCCTTTCCATTCTCTCCCTTCGCCTCTTCCTCTTCATCTCCTTCCTCGCGACACTCCTGCAACCGAGCTCCGCCGACGCCGTCGTCCTCTGCTTCATCTTCAACAGCAGCCGCCGCATCGATCTGACGCGACCATACTTCTTCCGCGGGCCGCCGCCATTCACTCACCCAGGTGCGTTACTATTTTCCTTCCCCTCTTAGATCCATTAGGGTTCCCGCAAAATCCGCCGAAGTTCGTCTTCTTCTTCCTCTACAACTATGGTTTTCCTCTTGAACTTGATGTCCCTTCATGCGATGATGTTTAATAGTATCTTTTTAGCAAATATTGTAATATCTCATCTCTGTGGAAAAAAATAGATTCATCTCCAAGAATTGCATCATACTGATCTTAGGTCTGCCTGTTCATCATTTAGCCTTAATTTCTGAACTGTTGTAGATCCAAAATTACAACTTCAATCTGTGAAACTTGTTTGTCCCCACACTTAGTAAAATCTGCTTTACGGAATATCCGCGCTTCCCATGGCGGCTTAAGTTTCCGGTTTTTATAACTATTCTCATGCCATTAGGCCCCATTTAAGCTGCCACGCTGAGCATATATTGCAACTTGACTTCTGGCTTAATGACTTAATTATGAACCAGAAAAAATGTTTATCATTTTAGGCTTTGTTCACAATGGCGCCGAAGACCATCACAACGTGCAATTGGGTTCCTTATGTCGTCACTGAGGCTATGCTTGCCGATTTTGTCAAGATTGGGTACCTGCCAAAAAAGTCTGTCATGTCTTACCATGCCCCTAAACCGGGCGAAGAGAAACCTAACCCCAAGGATAATGAAGTTATTGTCTTTACTGATCACATGAACCAGGGTTTTTCACCACCCGGCTCTAAGTTCTTCCGAGATGTTTTGCATTTCTTTCAACTTCGTCCACAAGATATCGGGCCGAATTCCGTATCAATTATTTGCAACTTCCAGGTCTTCTATGAAGTGTATCTTCAAGAGGAACCCAGCCTCGAGCTCTTCAGAGAGTTCTTTTATTTAAACTACCAGAATGAGTTTACCAACGGACCCAGTTTGGAACTTTGGGGCCGTCTCAATTCAAAGAAGAAGGGATTCTATTTTCCACTATGCATGTCTGCCAAGTCACCCCAAAGATTGGAATCACACTTGGTTTTATTGTAAAGACACCTCCCCGGATGATGAGCATCCATTGTCGGGTTATCGTGTCCAACGCTTAGACACCAAGCATCCTCTTGCTGAGAAACTGACTGCCGCAGAACGCAAGAAGATTGCTCACACTCTTGCAAAGGTGAAAGCCCTACTGGGAAACGGGCTGACCGGAATTGACTTGGTCCGGTGCTGGCTCACCTGGCGAATCATTCCCTTGAGCCGTAGGAAAGTGGGTCTTAGCCCTTTCTGTAAACTTAACCCGGCACCAGAGGTGAGTTTTAACTTTAATTGTCCTTTCTTTATTGTTCTGACTCTCGTGTCAAATCAATATTGCTGCTCTTCACAGGCTAAGTCGGCTTTCTGGAAGAAAGCCTATGACCACGAAGCTACTAAAAAGGCCAGGGCTGTAAAAAAAGTCACCAAAAAGGTTGTAAAGAAGACCAAGAAGAAAACCGGCCCTTCCGAACTGTTTGAACTGAACTACAGTTCTGAGTCGGAGGTAACTCTTGAATCTCTTGGCTCCTTTTTCAACTATCTTATTGACACTGATTACTGTCGGGATGACACGGAGGCCAGCGAGGCCGTTGATGAAGAGGTAATTACTATTTCCTCCGGCTCAGAATCCTTACCAAGACAAAAAGTTCGACGGGTAACTCGGAAAGTAAGATTTTCACACCCTTCAGCTCATTTAGATCCTAACTTTCTTTTGAAGCAACAGCAACACGAGAGTCGGCGTCAGACTTAGAACACCGGGGAGGAAGAACTGTCCTCCGGTTTACGGAATACTCCAACTTGACGTAAGCATCAAAATGAGGTCTTTCCACACTTACACTCTTTTTACCCAGTGGCAGGTCTTATTCGTCAACCGCTAAACTCTGTCGATTCAAACTATCAGGAGGTCTCTCGCTCTTCATCTGATGATTCCTCCCAAAGTCAACTACCGGCTTTCAATACTGCCCCTGGGTAACAATTTCTCCCCTATTCATATTTTCCTTGAATCTTTTATAACTTTATACTGATTCAATTTAACACGTGTAATGGCCAAGCCAAACCCAATAAGAGAGCAAAAACAACTAAGCCGACATCTGGTCCAAAGATTGTTGAGCCGGCCAAGAGAATCTTGACGACAGAGGTTCAGATGCCAGCGGAAGAATCTACCCATAATACTCCTCCTGAAATTCCTGACGCCTCTGCCAATGTCGACTCTGCAACTGCTGAACCGCCGGCTTCGTCTGAACCAGCACAGAACCAAACTGGAGATGTTACAATCACTGGTACCGTTTTTAGAGAGTCGGGCAATCCAACTGTCTTGGCCAAACACACTGCCAAGCAAGAACTCGTTGAGAAAGGGAAAGTAAGATTCAACATGGCTCAATATGCACAGCTGAGCAGTGGTGAAGTGCTTTCTGGATATCTTAGTCAAGTCCATAGCAGTCGTGACCTTGAGATTGACATGGTGAAGCAAATGCATAAGAAATTTGTGGTAGGACTTTTGACCAAATTATATACGTCCTTCCAGCCCCCAAGTCTATTGGATGTGATAGAAGTGAATATGTTGTAGACTTAGCATAGTAATTAACTCCTTTATGAACCGGCACACCTCTTGATAGGAAGTATGTCTTTGATGAATGTTACATGTGTAACCCCCAAGGGCCAGCTTAATCAGCATGAATGAGTCGGTCCTAATCTTTACTGTATAGAACTTGCCTGCATACCAAGATAAGCCGGCGGTCAATGATTATTTTGCCACCGGTTTATCACAAATGAATGTTAAGAAAGAAGCAATATACATTAGCCCCCAAGTGCCAAGTACTCTTGATTGCAAAGTACTTGGGACTTTATTGATATGAACCGGGACATAAAAAATACTGCAGCATCCATTAGCCCCCAAGGGCCAAGTATTCTTGCTTGCAAAGTACTTGGGACTTTATTGATATGAGCCGGCACTGAAAGAATACTTCAGCATCCATTAGCCCCCAAGTGCCAAGTGTTGTTGCTTGCAAAGGTCTTGGGACTTTAATACTTGTAATCCGGAAACTAACTTGTGTCATATTCTCTTTGTTTATACATGAGACCACTTCTGGCATGCAAGTGCAATTAGATGATGCAAAAAACCGGCTTAATTTTCAAGAATCTGAGACCCAGAAGGCGGAATCGAAGTTTCAATTTAGTCTTACTGAAACGAATAAACTGAAGGCTGAATTTAAAACGGAGAAGTCTGCTTGGGCTTAAGAGAGAACCACTTTGATTGCAAGAGCTGAAAAAGCCGAAACAACCCTTAAAAAGTTAACGACTGAACTCACCGGGTTAAAGCGTCGTGTCTCTGTAATGACTTCAGCTATCTTCGGTAAGCCGCCATGTCGCGAATTGAAATTTTTTTACGTAACATAAGATGTCACTGACCAATTCATGATTCGTGTAGGTAGCGGAAGCAGTAATCTTGGCAGAGAGCCGCTTGTAAAACTTAAGGCCATTTACACCCTTGTGGAGCAGTTATACACTGGAGCTCAACGTGCATTAGCTATTGTTTCTCCATCCAACCAGGCAACAAAACTGTTTGTAGATATTTTGAGGAGACTGTCTGTGCTGCCTGTCAGGTTTGATGAGATGAAGAGGTCATCTGCGAGAGCCGGTGCCGTAATAGCTTTGAGCCGGGCTAAGGCATGGCTACCAGAGTTAGATCCAGCCGACTTAGCCACGGGCTATCCAAGTTTGAAGGAGGATGGTACAGCCTTTGACCAAAAGGATTTCGCAGCCTGTGTTAAAGAAATCCGCCCTTTGGCCAGTCTGATTGCTAGTGAAACAGATCTATCGAGATATCATGCGGCTTACAGTATTGAAAATCAGAAGATACCCACTCCGTCTTACAAAGTGATGGAGCTAATCCCTCCAATTAGTAAGCATACTTTTGCCCTTGAAATTGATCCGTCCGATCTTATCGATGAAGAGGCTGAATTTGAGTCTTTGGCTGGCGTCGATTGGCTGTCATAAAACTTTCAGATGGAGGAGACCAAAGAACCAGAAAGGGATAACCCGGAGGCTTGTAAACGGCAAGGCCAGGGAGAATGAACCGCCAGGCGGCTCATGTAATTGTTCCTGTTGTAAAAACACTTTGATTTTGTCTGGCTCATGGTGTCTTGTAATAGGATAGTGAAACTTTAACCTATCGTGCCATCATGCATAGTTCTTGTTCTCTTGATGATATTATTGATCCGCCGAATACCGAAATATTACTTTATGCTTGTGATAGTATTGACTTGTGTAGATCAATATAGCATGTATCCTGCATATAAACAGAGAACAAATACCCTGGCGGCTTACCGCCTCGCGGGTCATTATGCGCAACCGGTGCCTCTGGGGACAGGCGTCCATAACCAGGGCCGGCTTAAATGACTATGCAATATATTCATACCTGGAAGATATGATTTATACTATCGGCTTTACCAGTCTTCATTCAGCTTATAACCGTATAGAGTTATCGTTCCAAAAGTAAGATTGTTACTTTCTGGTGGCTTAGAGCCGTTCATTGGGTTGGATTTTTAGAGACCCAAAGAGGCTTCAAATATGAGCCGTAAAAAGAGGCAGCTTAGCCAAACTTGCAAACAACGCAGCTACAACGAAAAACTCCCAAAAAAACAAAAGATCCAGAGAAAATAGATCAAAAAACATCAGAGGCTTTTGCAGGTCGCCAAGCCAAAGGTTCTTCAATGAAACTAGCCTTGGTGGCCCTTGGAAGGTACGTGCGTGCTATGAGCCGGCTCTCATAATACCCAATCGACATTTGAACCTAGACAAGTACAGGTCTTTGTTTTAAAGATAGACTTATCTAGAGTACGCGGGGTCTGATACTTCTCCAACGTATCTACTTTTCCAAACACTTTTGCCCTTGTTTTGGACTCTAACTTGCATGATTTGAATGGAACTAACCCGGAATGACGACGTTTTCAGCAGAACTGCCATGGTGTTGTTTTTGTGCAGAAATAAGAGTTCTCGGAATGACCTGAAAATCAACGGAGATTTATTTTGGAAAATATAAAAAATATCTATGGAAAGAGCCAGACCAGGGGGCCCACACCCTATCCACGAAGGTGGGGGCGCGCCCCCTGCCTCGTGGGCCCCCTGTTGCTCCACCGACGTACCCCCTGACTCCATATATTCACTTTCGGGGAGAAAAAAATCAAAGAGAAGGAATTATCACGTTTTACGATACAAAGCCACCGCCAAACCCTAATCTCTCTCGGGAGGGCTGATCTGGAGTCCGTTCGGGGCTCCGGAGAGGGGAGATCGTCGCCATCGTCATCATCAACCTGCCTCCATCAACAATTCCAAGATGCTCACCGCTGTGCGTGAGTAATCCCATCGTAGGCATGCTGGACGGTGATGGGTTGGATGAGATTTACCATGTAATCGAGTTAGTTTTTTAGGGTTTGATCCCTAGTGTCCACTATGTTCTAAGATTGATGTTGTATGACTTTGCTATGCTTAATGCTTGTCACTAGGGCCCGAGTGCCATGTTTTCAGATCTCAACCTATTATGTTTTCATGAATATTTGTGTATTCTTGATCCTACCTTGCAAGCCAATAGTCATCTACTATGTGTTATGATCCGGCAACCCCGAAGTGACAATAGTCGGGACCACTCCCGGTGATGACCGTAGTTTGAGGAGTTCATGTATTCAGTATGTGCTAATGCTTTGGTCTGGTACTCTATTAAAAGGAGGCCTTAATATCCCTTAGTTTCCATTAGGACCCCACTGCCACGGGAGGGTAGGACAAAAGATGGCATGCAAGTTCTTTTCCATAAGCACGTATGACTATATTCGGAATACATGCCTACATTACATTGATGAACTTGAGCTAGTTCTGTGTCACCCTATGTTATAACTATCACATAAGGAATCGCATCCGACATAATTATCCATCATTGATCCAATGCCTACGAGCTTTTCACATATTGCTTGATGCTATTTACTTTTCTGCTGCTACTGTTACAATCACTACAAAAAACACTATCGTTACTTTTATTGTTGTTACAGTTACTTCCATATTACTTTGCTACTAAATACTTTGCTGCAGATATTAAGTCTTCCAGGTGTGGTTGAATTGACAACTCAACTGCTAATACTTGAGAGTATTCTTTAGCTCCCCTTGTGTCGAGTCAATAAATTTGGGTTGAATACTCTACCTTCGAAAACTGTTGCAATCCCCTACACTTGTGGGTTATCAAGACTATTTTCTGGCGCCGTTGCCGGGGAGCATAGCTATATTCTTTAAGTCACTTGGGATTTATATCTGTTGATCACTATGAAGAACTTGAAAGACCCAAAAACCAAGATTTATCCCTCAACTACGAGGGGAGGTAAGGAACTGCCATCTAGCTCTGCACTTGATTCACCCTCCGTTATGAGTAAACTTGCTACACCTACTCCTACTATTGAATCTGATATGTCGCATGTTCTTGATGATGCCACTTCTGCTATGTATGATGAAACTACTTCTATGCTTGATAATACTGTGCCACTAGGTGAATTTTTAGATGAACAAATTGCTAAGGTTTGGGAGAATGCAAATATTGAAACTGATAATATTGATGAAAGTGATGATGAAGATTCTCCTCCTAGATATGAATTGCATGTTGTCGGTGTACTAAGATAAGGGTACCTTAGTACCCCAACTTGTGCACGGGCAGTAGCAGCTTCCCGTGGCAGGGCTTACCACGTGCTCGCCAAGAACCTTTCTGGTCCCTATGAAGCCATTCAAGAACAAAGTATACAAGTCAGAAGATCAAGGCCCCGGCAAGAGGAGCTTGCCGGGAAGGCCACACCAGGCTCAAGGTTATCACTTTAGCACAAGAACCTGGCAAGAGGAGCCTGCCAGGAAGACCAAGGAATGCATACCTCAAGAGATGCCTCGGCGCATCATGCGCCCCGGCAGGACCCGGAGAGCGACAAGCTTCCGGGCCCGGCAAGATCACGACCCCGGCAAGGTGCTTGCCGGGGAAACCTATGTTGTGTGCCCGCGCTCCAGCTCATCTGCCCACCCGTCGCCCTGGGGCCCTTCCAGGGGCACATGGCAGACGGCTGTGCAGCCTGGGGCACACGGTGGCAAGCCACGGTGACGAGGCTACCGCCGTGGCGAACGGAGAAGCATGGACGGACGCTTTTGGGGGCGACGGCAACGGGCATTTAATGCCCTTGTCCCCCACTGTCAAAGTTAGGTGAAGACCACTGTTCATATACTGTTCATGCACTGTTACAACTACCACCAAATTTACACTTTTACCCTCCTCTACGTTGACACCTGTCGGTGACCCCTTTGAGCTATAAAAGGAGGCCCATGCACAACGTAGAAAGGGTTCGAAACCTAGACAACTCTCTTGCTCGGTGTAGCTAGTACTATAGCTCTTCAAGCTCCCGAGCTCAAGGACTCAATACAACCTAAGCAGGAGTAGGGTTTTACGCGTCCGCGCGGCCCGAACCTGGGTAAAACTGCCCGCGTGCACTCCTCGATCTGCTCTCCGTGCTCCCTCCGCTCCCTTACCGCAACGTAGAAGGGGCTCCGGTCCCATAGGTGTTCGTGGGAGGACAGTTTTCCCCCGACATCTTTGGCGCGCCAGGTAGGGGGCGTCGAGGTTGTGCGAACCTGATCCGGCGCTCACGCGGGCGCAACCTTCAACAACCTCTCCAGCTTCATCAACCTCATCAGCAGCATCAACATGCCTCCGAAGAAGAAGGCTTCGGAGATCGGAGGCCCGTCTGCGTCGATCCCACCGCCACCAGAACCAACAGTTGGTGGAGGAGACGCCGGCGGAAGGGTGGTCGCCGGCGAGGAGACTCACGGCGCCACCAAGTCCAAGGACAAGACGGACGACCGGGCGAACTCTAAAGCCTCGGCATCAGTACACGCTCCACGTCCCTCCTAGGAGGTGCAAGACCCGCAGCCGCGTGGTACAGGAGGTACCATACGTTTGCTGGGGTGTGGCCAAGCTGGAGGATCGCGGGATGCTCAAGGCCAGCGCGCTGGTACGAGCAAGGCGCGGTCGCCGGGGCGAGAAACTGCTCCTTCTAACCCTGTTAGAAGTCCGAGCATATCTCGCTCCTCACACCGCTCGCCGCCGCTCCCCTCCTCTCCAGCAGAAGCTCTAGCAAGAGCACAGCTGCTCCTCGACTTCCCTCCAGCGGCAGATAAAGCCGAAGACTGGAGGGCGACGATCCAAAGCCTCATCGCCTTCGCCAACGACGACACGCCGCAGCAGCCGGCGACGTCGCGACCGCGGCAAGTCGACCAGACGAAGGCCGATGGAGACAAGACCGCCGGGGGTGCAACCACCATGCACTCCCCGCCGCGGAAGCAGAAGACGCCACCCCGCCGAATCAACGTCGACGACGACTCCACGACGTCGTCGGATCCGCGGGCTCGTCGAGACCAGCGCCAGGTCCTCGACGACAGGCGACAAGAGGACGCTCGAACCCACATCGAGCGTCGACGAGAAGCCCGAAGACAATCAGACCAGCGCGCTGGGACCGCTGTCGACGCGCACGCGCCCGGTGAACCAGGCGACTTGCCGTACGCGGCAAGTTGCCCTGCGTTCACCCGTGAGCTGCGGCAAGTCCAGTGGCCCAGCATGAAGAATTTCAAGCCCGACGTACCCGAGAAGTACGACGGCAAGACGCACCCCTCGGAGTTCCTCAGCATCTACACTATAGCGGTGCAGGCTGCCGGGGGACGCGACGAGAAGATCCTAGCCAACTACTTCCCGCTAGTGCTAAAGCCAAACGTCCGATCTTGGCTTATGCATTTGCCGGAGAACTCCATCTCTTCATGGGCGGATTTGTGCCACCAGTTTGTTGGCGCCTTCACAGGCGGCCACAAACCCCACGGCCAGGAGAGCGATCTCCACATCCTCGCCCAGAAGGAGGGAGAGTCCCTGCGCAAATATATCCAGAGATTCAGCCGCGTCCAGCACAACATTCCCGACGTCCACCCTGCCGCGGTTATCAGCGCGTTCCACCAGAACGTGCGTAATCGCCGGATGAGGGAGGAGATGGCCATGACCAAGATCCGGGACGTCAGCGAGCTCTACGCTCTGGCTGACAAGTGCGCGCGCGCTGAAGAGGGGAGGAGACTCCCCGGAGAAGATACTGGCGCAGGAGGAAGCGACAGCGAGGATGCCGCCCCGGCAAGGAAGAGCCGGCGGCGGAATAACAGAAAGAAGAAGAGCATGGAGGTACTGGTTGTCGAGCAGTCCAGCAAGGAGGCTCCCGCCAAGAAAGCACAGGCTGGCGGTTCCGGCAAGGAGCCCGCCCCTATAGCGGCAGCCGACAAGCAGGACGGCTCCGACAAGCAGTACTGCAAGATCCACCGCACCAAGGGCCACGATCTTCAGAACTGCAAAAGAGTCGAGTACCTCGTAGAGCAGCAGAAGGCTGAATACGAGCGTCGCGACAAGGAGAAGGCCCAAGGAGGCGGAGGAGAGCCCAGCAAGAAGCGGCCATTCAATGGCCGGGGAGGACGCCGAGGCAAGGCCAAGCAGCGGCAAGGTGATAGACCTCCCCGGGGCCGCGACAAGGATGAGGATGAAGACGACGATGATGACATGGAAGAAGGAGATAACAGCGAGCAGGAGTTCCAGAAGGCCACACAGGTTCTGTGTGTCGACGGAGGTGCCTCTCTGCACACTTCCCACCGCCAGCTCAAGCAGTGGGTGCGAGAAGTGAATGCAGCTGAGCCACCCGTCGAGTCACGCAGGCTGCTGAAGTGGTCCAGCACGCCCATCATCTTCGACCTTGAGGACCACCCTGACCGCACAACTGCGGTCGGGTGCTTGCCGATGTTGGTCTCACCAACTATCCGGAACCTCAAGGTCACCAAGATGTTGGTTGACGGCGGGGCCGGCCTGAACTTGATCTCCTCAGCTGTGATCAAGAAGCTACAGATCCCTGACAGCGAGCTCGAGGAAACCGGGTCGTTCCAAGGGATCAACCCGGGAAGGAGCAAGCCGAAGGGGAAGATTACGCTGCCCGTGACCTTTGGCGGGGAGCTCAACTTCAGGACGGAGAGGATAACCTTTGACGTTGCCGATATCCCATTGCCATACAATCGGATACTTGGCCGTCCTGCCCTCGCCAAGTTCATGGCAGCTTCCCACTATGCCTACAACGTACTCAAGATGCCGGGGCCGATAAGCGTTATCTCTGTCCCTGGCGACAAGAAGGATGCGCTTATTTGCGCCGACAAGATCTACCGGGATGCAGCAGCCGCAGCAGAAAGCAACACACTTGCCGCTGAAGCTCCCGGGGGGAAGACCAAGACCAAGTCCGGCAAGAGCTCTGGGGCCCACTCCGGCAAACGCACCTCCTCGTAGTGCTGCGCTGCCGTCGAGGACGCACCATCGAGCTCCACCGGCAAGTGCAAGAAAGGAATGGCAGCTCCACCGGCAACCAAGAAGGTGTCCGCCAAAGAGGACGGCACTGGTGGTACCTTTACCATCAGTGCTACACTCGACCCCAAATAGGAAAGCGCGCTCGTTGCCTTCCTGCGGGCGAATGTCGATGTGTTTGCATGGCAACCATCTGACATCCCCGGCGTTCCCAGGAAGGTAATTGAGCACAAGCTTGCTGTTTGTCCTCATGCGCGGCCCGTCAAGCAGAAGGTCAGGAAGCAAGCCGTGGAGCGCCAAGAATTCATCGCCGAAGAGATAAAGAAGTTGGAAGCAGCAGGCCTGGTTAGAGGCGTGATCCATCCTACGTGGTTAGCAAATCCAGTCATCGTGCGCAAGGCCAATGGGAAGTGGAGACTTTGTATAGACTTCACTGATGTGAATAAAGCATGTCCCAAGGATCCATTTCCCTTGCCGCGTATTGACCAGATTGTTGACTCCACCGCCGGATGCGAGCTGCTTTCCTTCCTTGATGCATACTCAGGTTACCACCAGATATTCATGGCCAAGGAAGATGAAGAGAAGACTGCATTCATTACCCCATGCGGCACATATTGCTTCATACGCATGCCCTTTGGATTGAAGAATGTAGGCTCAACATTTGCGAGGGTGGTGCACACTGCATTTGAGCCACAGATCCACAGAAATGTAGAAGCCTACATGGATGATATAGTGGTCAAGAGCAAGAGCAAAGATACCCTGATCCAAGACTTAGAGGAAACCTTTGAGAATCTGCGCAAGATCCAACTCAAGCAGAACCCCGAGAAGTGCGTCTTCGGAGTCCCCTCCGGCAAGCTTCTCGGGTTCTTTGTGTCCCAGAGGGGGATTGAAGCCAATCCCGACAAGATAAAAGCCATCGAGCAGATTGAATCCCCGAAGCGCGTCAAGGACGTAAGAAGACTTGCTGGTTGTGTGGCTGCCCTCAGCAGGTTCATTTCAAAGTCTGCAGAGCGCGCCCTGCCTTTCTTCAAAATTTTGAAAAAGGCAGGCCCTATGAAATGGACTCCGGAAGCGGAGGCAGCGCTGCAACATTTGAAAGGATACCTGTCCTCCACTCCGATACTTGTCGCACCTAGGCCACAAGAGAAGTTGCTGATGTACCTAGCAGCAACCAATCAAGTGGTTAGTGCTGCGTTAGTAGCGGAGAGGGAGGCGGACGAGGAACCCACATCCCCGGCAAGCGAATCCAGCGACAAGCAGGGGGCTTCCCCGACAAGCTCTGGCCCCGACAAGGACAAGTCTGCGCAGGAACAAGGAGAAGTGCGAAGGAAGATGGTGCAGCGCCCAGTGTATTTTGTAAGTTCCCTCTTGCAGGGGGCTAGATCAAGATACTCTGGGGTGTAGAAGTTGCTTTTCGGCCTCCTCATGGCCTCAAGGAAACTGCGCCATTACTTCCAAGCACACGAGATAACGGTGGTCACTCGCTTTCCGTTGAAGAGGATATTGCAGAATCCCGAAGCAACAGGCAGGATCGTCGAGTGGGCGCTAGAGCTGTCAAGCTTTGGTCTCAAGTTTGAGAGTACTTCTACCATACAGAGCAGAGCTTTGGCAGAATTCATAGCAGAATGGACCCCAATGCCAGATGAAGAAGTCCCAGAGACAAACGTCCCCGTCCAAGAAGCAAGCAGAGAGTGGGTAATGTACTTCGATGGTGCTTTCTCGCTGCAAGGCGCCGGTGCCGGCGTGGTACTCATAGCGCCCACCGGAGAGCACCTCAAGTATGTTGTCCAGATGCACTTTCCCAAGGAGCAAGCGACAAACAATACTGCAGAGTATGAAGGTTTGCTTGCCGGCCTCAGAATTGCGGCCGAGCTTGGGATCAAGAAGTTGATTGTGCGCGGAGATTCACAGTTGGTGGTCCGACAAGTGAATAAGAGTTACCAGAGCCCTTTGATGGAAGCTTATGTTGATGAAGTGAGGAAGCTTGAAGAACACTTTGAAGGTCTGCAAATGGAGCACGTCCCAAGAGCTCAGAATGATATTGCAGATGGCCTCTCAAAGTGCGCTGCCATGAAGTTACCTGTGGAACCAGGGACCTTCGTGCTCAAGTTAACTCAGCCATCCGTTACACCATCAGTTGGGCAAAACAAGAAGAGGAAGTTGGTCTCCGGCGACTACTTGCCGGCGGATCTTCCCGAAGCCGCCGCCAAGGTCCCCAAGATCAACAACCAACATGCTGAGCAACAGTTTGCTCCTGCAGATCCAAGGGTCTGTACAGTTGAAGCAGGCGTTCCCGACAAGCCTTGCCCCGGCAGGCTTGCCGGGGGACCATCAGCTCCGGCAGAGCCGCAGGTTCTTGCCGTAGAAGCTGAGGTTCCCGCAGCAGCCCTCATGCCTTTAGTCCTTGTTGTTGAGCCTCAGGCTCCAGCATGGGCACAGCAAATCGTCCGCTTTCTGCAAACTGGAGAACTACCCGATGAGCCAGAAGAGATAGAGAAAATAACCAGGCAGTCTAGTATGTACCAGTTCGTTGGCAATGAACTGTACAGAAGAAGACTCAATGGTGTCAGGTTGAAGTGCATTTCCAGGAAGATGGACAGAAGCTGTTGGCAGAGATACATGGAGGCATATGTGGCCACCACATTGGCGCAAGGGCACTTGCCGGGAAGGCATTCCGGCAAGGGTTCTTCTGGCCAGAAGCCCTCCAAGATGCAACTGCACAAGTAACCAAGTGTGAAGCGTGCCAATTCCATGCCAAGCAAATTCACCAGCCAGCTCAAGCTCTCCAGACGATCCCTTTATCCTGGCCCTTCTCAGTCTGGGGGCTCGACATCCTCGGCCCCTTTCCCCGCGCAGTCGGGGGCTTTGAGTACTTGTACGTTGCAATCGACAAGTTCACAAAGTGGCCAGAAGTGGAACCATTGAGAAAGGTGACAGCACAGTCAGCAGTCAGGTTCTTCAGATCAATTGTTTGCCGTTTCGGGATCCCTAACAGGATCATTACCGACAACGGCACACAGTTTACAAGTCGCACCTTCATGCAGTACGTCCAAGACCTTGGCGCCAAGGTCTGCTTCGCTTCTGTTGCTCACCCGAGGAGCAATGGTCAAGCGGAGAGGGCCAATGCTGAAGTGCTGCGTGGACTCAAGACAAGAACCTTTGACAGGCTGCACAAGTGCGGAAGAAACTGGATAGAGGAGTTGCCGGCGGCTCTTTGGTCAATCAGGACGACACCAAATCGAGCCACCGGACAGACACCCTTTGCTCTTGTCTATGGAGCAGAGGCAGTTCTCCCCACGGAACTCGTATACGGATCTCCTCGAGTGCTCGCTTATGATGAGCTCGAGCAAGAGCAACTGCGACAAGATGATGCATTGCTCCTTGAGGAGGAACGTCTCCAGGCTGCTGTACGAGCTGCTCGATACCAGCAAGCCTTGCGTCGCTATCATAGCCGCAAGGTCAAGGCCAGGAGTCTCGAGGAAGGCGACCTTGTTCTTCGGCGTGTTCAGTCCGCCAAAAATTCCAACAAGTTGATGCCGAAGTGGGAATGCCCTTATCGGGTGAGACAAGTCACAAGGCCCGGCGCTGTCCGCCTTGAGACCGAAGAAGGCTTACCGGTGAGCAATTCCTAGAACATAGAGCATCTTCGCAAGTTTCACCCGTAAGGCGCGGTTGCCGTGATCCGCTCCGGCAACCACCTTTTGTACAAGTATTGCCGCTGTTGCATGTAAACCTTTGTACAAAGCCGGGCGCAGATCCCGTGCGTCAGTAAAGCTTTTGTGCTACGCATTATTTGTCATTTCCATGCTTTTCTTGGTTAATTGCATGCATCGTTTGACACCTTGTGCAACGCACATCCCCGGTAAGCACTGGCAAGCCGTGAGGCCCTATACTTGTTTTTCCTCCTCTTTTTCTTTCCCTCTTAAGCAGAAGGAGTATTCCTCGCGCACAAGTTTGCCGGGGGGGAAGGAGATGGAGGCGTGAACCAAGTATTGTTCAAGAAAGAGAAGCCTTGTCGGGGAACAAACAATCTATGAAAGCTAAGTTACCAAAGTTTGAGTAATTCAAATTTTTAAAATTTTAGTTATCTTCCTTGAACAACCACGCTTTGTATGGAAAACCTGTGCGCGGAGGAACCTACCCGTGGCTAGCCGCACCCTTACTTTGTTTCGAGCACGCTCAACGACTTAATTGAGCTGCGACAAGTGTCGCGCCCTTACTTCGTTTTCGGCAAGGTTTCTTGCCGGCGAAGGTATTGCCAGCAGGCTGCTAAGAGTCCAGCACTCAGCGCTCGCGGCAAGGGTCCTTTGCCGGCAAGTTCCCTAAAAGCGTAGGGTGGAATGCATACAAAGTGAAGGGACCAAAGCAAGGGAGATAACACTGCATTGATAGCCCAAAATAAGATTGTATATTACAAATATAACTTGCCGCTGTTCTAATCAACTACTGCCTATGACTTAATTGGCAGCGGCAAAGGAAGCAGAGAGAAAGGAATCTAATCTACGTGGTCGCCTTCACGCCTCGTGATCTTGCCCACCTTGGCGATGATGTGGGCAACCTGCGCCTTCAACGCCTCCTGATCAGCTTCGGGCGGCAAGGTGCGGAGGACGTTGACGAGGTTGATGCCGGGGTTGCGGTAGACGATCTTCGACAAGACCCGCTCCATGGTGCCCATGCAGAGCCGACGCGCCTCGTCGGCCAGCTGCACGGGGATCTTCTTCCGCAGCCGCGCAAGCGCCGGCGCAATCCCCCTGAAGAACAGACTCAACTTGGCGCTGTGGGGGAGACTCTCATCCGGGGAGTACACGAGATGCTCCGCCTTCAGCGCCATCATCTCCATGTCAATTTTGGCAGCGGAGGTGACCAGCTCATCAGTCCACTGCTCCACTGCCCGGCTGAAGTTGTTCGCCGAGACGGCGGCGCTATCCACCAAGGCCCTTTCCTTGCGGAGTTCGTCCTTCAGCTTCGTCTCGCGGTCCCGGGCGGTGTCGAGCGATTCAGTCAGGGTGGAAACCTTCAACTCTAAGTCAGCGATGGAGTTCTTGGCGTCAGAGAGCTCTGTGCCCTTATCGGAGAGACGTACCTGCAGCTCAGAGTTGGTGTGGGCATCTTTCTCCCGCTCCACATTGAGCGCAGTCACTCTGTCCTCGCTCGCCTTCAGGAACAACTCCAGCTGCGCCACCCTGGCCGCCAGATCCTTCTTAGCAGTCTCCGCGGCAGCAGCCGCGTCCTTCGCCTCCTTCAGGGCCCCGCCAATGGCTTGCTCCCGGGCGGTGAGGTCGTCCTCGTGGGCGTCGAGGTCGACCTTCCGCTGGTTGAGTGCCCCTTCCCGCTGAGACAGCTCCTCGGCGGCCAATCGTTGCTGCTCCTCGGCCTCGGCTTTTTCAAGGAGGAATGCTTGCTGCTCCCCGGCAAGCTCTTCGCGCTCCTCCGCCAAGTTGCGGAGGGCCGCCTAGTTGGCGGCGCGGAGCTCCGTGGCGCGCTTCTCCAGATCAGCTCCAGCCTTGGCGGCCAGAGCCTCCCGAGACTCCAACTTCGCTTGCCTGGCCCGATATAAGGCCAGGAGCCGGCGAAGGAGTTTCTCCTCTTCGGGCTTGTCGCTGCTGCCGGGCGCCTCAACGACCTTCAATCCTGCGGAGGCGAGGACCTCTCCATCAAAGGTCTCTCCCTCCGCGGGTGCTCGAGACGAGGACGCCCACGGGACTTGTATGAAAACCCCGTTGGCGGCCTCCAGGTAGACGCCCTGCCCAGCCGCGGAGGCGGAAGGGTCGGCGGCCGGTGCAGCGTCCGGCGCTCCTGCGGCCTCCGGGCCAGCAGTGCGGTCGCCGGTCCCTTCCCCAGCCGCGGCGTCTGCGGTCGGGGCGGTCTCCTCGACGGCCGGCTCGGCAGCTCCAGCCACCTCCTCGGCGGTAGTGGCGTTCCCGCCGTCGCCATGCACGCCCTCCTCGCCGGTGGTCTCCGTTTCCATCCGCTCCGGGGCAGGAGGGTCTAAGCAGAAGAAAAAGAAAAGAAAGAATCAAGCAAATATCCAAAAAGACAAATCCAAGAAGGAGAAGTTGCAAACTTTACCTTCGCGGATCTCTTCGACGACAGGGTCCCTCGCCGGGGAATTCTCCCTTGGCGGCGGAGTAGTAGCCCCTGCTGACGGAGGGCCGCCCGCGCCCTCCCTTGGCGGGGTGCTCACCCTTGTCGGGCTGCTCACCCTTGGCGGGGTACTCGCCCTTGGCGGAGTGCCCGTCCTTGGCGGAGCGTTCTCCCTTGCCGGGGAGCTCACCCTTGGCGGGGAGGGTGGAGCAAGTGGCTCGTCGGGGGCGACCTCCTGGCGCTCTTGCGGCTGCGGCTCCACTTTTGCACAAGACAACAAAACATCAACCAAGATGATAACCTCAAGCGCACCCATCAAGCAGAAAAATAAGTACCAGACTTACGCTGGGGGCTGCGCTGGGGGCTGCTCCTCGGAGCAGCAGGTTGATCCGGCAAGTCTGCCGCTGGCGCGTCTCCCGTCGCCGCAGCGGGCTCGTCGTGTTCAATCTCGACCACAGGGATCTTGGCCCTCTTCGCCACCCGCTGGGCCAGGGTCCTGAAAGCAAAACAAAAGCAAGATCAGAACCAAGCAAGGAAAATCAAGACAAGATCAAAGAAACTAAAGGAATTGCAAGTACTTACTCCTCTTCCTCTTCGTCGGAGCTGAGGGCGGAGAAGTCAAACTCCGCCTGGTGCGCTTCCGCGCGAGGAGCGGGAGGAGAAGGCTCGGCGCTTGGCGGTCTCCGGGGCTGCGGGCTGTGAAGACCCAGCCCCCGTCGTCGCCGAGGACCGAGGAGCAGAAGGAGCACCCGTTCCGCTCCGGGAAGATCCCCCTCCGCTCGGCGCTCGAGCACGGGGCGCCTCCTTAACGACTTCGCTCGTCTTGGTGGCGCGCGTCGCACGGCGCGGCGGCTGCTGCCGGGGCGCCTGTGGCCTCGCCGTCTCAGCTGCCTTGCGGGGGCGCTTCTTCTGTTGCTGTGGAGGGCTCGGCGGAGGCGGAGAGTTCTCCGAGGATGAGGAGGCATCGTCGTCCAGATTCAGAGACCCACCAGAGTCTTCATCAGAATCTCCAGCCTCGGCGTCTTCCTCCTCCTCGGCAGGCCCGCTGGACTCAGTGCCATGCCCGGCGGCCTCGCTCCCCCCGGCGACCTCGCTCGTCCCGGCAAACTTCACGGAAGGCTCCCCGGCAAACTCCTCGGGCGCAAGCTTCAGCAGCTTGAGGATTTCCGCCTCCTCTGCTTGGCTCACTGCGTCCGCGGCTTGTGCCTCTTCCACAGTGTATCCAAAGTCACCCGCAGCCGCAGCTGCGGCGGCCTCCTCCATCCTGGAGGCGATGTAAGCTATATCCCGTTCAGTAGTAGCCCGGGTGAGGCCCTTGTTCTCCTCGGCGTTGCGGGGCTTCTCGACCAAGTTGTCGAAGAAGGTCAGCACGGTCTCCGGTGGAGGCTCTATCCAAGTGGGGACGACGCCATGGGAGTCGCACGCGGGCATCATCGCTCGTAGGGAATCGCGGGCAGTGCTGTTGCACAGCGGCACCACTCCCCGGGAAGGTCTGAACCACTCCGGGTGGGCCGGGTCATGCTTGAAGAGCTCCCGGACCATCCCCTTCAACTCCAAGGCAGTGAAGTTGTAGTTCAATCCAGGGCGCAGCCTCATGATGTCTGCTGCATTGCCGAATTCCCAGGCGGGCCTCTTCCTTTCTTGTAGAGGGGCGATGCGGTGGCGGAGGAAATCTGCTCCAACTTCTCCAATAGTCAGATTGGCGACCCGGAGACGAATGATCCTAATGAGGGCAATCTGAAGCTTGCTGTCCTCCGGGGCCAATTCACTCCAATCCCTGCCGCGCACTATGGCAGTCTGGCGCGGCGAGGTAAAGGGCTTAGGCTTATCTTCCAGCACCCAGCACCAATCGGCTCTCCACTCCTCCCACTTGCCGCGAAGCTCACCCTTCAGGTACGAGTCCTTCTTGTTCAGCCTAAAGATCCAGGAGATGCCGCCGGAGAGGGGGGCACCTGACTCTACTCTAGGCATGAAGAAGTGGCGGAAAAGAGCTACATTTGGATGAACCCCAACATAGTTTTCGCATAGATGTACGAAAACGGCCATCGTAAGGATGGCGTTGGGGGTGAAATCTAGGAGGTGGAGGCCGTATGTATTCATTACATCACAAAAGAACTCTGAGAACGGAGGGCACAGACCACAATGGAAGAATGCGGCAAAGAAAAAGTACCCTCCGAGGAACATGTCAGCGGCGACGGCGGGGAAGACTCTGGTGCGGGGATGAGCTTTGGTCTCCCTTGCCCAGAACAGATAGTATTTGTCCCGCAGCTCCCTCGCGCCAAGCCTCGGCGCGAAGACCACGCACTTCTTCCGCAGGGCTGCCAGCTTCGCCGCCTGCTCGGACTTCTCCTTCTTGGCCTTGTCTGCTTTCGCCTTGTCGCTCTTCGGAGCCATGGCGGGGGCGGCAAGAAAAGAGGCGAGGAGCTCGACGGTGCCGCTGATGCGGGAGACGGCGGAGGAAGGGGGAGCTGGGCTCTCTGTCGACCTTTGGGAGGCGGAGGGCGACGGGGGTTTCTGGAGAATCAAGGCGCAATGAAGACGATGGAGGGAACTGCCCCTGCTTCCTCTGCTTTTAAGGGGGAAGTGGGGGACGTTCCGCATTTCCCATTAAAGAACAGGCCACGATCTCTCCCACGACGCCGCAATAGACGCGTGCCGTTAGGGAGGGATGCGGCGGATACGGAAGGGGATACGGCTTGCCGTGGGCCGCGTGTGCCCATGCACTGTCTTGGGCCTGGCCCAACAGCGCTCGGCACCGTGTGTGGCCCAGGCCCGGGGGCTCCTGTCGGTGTACTAAGATAAGGGTACCTTAGTACCCCAACTTGTGCACGGGCAGTAGCAGCTTCCCGTGGCAGGGCTTACCACGTGCTCGCCAAGAACCTTTCTGGTCCCTATGAAGCCATTCAAGAACAAAGTATACAAGTCAGAAGATCAAGGCCCCGGCTAGAGGAGCTTGCCGGGAAGGCCACACCAGGCTCAAGGTTATCACTTTAGCACAAGAACCTGGCAAGAGGAGCCTGCCAGGAAGACCAAGGAATGCATACCTCAAGAGATGCCTCGGCGCATCATGCGCCCCGGCAGGACCCGGAGAGCGACAAGCTTCCGGGCCCGGCAAGATCACGACCCCGGCAAGGTGCTTGCCAGGGAAACCTATGCTGTGTGCCCGCGCTCCAGCTCATCTGCCCACGCGTCGCCCTGGGGCCCTTCCAGGGGCACGTGGCAGACGGCTGTGCAGCCTGGGGCACACGGTGGCAAGCCACGGTGACGAGGCTACCGCCGTGGCGAACGGAGAAGCATGGACGGACGCTTTTTTTGGGGGCGACGGCGACGGGCATTTAATGCCCTTGTCCCCCACTGTCAAAGTTAGGTGAAGACAACTGTTCATATACTGTTCATGCACTGTTACAACTACCACCAAATTTACACTTTTACCCTCCTCTACGTTGACACATGTCGGTGACCCCTTTGAGCTATAAAAGGAGGCCCATGCACAACGTAGAAAGGGTTCGAAACCTAGACAACTCTCTTGCTCGGTGTAGCTAGTACTGTAGCTCTTCAAGCTCCCGAGCTCAAGGACTCAATACAACCTAAGCAGGAGTAGGGTTTTACGCGTCCGCGCGGCCCGAACCTGGGTAAAACTGCCCGCGTGCGCTCCTCGATCTGCTCTCCGTGCTCCCTCCGCTCCCTTACCGCAACGTAGAAGGGGCTCCGGTCCCATAGGTGTTCGTGGGAGGACAGTTTTCCCCCAACACATGTTATTCCTGAGGGTTATGTTATGGATGAATAAATTGCTAGAGACTTTCTCGCTTGCAATGATAGATATGATCTTAAGAAATTATTAGCTAAGCTACAAGAAAAGTCTTCGAATGCTAGAATGAAATAGGACCCTGCTTTTGCTACTTCACCTATCTTTGTTACTGATAAGGATTATGATTTCTCTATTGATACTGAGTTAATTACTTTGGTTGAATCTGATCCTTTCCATGGCTATGAATCTGAAACTGTTGTGGCACATCTTACTAAGTTGAATGATATAGCCACCATGTTTACCAACGAGGAAAATATTCGTTATTACTATATCCTTAAGTTATTTCCGTTCTCGTTAAAGGGTGATGCTAAGACATGGTTTAATTCTCTTGATCCTGATTGTGTGCGTAGTCCCAGGATATGATTTATTACTTCTCTGCGAAATATTTTCCCGCTCAGAAGAAACAAGCTGCACTACGGGAAATATATAATTTTATGCAAATTGAAGAAGAGAGTCTCCCACAAGCTTGGGGGAGGCTTCTCCAATTACTTAATGCTTTGCCAGGTCATGCTCTTCAGAGGAATGAAATACTTGATGTCTTTTATATTGGACTAACCGATGCTTCCAGCGACCACCTGGATAGTTGTGTTGGTTGTGTTTTCAGGGAAAGAATAGTTGATCAAGCTGAATTACTATTGAATAATATGTTGGCAATGAAAATAATTGGACACTTCCTGAACCAGCCCCTAAGCCAACTCCGAATAAAAGGGGTGTTCTGTTTCTCAGTCCTGAAGATATGCAAGAGTCAAAGAAATTTATGAAAGAGAAAGGTATTAAGGCTTAGGATGTTAATAATTTACCACCTATTGAAGAAATACATGTTCTTGATAACCCGACAGAGGTAGTAAAGGTAAATTCTCTTTATAGATTTGATGAAGGTAATATTCCTCGTTATAAGTCTGCTAGCCAATGCTTAGATGAGTTTGATAATTTTATTGTGAAACAAGAAAACTTCAATGCTTATGTTGGTAGACAATTGCAACATAATGCTTTTATGATTGAACGCTTGAGTGATTATATGTCTAGAGTTAAAGGTGAATTGAAACTCATTAGTAAACATGCTTCTATGGTTACCACTCAAGTAGAACAAGTACTTAGAGCACAAAATAATTTGCTCAATTAATTAAATAGTAAGAAAAATGATAATGTTGTTAGAGTTATGACTAGAAGTGGTAAAATGCATCAGGAACCTCTGTATCCTAAAGGCCACCCTAAGAGAATTGAGCAAGATTCTAATAGAGCTAATGTAGATGTGTCAAGACCCCGATCCTAAGTCACACCGATCTAGCTGTAACACGTCATATCACTTTGCGGCCTCACGCACGGTAACCCCACGGGTGCCACCTTACCTGGCCCGGGACCGTTTGCGCATTTTGGCACACGTATATGACAGTGTCGCTAGCATCCATATGACAGAGAACCCGGGCCGACATGGCTAGTTATAAACCAAAAGTGGCACTAAATTACAGAGACAGGCATCCATGACCCAGTAACGAACGTGTCGGTCATCAACGTATGAACCCAAGTCGTAGCAAGCTACATGGACTTAAAGGAACAATGCGTGACATTTCCCCTAAGGGACAGACACAGGAACGAAGAAGGACACATGCCGGCCAGCCTACGTGTTCCGAGCAGTAGCAAGCTACCAAGGCTCATTGGAATCACTAGGAGGCATTTCCCTGTAAGATAGGCTACCAAAGGAAAACAACTAGGTGTCGGATCCCACACATACCAAGCATTTCAATCATACACGCAATATGCTCAATATGTGCAAATACAACATTGCATCACAACAGAACTCTATGACTCAAGTACTTTATTTAAAAGGCTCCAAGAGCCATACATATCATATTCCTACAGGTAGGGGTCACATGACCCAACACTCAAGTCATACAGTCATACAAGCACAAGCGGAAGCTACATGTCTGAGTACAGACAACTTAGAAAATAAAACAGGCTTGGTGTAGCCTGCCTATCTACAAGGCCCTTCACAAGCTCCAGATCACCGTCTGGGTGTCAAGCTACTCGTCGACGTCAACGTCTATGTAGAACCCATCAGCAGGGGCAGGGTTCTCCTCTGCAACAGTTATTAAGCAAACATGAGTACAAAGGTACTCAGCAAGTCTTACCACAGAACCTATCATACATGCAACATTATCAAAGGGGGTAGTGGAGTTTATAGCAGAATGCCAGCTTTGACCTTGGCTAACCTATACTACAACTCTCAACAGATTGCAAGATGTTATTACGAACACGAGTCCTCTACTCACCACATCAATACACTACCGAGGATCCTCTTCCGTCATCCTACGGAAGGGCCATCCACGGCACTCACACTTATCTTGAGGCTTTTAGTAGTAACCATCAACTTGTCTATGAACTGTAAGAGCAACCAAGTAGTTCGTACCGCGAACAACGGCTATTCGAATAGATTGATAACCCTGCAGGGGTGTACTTCTTCACACATGTTTTCACCACTTAGCGTCTGCACACGACATGTGCTCGGCAGACTTCAAGCGAAAGCCGACGTGGGTGTAGACCACGACCTAACCAACCACTCAAGTCTCTCGTCCAGGTTTATCGCCTATTTGGGTTCCATCCGTCGGGAGATCTGGCCGGGGTGTCGCTCACGGCCCCAAACGATGTGTACAGGGTTCCCGAGTCACCAAACGGGCAACCGGTACACCGTGCCACGTACCTGTCGCATCACAGCCCACCCCGAGGGTCAGCGCTGTGCACGACCTCCAGTAAACTATAAAGACCAGAAACTAGTTGCAACTCCTGGACAGAGTACAAGGGCAGTCAATAAGTCGAGCGGGGTCATATTTCAGGGCCCAGTGTGTGGTAGTAACTGTAACTTGAATCACACACACAGATCTCGGGTCCTATGGACGATTCCAATGAAACAACCCACCATGTACTCCTACATGGCCTTTCATCGATACCTTTACCAAGCGTATTCCACACTTCTTTCTCTTTATCGGTAAGATCATTTCACTCTGATCCATCACCCAGATGAACCAGACCAGACACAACTCTAAGCATAGCAGGCAACATAAGTAAATAGCATGGTGGATCACACATCACATGGCTCAATCAACTCCTACACATGCTAGTGGGTTTCAACTATTTACTGTGGCAATGATAGGTCATGCAAGGGAATAGGGTTCAACTACCGCAGCAAGTAGCAATTCACGCGCTGTTGCCTTAATGCAGTAAAAGAGAGCAGGAGCGAGAAGATTGGGTTTGTATCGGAATGATCAATGATTGCTTGCCTGACAAGGTAGTTGTCGGGTACTGCTCTTCAACTGGATATGCAGCAGTATCCTCGGAAGCAGGACCTAACACAGGGAATACCGACGATACAATCATTAACAAACAAATGCAATAATATGATGCATGCTCATGACATGGCAAGATGCATGTGTGTTGGCTAATGTAACTAAAATCAGAAGGGTTTGAACCTATTTGAATCAAGGATTCAATTGAAGTTCAAACTATTATTTAAATAAGTGCATTATCATGTTTTTGATATATACAGCAAGTTAACTTGTTCAAACATGCATGAAACCAGTGCCATTAGAAAGATTGGATTTTTCTAATCATTTTTCATATATAAATCTTTTCCATCTGAGCTATGGTTGATGTTATATGATTTTTAGAAGTTTTGGGTATTTTCTGGAATTTCCTGAATTATTTTAAATCTAAAAATCCCAGAAAACCTTTACTGCATCAGCATGACATCATCCTGACATCAGCCAGTCAACAGGGCCAGTCCAGGTCAAACCTGACTGGTGGGTCCCTCATGTCAGTGTCACAGCTAATTAACTGAGTTAATTAGAGTTAAACTAAAACTAATTAGCTGTCAGTGGGGCCAGGGCCCACGTGTCAGTGACTAAACTAATTAACTAACTAAAATTAATTTAACACCTAAACTAGGTTTGACTTGCGGGCAGGGCCCACATGTCATTGACCGAGGGGTCAAACCCGTGGTCAAAACAGGTCCAACTCGCCGGGCCAAACACGGCGGCATGCTTCGGAAAACGCCTACGGTGCACGGCTCGAGCTGCGGCTGGGTGCGTTGGATAGCCCTTGCTGTTGCGCGTCGGATGGTGGTGGTCGCCGGACCTGGGGTGGCCGGAGACGACGGCAACGAGCTCGACGGCGGCGACTGGCGTCGGGCGTGTGTGGAGAAACGGCTGCAGGGGCCTAGGCGATGCGTGCGTAGCACCGTTCGCATCTACGTGCTGCGGTGAGTATGTTGGACGGGTGCCAGTGACCAAATGGTCACCGGAGCATCACCGGCGGCGAGCACGGCGGCGGTGCGTGCGGGCGAGCTTCGTGCAGTGCGTTGCAGGGCAAAAGGGAGCCAACGGAGAGGGGGAGGAGGTAGCTAGGCTCACAGGGGTTGCAGCAAGCACCGGAGCGAGCTCGGGGGTGGTCGGAGCTGAGCAGAACGGCGAGGGGGATCTCCGCGGCCGGAGTTGGGGAAGAAGAGGTCGGGGGCGTCTCCAGGGCGGGCGAGCGCTCGGGGCTCGGCCTGTTCGAAGCAGTCGAGGACGGCGGAGACGATGGACACCAAGGCGGAGCTCAGGGAAGACGGTGGACGCGGCTTCTACGACGGTGCGATCACGGCGGCGTCGGCCATGGCGCGGGGAGAGCGGAGGAGAGGAACTGGGGGGAGGTGGAGGTGTCTGCGGGGTCGAGGAGGACGTGGAGGGTCGAACCATCCCTCCAGGACGGCGAGGGGGTGAAGCAAGGCGGCGGGCAGCTGCGTGGCGCGCGGCGCGGTCGCCGTCGAGCACCTGCCTGCCTGCCTGGCCGAGCCAAGCATCTCGCTGGAGCGGCAGCTGGGCTGGGCCGGCAGGTGGGCCGGGTGGGGCGCCAGGTAAGTTCTCTCTCTCTCCCTTTTTTCTATTTTCTTTTCTGTTTCATTTCTTTTGCAGCTTTGTTCATTTAATAAAAATGCCTAAACATTTTTATAACTCATAACACTTGTCATACCTACTGTATATATTATGAACAGTAGGAAACATTATAGTTTATGATTATTTGAGCATTTAAAATATTTTGTAGCATTTTAATGCCCAAATTCAAATACCATATGCTTTAATCCAAAGCCCTAGATTGTCCTAGAAAAATGTGCACCATTTTTGGCAGAGGTTTAAGACCAAGGCAGAAATGATGAACATTTTGAAGGGCATTTTGGGTACATTGGAAAATATTTTATCAAACCCTAGTTGTTAGGGGAGGGGTGCTGGGGTTTCTGTTAATCACATTTCAATTTTCTTTGAAAGTAGACATGATGCACACTCTAGTCAGGTCCTAATGCAAGTGCTAACTAGGGATGTGACAACTCACCCCCACTTAAAAGAATCGCGTCCCGAGATTCGGGTTCCTCCGGAAAGAGGGTGGGGTACTCAAGTCGAAGACGATCCTCCCTTTCCCAAGTAGCTTCACTCTCGGAATGATGTGACCATTGAACCTTGAGAAACTTGATATTGTGGCGTCGAGTGGTGCGCTCAGTTTGATCAAGAATACGAACGGGGTATTCTCGATATGTGAGATTGTCTTGGAGATCAAGCGTTTCGTGGTCCACTCCGCGGATAGGATCCGAGAAGCAACGCCTGAGTTGAGAAACGTGGAAAACATCATGAACTCTGGAGAGGTGCGGAGGTAGTTCCAATTGGTAGGCAACTTCTCCTCGTTTGGCAAGAATGAGAAAAGGACCGATGTAACGAGGGGCCAATTTGCCTTTGATACCGAAGCGATGGGCTCCCTTAAGAGGAGTAACCCGAAGGTAAGCCTTATCGCCGACTTCAAAAGTCACAGCCTTATGACGACTATCATATTGGCTCTTTTGGCGAGACTGGGCTGTTTTCAATCTCTCACGAACGATGCGAACTTGTTCCTCTGCTTCCTGGATCATATCCGGGCCAAAGAATTGTCTTTCCCTGGTCTCTGACCAGTTAAGAGGTGTTCGACACCTTCGTCCATATAGAACTTCGAAGGGAGCTTTACCCAAGCTGGCTTGATAACTATTGTTATAAGCGAATTCGGCAAATGGAAGACACTTTTCCCATTCCATACCGAAAGAAATGACAGAGGCTCGAAGCATGTCTTCCAGAATTTGATTGACTCGTTCCACTTGACCACTTGACTGCGGATGGAAGGCAGTACTAAAAGAGAGATGAGTTCCCATAGCATTCTGGAAACTTTCCCAAAATCGTGAAGTAAAAAGACTTCCACGGTCTGAGTTAATCTCCAAAGGCACACCATGTAGTGATACTATCCGAGAGATATATAAGTCTGCTAGCTGGCTAGCGGTAATACTCTCCCGAACAGGCAGGAAATGAGCTACTTTAGAGAGGCGGTCGATAACGACGAAGATGGCATTATTCCCTTTCCTGGACCTGGGAAACCCGGTGATGAAGTCCATACCGACTTTATCCCATTTCCATTCAGGAATAGCTAGAGGTTGAAGGGTGCCAGCAGGCCGTTGATGCTCTGCTTTGACTCGACGACAAACGTCGCAGTTAGCAATGAACTGAGCGATTTCTCTCTTCATCCTAGTCCACCAGAATCTTTGACGTAGGTCTTGATACATTTTGGTACTACCGGGATGAATCGTGAGAGGAGATTCATGAGCCTCCTTAAGAAATAATTGCCGTAGATGGTGGTTCTTGGGAACCACTACACGGTTCTCAAAGAAAACAACACCTCGATCATCCATGGAGAAACTTTTAGCGAGTCCGCTAGCAATGTTCTCTTGGAGTCGTGATACACCTTTATCACGCTTCTGGGCAGCTATGATTTGATCCATAAGGGTAGGTTTCGCCACCAAGGTGGAAAGGAATCCTCGAGGAACAATGTGAAGGTTAAGCTTACGAAATTCCTCATGGAGAAGTGGTTGACTTTGTTGTAACATTAAATTGTTACAATATGACTTACGACTTGGTGCATCAGCCATGACATTGGCCTTTCCAGGAGTGTAAGTGATTCCTAAGTCGTAGTCGGTGAGCAACTCAACCCAACGTCTTTGCGTGAGATTTAGATCCGGTTGGGTGAAGATATACTTCAAACTTTGGTGATCAGTGAAGATTTCACAGCGATTACCAAGGAGGTAATGTCGCCATGTTTTGAGTGCATGGACTACAGCTGCAAGCTCTAAATCATGAGTAGGATAGTTATCCTCATGTGGACGCAACTGTCGGGATGCGTATGCAATCACTTGACGATCTTGCATGTGAATGCAACCTAGTCCTTGTCGCGAGGCGTCGCAATAGATTATAAAATCCTTGGAAAAGTCTGGTGGTACCAGTACAGGTGCAGATGTCAGGCGTCTTTTCAGTTCCTGAAAACTGGACTCGCACTGTGGTGTCCACTCAAACTTTTTATCTTTCTTGAGGAGTTCGGTTAGAGGTTTAGCAACCTTGGAGAAGTTCTCGACGAAACGTCGGCAATAGCTCGCTAAGCCAAGAAAACTCCTAACTTGCTTGACCAATTCAGGGGGAGTCCAATCAAGGACGGCTTGAACTCGCTCGGGATTGACAGTAATACCCTTGCCAGAGATCACATGACCTAGATAGGTTACTTCTGGCAACCAAAATTCACATTTAGAGAATTTGGCATAAAGGCGGTGCTCTCGAAGCTTCGTCAATACCAGCCTTAAATGCTCGGCATGATCTTCCTTGTTCTTGGAGAAAATGAGTATATCATCGAGGTATACCACGACGAATTTATCCAAATACTCCATGAATATAGAATTCATTAACCGAGAAAAGGTAGCTGGGGCATTGGTTAATCCGAAGGACATGACGGTGTACTCATATTGGCCATAACGAGTAACGAAAGCCGTTTTAGGAATATCCCCGTTCTTGATTTTGATTTGATGGTAGCCCAACCTCAAATCCATCTTAGAGAAGACTGAGGATCCCGCGAGCTGATCATACAGGTCGTTGATCCTGGGAAGCGGATACTTATTCTTTATGGTGACCAGATTGACAGGTCGGTAATCTACAACCATCCGCTCCGTTCCATCCTTCTTCTTGACGAAGAGGACGGGGCAAGCCCAAGGGGAAGAACTAGGACGGATGAAACCCTTTTGCAAGGACTCATCGAGTTGTTTCTTTAGCTCAGCTAACTCTAGTGGTGCCATCTTATAAGGTCTCCTAGAGATTGGGACGGTTCCAGGGATAAGATCTATCATGAACTCGACATCTCTGTCAGGTGGAACTCCTGGCAGTTCTTCTGGAAAAACATCCGGGAAGTCACGAACTACCGGGATATCTTCGAGTTCTGGTAGAGGGCTGGCATTAAGAGAGTAGAGCTGACGTTCAGCCATTCGAGTCAAGACATTGACTATCTTGCCGGATGGATGTGTAAGTTGAACGGTCCTAGTAAAGCAATCAATTTTGGCGTAATGGGTTGTCATCCAATCCATACCCAAGATGATATTTATGTCCGAGGACTTGAGAGCGATTAAAGATGCAAGGAAAACAAGTCTATCGACAAGGATTTCATTTCCATAGCTTACCCTAGAGGTTTGCCACTTTGAACCAGGAGTTTGAATAACCATGGAAGTAGGCATGTCACAAAAAGTCATGTTGTGCAATCGAGCATAGCTCTCAGATATGAACGAATGGGATGCTCCAGTATCGAAAAGAACAGATGCCGGATGGCAGTTTACGAGAAGCGTACCAAGGACGACGTTAGGATCCTCATAAGCTTCTTCGGCAGAAACATAGTTGACATGACCACGTGCTGTGGGGATTGGCTTGACATAGTTCACCTTGCCGGTTGGCTTACCACGGCCAACGGGTTTTCCTGGCTGATTCTGGGGACAATCACGCATGTAGTGTCCCGGTTCTCCGCACTTGAAACATGTCACCGTGGTGGTGCGTGGAGCGAAGTTGGAGGGTGGACCTCCATAGGTCTTAGCAGGTGCAAACTGTTGAGTTGGGCGAGGCGCCTCATAGGATGGCCTCGGTGTATACTTGGGTGGCAGAGCAGTGTTAGGAACCCACACACGGCGCTTGTGAGAGCCAGAGCCGGATGAGGAACCAAAATCTCGAGTATGCTTGCGGGTGGCCTCGAAGTCGGTCTGGCCTGTTTCAGCACTGATAGCATTGTTTACCAACTTCTGGAAGGAAGTGCACTCGTGCAGACGTAAATCTCGACGAAGTTCAGGGCTGAGTCCCTTGCGGAACCTCGCCTGTTTCTTGGCATCGGTGGATACTTCCTCAGGTGCATAGCGTGCCAGATTACCAAACTCACGACTATAGCCATCCACAGTTAAACGGCCCTGGGTGAAATTGCAGAATTCCTCCCGCTTGCGATCCATGAGACCTTCCGGAATGTGATGTTCATGGAATGCCTCACTGAACTCAACCCAGGTAGTGACCTGGCCAGCAGGACGCATGGCTTCAAAGTTTTCCCACCAAAGACTGGCAGGGCCCTCAAGATGATAGGCGGCGTAGATAACCTTGTCAGCTTCGGCCACACGGGCAGAGTGTAGCTTGTGGGTGATACTACGTAGCCAGTCATCAGCATCCAGAGGTTCAGTGGAGTGATGGAACTTTGGTGGACACATCTTGATAAAATCGTGGATTGACACCACGTCATTCCTCTGACGGAACCCAGTGTTCTGCTCTATGCGTTCCAGCAGACGGTTGGTCTCTCTCTTGTTCCGTTCTGCTTCAAGCATAACTTCCGCCAAGGAGGGTGGCTGGGGCAGATTTCCATCTCTAGCCCCACTAGGCTCACCCTGCTCCTGAGCAGCAGGAGTGTTGCGAGTGTTGACCATCCTAGGAAAACAAAACAACGGTTTAGACAAGGATGGCAAAAATTTGACATAGAAGCGCAGAATGTAATGGATGACACAGAATGCAGAGATGTTCATCCGTACGACATGGTAATATAGGAACTGCTATATATACACCAGTGGTCATACACACCATACAAAGTTTAGTACAAGCCAATGCTAAAGTACAACTGCGGTGAAAGACGATACATCCCATCAGAGGCATTCCAAGCTCCTATACATTATTTAACTACACCTCCGGAATTCAGTACACACTAAGTCATATTCCACAAGACGCGCAGGACTATGGAAATACAACTACTACAATACTACTACTACCACGGACTAGCTCAGACATTCGCGTAGTAATCCTCGTAAAGATTACCACCGTAGCCTGGAAGTGGTACAGACGGATCTTGGAACTCGCGAGCACTCGAAGGCTGTGGACCATAGGGGCATGGGTGTGGTCTCGGTCCCGATGCTGGTGGTAACCGACGCCCACGTGGAGATGTAATACCCCCAACGTCACGCCAATCCATGCGATCAGGCAGACGAGTCCGCACAGGATACAAATCCCGCATGTCTAGATATCCGGCGTGCACAGCAGGTGCAAGCCGTGTCAAAGTAGTCCAGTGAGCGGCTCGAGTGTTATACAGCTCCATTCGGAGGGCACGGACCTCACGGTCCCTATCCTCCAACATCTGAACAGTAGTCTGAAGCAGTGGCTCTTCATGAGCAGCATCAGTATACAGACCAGTGTAGTAGCCTTCCTCTCCGGGGAGTGAAGCTGGCATGTAACAGAACTCAGTGTTCAGCAACAGGGCATGCCTAGCACGGAGAATGGTCATCATCGAATAAGCGGCATCCTGCACTGCCATCTCGATGGTAATCCCGAGTCCATAAGACCAATGGATGGGATCATTAGCTCCGGGATATGAGGGGTATATCCGGACTGTGCAGAAATACTGACTTTGATTGAAATCCCGGTACTGTTCCTCCACGGTGTATTCAGGATACCAGCGATAACCGGTCTCAGTCATCACACGGACTAGCATGGCCGTGTGACCGGGCACATTAATGCACCGAGTCAAACGAACCACTTGGTGAGGGATGCGGCCAGACATCTGAAACACGGAATAATGCAAAGGCATTAGTGTTTCTGGAAGAAATCGGGCAGCATAACAACTGTAAATGCTCAAACAAAGATTTGAGACATCATACAAATGATAGCATAGCCACTCAACAATTCCATATCAAGGTTCCGGTTCAACAATCATCATACTAAAAGGATTGAAACTGAACTGAGGCTTGAAACCAACAATCCTAGGAGTCTACGGATTAGTAACACGTGAACCTAGTAAGGATAAGAGGCCTAGTCCTAAATCCCCGTAGAAAGAATAGACTGACTCAGATCAGAAGGGCATAAGGTAAAGGAGTAAAAAGAGCCTTACGTTCCCTTCCACAATCAATTCCCCTACATATAACTAAGAATTTTTCTAGACTCAACATCGACCAGTTTGGCTTGAGAAACCTACAGGCAGTCCAGCTCTGATGCCAACGCTGTCAGGACCCCGATCCTAACTCACACCGATCTAGCTGTAACACGTCATATCACTTTACGATCTCACGCACGGTAACCCCACGGGTGCCACCTTACCTGGCCCGGGACCGTTTGCGCATTTTGGCACACGTATATGACAGTGTCGCTAGCATCCATATGATAGAGAACCCGGGCCGACATGGCTAGTTATAAACCAAAAGTGGCACTAAATTACAGAGACAGGCATCCATGACCCAGCAACGAACGTGTCGGTCATCAACGTATGAACACAAGTCATAGCAAGCTACATGGACTTAAAGGAACAACGCGTGACATTTCCCCTAAGGGACAGACACAGGAACGAAGAAGGACACATGCCGGCCAGCCTACGTGTTCCGAGCAGTAGCAAGCTACCAAGGCTCATTGGAATCACTAGGAGGCCTTTCCCTGTAAGATAGGCTACCAAAGGAAAACAACTAGGTGTCGGATCCCACACATACCGAGCATTTCAATCATACACGCAATATGCTCAATATGTGCAAATACAACATTGCATCACAACAGAACTCTATGACTCAAGTACTTTATTTAAAAGGCTCCAAGAGCCATACATATCATATTCCTACAGGTAGGGGTCACATGACCCAACACTCAAGTCATACAGTCATACAAGCACAAGCGGAAGCTACATGTCTGAGTATAGACAACTTAGAAAATAAAACAGGCTTGGTGTAGCCTGCCTATCTACAAGGCCCTTCACAAGCTCCAGATCACCGTCTGGGTGTCAAGCTACTCGTCGACGTCAACGTCTATGTAGAACCTATCAGCAGGGGCAGGGTTCTCCTCTGCAACAGTTATTAAGCAAACATGAGTACAAAGGTACTCAGCAAGTCTTACCACAGAACCTATCATACATGCAACATTATCAAAGGGGGTAGTGGAGTTTATAGCAGAATGCCAGCTTTGACCTTGGCTAACCTATACTACAACTCTCAACAGATTGCAAGATGTTATTACGAACACGAGTCCTCTACTCACCACATCAATACACTACCGAGGATCCTCTTCCGTCATCCTACGGAAGGGCCATCCACGGCACTCACACTTATCTTGAGGCTTTTAGTAGTAACCATCAACTTGTCTATGAACTGTAAGAGCAACCAAGTAGTTCGTACCGCGAACAACGGCTATTCGAATAGATTGATAACCCTGCAGGGGTGTACTTCTTCACACATGTTTTCACCACTTAGCGTCTGCACACGACATGTGCTCGGCAGACTTCAAGCGAAAGCCGACGTGGGTGTAGACCAGGTTTATCGCCTATTTGGGTTCCATCCGTGGGGAGATCCGGCCGGGGTGTCGCTCACGGCCCCAAACGATGTGTACAGGGTTCCCGAGTCACCAAACGGGCAACCGGTACACCGTGCCACGTACCTGTCGCATCACAGCCCACCCCGAGGGTCAGCGCTGTGCACGACCTCCAGTAAACTATAAACACCAGAAACTAGTTGCAACTCCTGGACAGAGTACAAGGTCAGTCAATAAGTCGAGCGGGGTCATATTTCAGGGCCCAATGTGTGGTAGTAACTGTAACTTGAATCACACACACAGATCTCGGGTCCTATGGACGATTCCAATGAAACAACCCACCATGTACTCCTACATGGCCTTTCATCGATACCTTTACCAAGCGTATTCCACACTTCTTTCTCTTTATCGGTAAGATCATTTCACTCTGATCCATCACCCAGATGAACCAGACCAGACACAACTCTAAGCATAGCAGGCAACATAAGTAAATAGCATGGTGGATCACACATCACATGGCTCAATCAACTCCTACACATGCTAGTGGGTTTCAACTATTTACTGTGGCAATGACAGGTCATGCAAGGGAATAGGGTTCAACTACCGCAGCAAGTAGCAATTCACGCGCTGTTGCCTTAATGCAGTAAAAGAGAGCAGGAGCGAGAAGATTGGGTTTGTATCGGAATGATCAATGATTGCTTGCCTGACAAGGTAGTTGTCGGGTACTGCTCTTCAACTGGATATGCAGCAGTATCCTCGGAAGCAGGACCTAACACAGGGAATACCGACGATACAATCATTAACAAACAAATGCAACAATATGATGCATGCTCATGACATGGCAAGATGCATGTGTGTTGGCTAATGTAACTAAAATCAGAAGGGTTTGAACCTATTTGAATCAAGGATTCAATTGAAGTTCAAACTATTATTTAAATAAGTGCATTATCATGTTTTTGATATATACAGCAAGTTAACTTGTTCAAACATGCATGAAACCAGTGCCATTAGAAAGATTGGATTTTTCTGATCATTTTTCATATATAAATCTTTTCCATCTGAGCTATGGTTGATGTTATATGATTTTTAGAAGTTTTGGGTATTTTCTGGAATTTCCTGAATTATTTTCAATCTAAAAATCCCAGAAAACCTTTACTGCGTCAGCATGACATCATCCTGACGTCAGCCAGTCAACAGGGCCAGTCCAGGTCAAACCTGACTGGTGGGTCCCTCATGTCAGTGTCACAGCTAATTAACTGAGTTAATTAGAGTTAAACTAAAACTAATTAGCTGTCAGTGGGGCCAGGGCCCAATTGTCAGTGACTAAACTAATTAACTAACTAAAATTAATTTAACACCTAAACTAGGTTTGACTTGCGGGCAGGGCCCACATGTCATTGACCCAGGGGTCAAACCCGTGGTCAAAACAGGTCCAACTCGCCGGCGTTTAGCCGCCGGCGAGGCCAAACACGGCGGCGTGCTTCGGAAAACGCCTACGGTGCACAGCTCGAGCTGCGGCTGGGTGCGTTGGATAACCCTTGCTGTTGCGCGTCGGATGGTGGTGGTCGCCGGACCTGGGGTGGCCGGAGACGACGGCAACGAGCTCGACGGCGGCGACCGGCGTCGGGCGTGTGTGGAGAAACGGCTGCAGGGGCCTAGGCGATGCGTGCGTAGCACCGTTCGCATCTACGTGCTGCGGTGAGTATGTTGGACGGGTGCCAGTGACCAAATGGTCACCGGAGCATCACCGGCGGCGAGCACGGCGGCGGTGCGTGCGGGCGAGCTTCGTGCAGTGCGTTGCAGGGCAAAAGGGAGCCAACGGAGAGGGGGAGGAGGTAGCTAGGCCCACAGGGGTTGCAGCAAGCACCGGAGCGAGCTCGGGGGTGGTCGGAGCTGAGCAGAACGGCGAGGGGGATCTCCGCGGCCGGAGTTGGGGAAGAAGAGGTCGGGGCGTCTCCAGGGCGGGCGAGCGCTCGGGGCTCGGCCTGTTCGAAGCAGTCGAGGACGGCGGAGATGATGGACACCAAGGCGGAGCTCAGGGACGACGGTGGACGCGGCTTCTACGACGGTGCGATCACGGCGGCGTCGGCCATGGCGCGGGGAGAGCGGAGGAGAGGAACTGGGGGGAGGTGGAGGTGTCTGCGGGGTCGAAGAGGACGTGGAGGGTCGAACCATCCCTCCAGGACGGCGAGGGGGTGAAGCAAGGCGGCGGGCAACTGCGTGGCGCGCGGCGCGGTCGCCGTCGAGCACCTGCCTGCCTGCCTGGCCGAGCCAAGCAGCTCGCTGGAGCGGCAGCTGGGCTGGGCCGGCAGGTGGGCCGGGTGGGGCGCCAGGTAAGTTCTCTCTCTCTCCCTTTTTTTCTATTTTATTTTCTGTTTCATTTCTTTTGCAGCTTTGTTCATTTAATAAAAATGCCTAAACATTTTTATAACTCATAACACTTGTCATACCTACTGTATATATTATGAACAGTAGGAAACATTATAGTTTATGATTATTTGAGCATTTAAAATATTTTGTAGCATTTAAATGCCCAAATTCAAATACCATATGCTTTAATCCAAAGCCCTAGATTGTCCTAGAAAAATGTGCACCATTTTTGGCAGAGGTTTAAGACCAAGGCAGAAATGATGAACATTTTGAAGGGCATTTTGGGTACATTGGAAAATATTTTATCAAACCCTAGTTGTTAGGGGAGGGGTGCTGGGGTTTCTGTTAATCCCATTTCAATTTTCTTTGAAAGTAGACATGATGCACACTCTAGTCAGGTCCTAATGCAAGTGCTAACTAGGGATGTGACAAGATGCATGATAACCCACAAGTGTAGGCGATCAGTTGTAGCCTCTTTCGATAAGTAAGAGTGTCGAACCCAACGAGGAGCTAAATGTAGAACAAATATTCCCTCAAGTTCTATCGACCACTGATACAACTCTACGCACGCTTGACGTTTACTTTACCTAGAACAAGTATTAAACTAGAAGTACTTTGTAGGTGTTTTTGGATAGGTTTGCAAGATAATAAATAGCACGTAAATATAAACTAGGGGCTGTTAAGGTAAAGAAGAAATAACGTTAGTGATAGCGAGTGTAGAAAAGCGGTGTTAGGAGTTGCGAAATTGCCCCTAAGCAATTGACTACATTACTAGACCGATAGCAAGTTTTATGTGGGAGAGGCCACTTCTAGTATGTCATCCCTGACTTGGAATTATATGCACTTATGATTGGAACTATTAGCAAGCATCCACAACTACTAACGTTCATTAAGGTAAAAAGCCAACCATAGCATTAAGATATATATTGGTCCCCCTTCAATCATGTATGCATCAATTTCTACGCTAGGTTGAAGCTTCTGTCACTCTTGCCCTCCAATACGTAGTCCTATCAACTTACAACTAACCCTATGTTGTGATCCACGTGCGCGCTCATATGATGGGCACCAAAGGACAGCAACATAACCACAACCAATTTAAACTAATCATAGCAATTCACCAATCACCGATAGGACAAGGAAAATCTACTCAAACATCATAGGATGGCAACACATCATTGGATAATAATATGAAGCATAAAGCACCATGTTCAAGTAGAGGGTACAACGGGTTGCGGGAGAGTGGACCGCTGTAGATAGATGGCGGAAGGCGATGGAGATGTTGGTGAAGATGGCGGAGGTGTTTGTTGGAAATATGCCCTAGAGGCAATAATAAAAGAGTTATTATTATATTTCCTTGTTCATGATAATCGTTTATTATCCATGCTATAATTGTATTGATTGGAAACTCATGTACATGTGTGGATAAATAGACAAACTTTGTGTCCCTAGTAAGCCTCTTCAGGACTAGCTCGTTGATCAAAGATGACCACGGTTTCCAGGTCATAGACATGAGTTGTCATTTGATAACGGGATCACATCATTAGGAGAATGATGTGATGGACGAGACCCAAACGTTAAACATAGCTTTTGATCGTATCAGTTATCGCTATAGTTTTCTGCATGTCAAGTGTAAGTTCCTATGACCATGAGATCATGTAACTCACTGACACCGTAGGAGTGCTTTGTGTGTGCCAAACGTCGCAACGTAACTGGGTGACTATAAAGGTACTCTACAGGTATCTCCGAAGGTGTCTGTTGAGTTGACATGGATCGAGACTGGAATTTGTCACTCCGTGTGACGGAGAGGTATCTCCGGGCCCACTCGGTAATACATCATCTCAATGAGCTCAAAGTGACTAAATAGTTAGTCACGGGATTGTGTATTACGGAACGAGTAAAGAGACTTGCCGGTAACGAGATTGAACTAGGTATAGAGATACCGACGATCGAATCTCGGGCAAGTAACATACCGACGAGACAAAGGGAACTGTATACGGGATTGCCTGAATCCTTGACATCGTGGTTCATCCGATGAGATCATCGAGGAATATGTGGGAACCAATATGGGTATCCAGATCCCGCTGTTGGTTATTGACCTGGGAGTGTCTCGGTCATGTCTGCATAGTTTCCGAACCCGCAGGGTCTACACACTTAAGGTTCGGTGACGCTAGGGTTGTTAGTGAGAACAGTGCATGGTTACCGAAGGTTGTTCGGAGTCCCGGATGAGATCCCGGACGTGACGAGGGTCTCCGGAATGGTCCGGGGACGAAGATTGATATATAGGATGAGAGTGATCGGAGTCCGGAAGTGTTCCGGGGAGTATCGGGAAGTCGGCGGATGACCGAAAGGGGTTTTCGGGGTCCCGGAAAGAGTTTCGGGCCTAATGGGCCACAAAGGGGAGATGCAACAGCCCTCATAGGGCTGTGCGCCCCCCCTAGGGCCCTCTCCTCATGCGCCAAGGGGGCTGGACCCCCCTAGGGCTGCCGCACCCCCTTAGGCTTGGGGGGCAAGGCACCTGGGGGGGAAACCCTAGGCCCTGGCCGCCGCCCCCCCCTTGGCCGCCCCCCTTCTCCCCTTGGCCGCCGCCCCTAGGGGGTAACCCTAGGGCGCCCCTCCCCTCTCTACCCCCCCTATATAAAGAGAGGCAGAGGGAGGGCAGCCACACACGTTCGTGCCTCGGTGCTGCCCTCCCTCTCCCACTACAATCTTCGTTTTCCCGCAGTGCTTGGCGAAGCCCTGCTGGAATCCTCCATCACCATCTCCACCACGCCGTCGTGCTGCCGGTGTCTCCATCAACCTCTCCTTCCCCCTTGCTGGATCAAGAAGGAGGAGACGTCCCCGAGCTGTACGTGTGAAGAACGCGGAGGCACCGTTGCTTCGGTGCTAGGATCTTCGGCGATCTGAATCGCGGCGAGTACGACTCCATCAACCGCGTTCTTGAACGCTTCCGCTTAGCGATCTACAAGGGTATGTGGATCCAACTCTCCCCTCGTAGATGCATCTCCTAGATTGATCTTGGTGAGCGTAGGAAAATTTTTTGTTTCCCATGCAACGTTCCCCAACAGTGGTATCAGAGCTAGGTTCTTGCGTAGATGCTTTCACGAGTAGAACACAAAGGGGTTTGTGGGCGTTGATGTTTAGATTGCTTCCTTCCTTGGTCTTTCTTGATTCAGCGGTATTATGGGATGAAGCGGCCCGGACCAACTTTACATGTCCACGTACATGAGACCGGTTCCATCGACAGACATGCGACTTTTGTTGCATAAGATGGCTGGCGGGTGTCTGTCTCTCCTATCTTAGTTGAATCGGAATAGACAAAGGCGGTCCTTGTAGAAGGTTAAATAGCAACTTAAATATCACCGTTGTGGCTTTGCGTAGGTAAGAAGCGTTCTTGCTAGATACCCATAGCAGCCACGTAAAACATGCAACAACAAATTAGAGGACGTCTAACTTGTTTTTGCAGGGTATGTATGTGATATGATATGGCCAATGACATGATGAGATATATTTGATGCATGAGATGATCATGTTGTAATAGTTAATATCGACTTGCATGTCGATGTATACGGCAACCGGCAGGAGCCATAGGGTTGTCTTTAATTTTTTGTATGACCTGCGTGTCAATCATTAAGCGCTATGTAATGCTTTACTTTATCGCTAAACGGTAGCAATAGTAGTAAGAGCATGGTGGGCGCGCGACAACCCCGATGGCGACACGATGATGGAGATCATGATGATGGGGATCATGGTGTTACGCCGGTGACGATGGAGATCATGCCGGTGCTTTGGAGATGGAGATCAAAAGCACGAGTTGATGGCCATATCATGTCACTTATGATTTGCATGTGATGTTAATCCTTTTATGCATCTTATTTTGCTTAGGACGACGGTAGCATTATAAGATGATCCCTCACTAAAATTTCAAGATAAAATTGTGTTCCCCCCGAGTGTGCGCCGTTGCGAAGGTTCGTCGTTTCGAAGCACCACGTGATGATCGGGTGTGATAGACTCTACGTTCGCATACAACGGGTGCAAGCCAGTTTTGCATATGCAGAACACTCGGGTTAGACTTGACGAGCCTAGCATGTACAGACATGGCCTCGGAACACAGGAGACCGAAAGGTCGAGCATGAGTCATATAGTAGATATGATCAACATGAAGATGTTCACCATTGACACCACCTCATCTCACGTGATGATCGGACTTGGGTTGGTGGATTTGGATCATGTCACGCTCGGATGACCAGAGGGATGTCAATTTGAGTGGGAGTTATAAGTAATTTGATTAGTTAAAAACTCACTCATCATGAACAATAGTCTAAGATGTCTTTGCAAATCTTTTGTTGTAGATGGCTCGCGCAGTAGCTCCCCTGAATTTTAATGCGTTCCTAGAGAAAACTAAGCTGAAAGATGATGGGAGCAACTTTGTGGACTGGCTCCGCAATCTGAGGATCATCCTCACAGCTGCCCAAAAGGTTTATGTCCTAAGTGCACCGCTAGGTGAACCCCCCGCTCCGGCCTCTGTGGACGTTATGAACGCCTGGCAGACGCGTTCGGATGACTACTCAGTAGTGCAGTGTGCCATGTTGTATAGCTTGGAAGGAAGACTTCAAAGGCGTTTTGAACGTCATGGAGCATATGAGATGTTCCAGGAGTTGAAGTTCATCTTTGAAAAGAATGCCAAGATCGAGAGGTATGAGACCACCGATAAATTCTTTGCTTGCAAGATGGAGGAGAATTCGTCTGTCAGTGAGCACTTACTGAAGATGTCTGGGTACTATACCCGCATAGCTGATCTGGGACTTGTGTTCCCGGAGGAGGCTATCATTGACAGAATTCTCCAGTCACTCCCACCTAGCTACAAGAGCTTCGTGCAGCAGTATAACATGCAAGGGATGAACAAATCCATCGCCGAGCTGTTTTCAATGCTGAAAGTCGCTGAGGCAGACATCCAGAAGGAGTATCAAGTGTTGATGGTCAATAAAACTACCAGTTTCAAGAAAAATGGCAAGGGCAAGAAGGGTAACTCTAAGAAGGGTGGCAAGGCAGTTGCTCATCCAGTGAAGAAACCCAAGGCTGGGCCCAAGCCAGAGACTGAGTGTTTCTATTTCAAGGGGAACGGCCACTGGAAGCGGAACTGCCCCAAGTATCTGGCAGACAAGAAGGGGGCCAACAACAACAACAAGCAAGGTATATGTGATATACATTGATGTGTACCTTACCAACTCTCGTTGTAGTGCCTGGGTATTTGATACCGGTTCGGTTGCTCACATTTGCAACTCTAAACAGGAACTACGGAATAAACGGAGGCTGGCGAAGGACGAAGTGACGATGCGCGTGGGGAATGGTTCCAAGGTTGATGTGATCGCCGTCGGCACGCTCGCTCTTCGATTACCATCGGGATTAGTTATGAACCTGAATAATTGTTATTTAGTGCCTGCGTTGAGCATGAACATTATATCTGGATCTTGTTTAATGCGAGACGGTTACTCATTTAAATCAGAGAATAAAGGTTGTTCTATTTATATGGGTAATATCTTTTATGGTCATGCACCCGAAGTAGGGGGTTTATTCTTATTGAATCTCGATAGTGATGATACACATGTTCATAACATTAATGCCAAAAGATGTAGAGTTGATAACAATAGTACCACTTTCTTGTGGCACTGCCGTCTGGGTCATATCGGCGTGAAACGCATGAGGAAACTCCATGCTGATGGACTTTTGGAGTCTCTTGATTTTGAATCACTTGACACATGCGAGCCGTGCCTCATGGGCAAGATGACTAAGACCCCGTTTTCAGGAACAATGGAACGGGCAAGTGACTTATTGGAAATCATACATACTGATGTGTGTGGCCCGATGAGTGTCACGGCGCGCGGTGGATATCGTTATTTTCTCACCTTCACTGACGACTTAAGTAGATATGGGTATATTTACTTGATGAAGCATAAGTCTGAAACGTTTGAAAAGTTCAAGCAATTTCAGAGTGAAGTTGAGAATCATCGTAACAAGAAGATCAAGTTCCTACGATCTGATCGAGGGGGAGAGTATCTGAGTTATGAGTTTGGCAATCACTTAAGAAAATATGGAATTGTTTCACAGTTGACGCCACCTGGAACACCACAGCGTAATGGTGTGTCCGAACGTCGTAATCGAACCCTATTAGATATGGTGCGTTCTATGATGTCTCTTGCCGATTTGCCACTATCGTTTTGGGGATATGCGTTAGAGACAGCTGCATTCACTTTAAATAGGGCTCCATCTAAGTCCGTTGAGACAACACCGTATGAACTATGGTTTGGTAAGAAACCTAAGTTGTCTTTTCTCAAAGTTTGGGGTTGCGATGCTTATGTCAAAAGGCTTCAGCCAGAAAAGCTCGAACCCAAAGCGGACAAATGTGTCTTCATAGGATACCCAAAAGAAACTGTTGGGTACACCTTCTATCTCAGATCCGAGGGCAAAGTGTTTGTCGCTAAGAACGGGTCCTTTCTCGAGAAAGAGTTTCTCTCGAAAGAATTGAGTGGGAGGAAGGTAGAACTCGATGAGGTTATTGAACCTCTGCTTCAACCAGAGAGTTGCGCAGCGCAGAAAGATGTTTTTGTGGAGCCTGCAGCGGTTGAAGAGGAAGCCAAAGATGATGATCAAGAAACTTCTGATCAAGTTACTACCGAACCTCGTAGGTCGACAAGGGTACGCACTGCACCTGAGTGGTATGGTAACCCTGTCTTGGAGGTCATGTTGTTAGACAACAGTGAACCTACGAGCTATGGAGAAGCGATGGTGGGCCCGGATTCCGACAAATGGTTAGAGGCCATGAAATCCGAGATGGGATCCATGTATGAAAACAAAGTATGGACTTTGGAAGTATTACCTGAAGGGCGGAAGGCCATTCAGAATAAATGGATTTTTAAGAGGAAGACGACGCTGACGGCAATGTCACCGTGTATAAAGCTCGACTTGTGGCAAAGGGTTTTTCACAAGTTCAAGGGATTGACTACGATGAGACTTTCTCACCCGTAGCGATGCTTAAATCCGTCCGAATCATGTTAGCGATAGCTGCATATTTCGATTATGAAATTTGGCAGATGGATGTCAAAACAGCGTTCCTTAACGGTTTTCTTAAGGAAGAGTTGTATATGATACAACCGGAAGGTTTTGTCGATCCAGAGAATGCTGACAAAGTTTGCAAACTCCAGCGTTCCATTTATGGGCTGGTACAAGCATCTCGGAGTTGGAATCTTCGCTTTGATGAGGTGATCAAAGCATTTGGGTTTGTACAAGTTTACGGAGAAGCTTGTATTTACAAGAAAGTGAGTGGGAGCTCTATAGCGTTTGTAATATTATATGTGGATGACATATTGCTGATTGGAAACAATATAGAATTTTTGGATAGCGTAAAGGGGTATTTGAACAAGAGTTTTTCGATGAAGGATCTCGGTGAAGCTGCTTTCATATTGGGCATCAAGATCTATAGAGATAGATCAAGACGCTTGATAGGACTTTCACAAAGTACATACCTTGATAAAGTTTTGAAGAAGTTCAAAATGGATCAATCCAAGAAGGGGTTCTTGCCGGTATTGCAAGGTACAAAGTTGAGTAAGACTCAATGCCCAGTGACTGCGGAAGATAGAGAAAAGATGAGTGTCGTCCCCTATGCTTAAGCCATAGGCTCTATCATGTATGCAATGCTGTGCACAAGACCAGATGTCAGCCTTGCCATAAGTATGGCCGGAAGGTTTCAAAGTAATCCTGGTATGGATCACTGGACAGCGGTCAAGAATATCCTAAAGTACCTGAAAAGGACTAAGGAGATGTTTCTCGTTTATGGAGGTGATCAAGAGCTCGTCGTAAAGGGTTACGTCGATGCAAGCTTTGACACTGATCCGGATGACTCTAAGTCTCAAACCGGATACGTATATATTCTCAACGGGGGAGCGGTAAGCTGGTGCAGTTCCAAGCAAAGCGTGGTAGCCGATTCTACATGCGAAGCGGAGTACATAGCTGCCTCGGAGGCGGCAAAGGAAGGTGTCTGGATGAAGGAGTTCATGACAGATCTTGGAGTTGTGCCTAGCGCATTGAACCCAATGACTCTGTTTTGTGACAACACTGGTGCCATTGCTCTAGCCAAGGAACCAAGGTTTCACAAGAGGACCAGACACATAAAGCGACGCTTCAATTCCATCCGCGATTCAGTCAAGGAGGAGGACATAAGCATTTGCAAAGTACACACGGATTTGAATGTTGCAGATCCGTTGACTAAGCCTCTTCCACGGGCTAAGCATGATCAACACCAAGACTCTATGGGTGTTAGATTCATTACCTTGTAATGCTAGATTATTGACTCTAGTGCAAGTGGGAGACTGTTGGAAATATGCCCTAGAGGCAATAATAAAAGAGTTATTATTATATTTCCTTGTTCATGATAATCGTTTATTATCCATGCTATAATTGTATTGATTGGAAACTCATGTACATGTGTGGATAAATAGACAAACTTTGTGTCCCTAGTAAGCCTCTTCAGGACTAGCTCGTTGATCAAAGATGACCACGGTTTCCAGGTCATAGACATGAGTTGTCATTTGATAACGGGATCACATCATTAGGAGAATGATGTGATGGACGAGACCCAAACGTTAAACATAGCTTTTGATCGTATCAGTTATCGCTATAGTTTTCTGCATGTCAAGTGTAAGTTCCTATGACCATGAGATCATGTAACTCACTGACACCGTAGGAGTGCTTTGTGTGTGCCAAACGTCGCAACGTAACTGGGTGACTATAAAGGTACTCTACAGGTATCTCCGAAGGTGTCTGTTGAGTTGACATGGATCGAGACTGGAATTTGTCACTCCGTGTGACGGAGAGGTATCTCCGGGCCCACTCGGTAATACATCATCTCAATGAGCTCAAAGTGACTAAATAGTTAGTCACGGGATTGTGTATTACGGAACGAGTAAAGAGACTTGCCGGTAACGAGATTGAACTAGGTATAGAGATACCGACGATCGAATCTCGGGCAAGTAACATACCGACGAGACAAAGGGAACTGTATACGGGATTGCCTGAATCCTTGACATCGTGGTTCATCCGATGAGATCATCGAGGAATATGTGGGAACCAATATGGGTATCCAGATCCCGCTGTTGGTTATTGACCTGGGAGTGTCTCGGTCATGTCTGCATAGTTTCCGAACCCGCAGGGTCTACACACTTAAGGTTCGGTGACGCTAGGGTTGTTAGTGAGAACAGTGCATGGTTACCGAAGGTTGTTCGGAGTCCCGGATGAGATCCCGGACGTGACGAGGGTCTCCGGAATGGTCCGGGGACGAAGATTGATATATAGGATGAGAGTGATCGGAGTCCGGAAGTGTTCCGGGGAGTATCGGGAAGTCGGCGGATGACCGAAAGGGGTTTTCGGGGTCCCGGAAAGAGTTTCGGGCCTAATGGGCCACAAAGGGGAGATGCAACAGCCCTCATAGGGCTGTGCGCCCCCCCTAGGGCCCTCTCCTCATGCGCCAAGGGGTTGGACCCCCCTAGGGCTGCCGCACCCCCTTAGGCTTGGGGGGCAAGGCACCTGGGGGGGAAACCCTAGGCCCTGGCCGCCGCCCCCCCCTTGGCCGCCCCCCTTCTCCCCTTGGCCGCCGCCCCTAGGGGGTAACCCTAGGGCGCCCCTCCCCTCTCTACCCCCCCCTATATAAAGAGAGGCAGAGGGAGGGCAGCCACACACGTTCGTGCCTCGGTGCTGCCCTCCCTCTCCCACTACAATCTTCGTTTTCCCGCAGTGCTTGGCGAAGCCCTGCTGGAATCCTCCATCACCATCTCCACCACGCCGTCGTGCTGCCGGTGTCTCCATCAACCTCTCCTTCCCCCTTGCTGGATCAAGAAGGAGGAGACGTCCCCGAGCTGTACGTGTGAAGAACGCGGAGGCACCGTTGCTTCGGTGCTAGGATCTTCGGCGATCTGAATCGCGGCGAGTACGACTCCATCAACCGCGTTCTTGAACGCTTCCGCTTAGCGATCTACAAGGGTATGTGGATCCAACTCTCCCCTCGTAGATGCATCTCCTAGATTGATCTTGGTGAGCGTAGGAAAAATTTTTGTTTCCCATGCAACATTCCCCAACAGTGTTTGTGTAGATCGCCGTCACACGATGATGGCCCCGGTGGCACTCCGGCGCCACCGGAAGCGAGGGGGGGAGAGCCCCCTCCTTCTTCTTCTTCCTTGACCTTCTCCCTAGATGGGAGAAGGGTTTCCTCTCTGGTCCATGGCCTCCATGGTGGCGGAGGGGGGGGGGGCGAGAGCCCCGCCGAGATTGGATCTGTCTCTCTGTCTCTCTCTGTTTCTGTGTTCCCAGATTCTGGCCCTTCACCGTTTCTTATATTCCCGGAGATTCATAACTCCGATTGGGCTGATTATTTGACACGATTTTTATTCGGATATTTGCTTTCTTGCGGCGAAAGAAGGGCATCAACCGCCTTACGGAGTGGCCACGAGGACCCAGGGCGCGCCTGCCCCTGGCGGGCGCGCCCCCTGCCTCGTGGCCCACTCGGGCATCGTCTCATGTTAGTTCCGCTTCCCAAAATTCACATATATTCCAAAAAAATCTCCGTCCGTTTTTATTCCGTTTGGACTCCGTTTGATATGGATATTCTGCGAAATAAAAAACATGCAACAAACAGGAACTGGCACTAGGCACTGGATCAATATGTTAGTCCCAAAAAATAGTATAAAAAGTTGCCAAAAGTATATGAAAGTTGTAGAATATTGGCATGGAACAATCAAAATTATAGATACGACGGAGACGTATCAGCATCCCCAGGCTTAATTCCTGCTCGTTCTCGAGTAGGTAAATGATAAAAAAATTGATGTGGAATGCTACCTAGCATAATCTTGATCATGTAATCTAATCATGGCATGAATATTAAGACACGATTGATTCAAAGCAATAGTCTATCATTTGACATAAAAGAATTTAATACTCGGGCTTCCCAACAAACAATCAGGTCATTCAAAATATCAATGCTAAAGAACGTTATCCCTACAAAATCATATATTCTTTTATGCTTCCCTTTTCTTAACACAAGGTACCCCTGATGCCCATCCCGGTGTTAGCCAAGCAATTGTTTTCATACTTTACTTTTTCGAAGTTTTTCAACTCTTCACGCAATACATGAGCGTGAGCCATGGATATAGCACCATGGGTGGAATAGAAGATGGTAGCAGACAAAAGTAGGGAGAAAGTCTCACATCGACTAGGCGTATCAACGGGCTATGGAGATGCCCATCTATAGATATCAATGTGAGTGAGTAGGGATTGCCATGTAACGGATGCACTAGAGTTATAAGTGTATGAAAGCTCAAAAGAAAACTAGTGGGTGTGCATCAACTTGCTTGCTCATGAAGACCTAGGGCATTTGAGGAAGCCCGTCGTTGGAATATACAAGCCAAGTTCTATAATGAAAATTCCCACTAGTATATGGAAGTAACAACATAGGAGACTCTCTATCATGAAGATCATGGTGCTACTTTGAAGCACAAGTGTGGAAAAATAATAATAGTAGCATTGTCCCCTTTTTCTTTTCTTTTTTTTTTCCTTTTTATTTTTGTTGGGCCTTCCTTTTTTTATTTGGCCTTTCTCTTTTTTTTGGCCTTTCTTTTTTTTGGCCTTTCTTTTTTTCCTTTTTATTCAAGGGACAATGCTCTAGTAATGATGATCATCACACTTCTATTTACTTACAACTCGATATTACAACTCGATACTATAACAAAAATATGACTCTATATGAATGTCTCCGGCGGTGTACCGGGATGTGCAATGATCTAGCGTAGCAATGACATCAAAAAATGGACAAGCCATGGAAACATCATGCTAGCTATCTTAGGATCATGCAAGGCAATATGACAATGATGTTGTGTGTCATAATAAATGGAACGGTGGAGTTACATGGCAATATATCTCGGAATGGCTATGGAAATGCCATAATAGGTAGGTATGGTGGTTGTTTTGAGGAAGGTATATGGTGGGTGTATGGTACCGGCGAAAGTTGTGCGGTACAAGAGAGGCTAGCAATGGTGGAAGGGTGAGAGTGCGTATAATCCATGGGCTCAACATTAGTCATAAAGAACTCAGATACTTATTGCGAAAAATCTATTAGCCCTTGAAGCAAAAATACTACGACACATGATCCTAGCGGGGAGGTTGGTAGGAGTTAACCATCGCGCGCCCCCGACCTTCACGCAAAGATAAACAATCAAAATACAATGCGCACCAATTTGGTTACATAGTTAGGAGACCATGCGTGCATGCTTCGGGAATCACAAACCTTAACACCAATATTTTACTAGACCACAATCATTCACTAGTACCTCCCACATATTAGCATCTCTATATCGCAAAACTATTGCAAGGAATCAAACATATCATATTCAGCGATCTAAAAGTTTATTTAGGATTTTATGACTAACCATGTGAATGACCAATTCCTGTCAACTCTCTAAATAGATATAAGTGAAGCAAGAGAGTTTTAATTCTTTCTACAAAAGTTATGCCCACACACTAACAATTATAAGTGAAGCAAAAGAGCATTCTACAAATGGCGGTTTTCTATGTGAAGAGAAACATGCAATCCAAACTTCAAATGATATAAGTGAAGCACATGAAGCATTCTATAAAGCCATACTCAAAAGATATAATTGAAGTGCAAAGAGCATTCTATAAATCAACCAAGGACTATCCCATACCAGCATGGTGCATTTATTAAAAGAAAAAGAAAAAGCACACGATGCTCCAAGAGTTTACGCATATCATGTGAATGAAACGAATCCAAAAACATACTGATACTTGTTGAAGAAAGATGGGATGCTTCCAGGGCATCCCCAAGCTTAGACGCTTGAGTCTCCTTGAATATTTACTTGGGGCGCCTTGGGAATCCCCAAGCTTGAGCTCTTGCCTCTCCTCCTTCTTCTCACATCGAGACCTCCTCGATCCTCGAACACTTCATCCACACAAAACTTAACCGAACATTTAGTGGTGGGGTTAGTGCATATGATCAATGAAATCTCATCATGTACTGCCCTAACATTATTGTATAATTATGAACAAACATTACCCACTGTATGCTATCAGAATTCTATGGCCCCAAGTCAAGGAGGCTTCAACAAGAATTCAAACATATGCAAATAATGAAGTTATAAAAGCAATCAGTGAAAACATGACAGTCTGTAGTAATTTGAACATTAACCATACTTCTGTTACCCTAAAAATTTGGGCAAAATTAGGAAAAATAAAAAATTTGTATAGCAAGACTTTGCAACAAGTTTCATATCCTGTAGACATTCCAGCAAAAAATGTAAAATCACGCACTACAGCCAAAGTTTCTGTTTTTGCACCGCACAAACCAACAAGCAGTTTAATCATCCTAAAGGAAACTCTTGGCACATTATTTTTATAATATAATGTAATTGTACAAGGGGATAATTATTTTTGTTGAAAAGTTTCTGTAATTCAAGATTTGCAAAGTTTCCATGGGCATGAACAAAGTTCAAGGAGCTCCCCCATTTCAACAGTGCTCGTCCTTCTTACTTTCACTTTTCTTTTTGAAGAAGTTTTAGGTTCCCCTCTTTATTTTTATTTTTTTAAAACTTTATAAAAGCACACAACAGAAATAAATGACTCTCTAAAACTTTCGGGTTGTCTCCTGATACGTCTCCAATGTATCTATAATTTTTTATTGTTCCATGCTATTATTTATGATGTTTTGGATGTTTAATGGGCTTTGTTATACACTTTTATATTATTTTTGGGACTAACCTATTAACCCAAAGGCCCAGTCCAGATAGCTGTTTTTTCCCTATTTCAGGGTTTTTACAGAAAAGGAATATCAAATGGAGTCCAAACGGAATGAAACCTTCGGGAGAGATATTTTTGGAGCGATATCTTCACGGGAGACTTGAGAACCACGGAATAGGGAACACGTGGCGTCCACGAGGGTGGGGGGCGCGCCCCTGCCTCATGGGCCCCACGTTGGTCCCCCGGTGCCCTCCTTCCTCCTATATATACCTATGTACCCCGAAAACATCAGAAGAGAAGAGAAAACCCTTGTTCCACCGCCGCAAACTTCTGTTCCCGTGAGATCCCATCTTGCGGCCTGTTCCGAAGCTCCGATGGAGGGGGGGATCTACCATGGAGTGCTTCTACATCAACACCATCGCCTCACCATGAGTTGTGAGTAGATTACCACAGACCTTCTGGTCCATCATTAGTACCTAGATGGCTCCTTATCTCTCTTTGGATCTCAATACCAAGTTCTCATCAGTCTTCGAGGAGATCTATTCGATGTAATCTCTTTTTGCGGAGTGTTTGTCGAGATCCGATGAATTGTGGGTTTATAATCAAGATTATCTATGAGAAATATTTGCTTCTTTTCTGAGTTCTTTTATGTATGATTATAATATCCTTGCAAGTCTCTTCGAATTATCGGTTTGGTTTGGCCTACTAGATCTATCGTTCTTGCAATGAGAAGTGCTTGGCCTTGGGTTCAATCTTGCGGTGTCCTTTCCCAGTGACAGTAGGGGCAGCAAGGCACGTATTCTATTGTTGCCATCAAGGATAAAAAGATGGGGTTTATATCATATTGCTTGAGTTTATCCCTCTACATCATGTCATCTTGATTAAGGAGTTACTCTGTTCTTATGAACTTAATACTCTAGATACATGCTGGATAGCGGTCGATGTGTGGAGTAATAGTACTGATGCAGAATCGTTTTGGTCTACTTGTCACGGACGTGATGCCTATATATAGTGATCATGCCTAGATATTCTCATAATTATTCACTTTTCTATCAATTGCTCGACGGTAATTCGTTCACCCACCGTAGAATTCTGCTATCATGAGAGAAGCCACTAGTGAAACCAATGGCCCCCGGGTCTATTCTCAACATATCAATCTAAAATCTACTTTACTTTACTGTTTTTACTTTATGTTCTTATATCCAAAAATACCAAAAATATCAAACTATCATATCTATCTGATCTCACTTTCGTAAGTGACATTAAAGTGATTGACAACCCCTTATCGCGTTGGCTGCGAAGTTCTTATTTGTTTGTGTAGGTGTGAGGGACTCGCGCGTGGTCTCCTACTGGATTGATACCTTGGTTCTCAAAAACTGTGGGAAATACTTATGCTACTGTGCTGCATCACCCTTTCCTCTTCGAGGGAATACAACGCAAGCTCGAGAAGTAGTATCTCCCTCGCAGCACTTTCTTTAAAGCCATTAAGCTAGGCATATGGTGCTCAAGTAATGGATCCACCCGGATCCCAAGTTATATCAAAGCCAATTTTAATTAACAATGATTTGGGATTTAGTAGTGAGCACAAAGTGATATGTGTCATGCAAAAATGAAGTCTAACTCTCTTCCTACGCATAGGCATGTCATACAAGAACAATTCATGCACATCAAGTAAAGGCCAATGCTTAGTATAAGCAGTTTCTTGCAATTTTATCATGTTGGAAACATAGAGAGGCGGAGATGTAGTTCGTCTCTCATAATAATTGCAAGTAGGATCAGCAAGCACATGCATATTTTATTCATCAAAATCATCATGTGTAACAGAAAAAGGCAACCCATCAATATAATCCTTAATAAGTGCAAACTTCTCCGATATAGTGTAGTTTGCAGAATTCAAAAAGATAATAGGACTATCATGCGTGGGTGCAAAACAATCTCATGTTTAACATAAGGAACTATAGCAAGTTCATCTCCATAAGCATAATTCATATTGGCATCTTGGCCACAAGCATAGCAAGCATCATCAAAAAGGGATATTTCAAAATAATCAACGGGATCATAGCAATCATCCTTCGGTAAGCAGGAAGGGAAATTAAACAATGTATGAGTTGAAGAGTTACTCTCATTAGAAGGTGGGCACGGGTAGCTAATCCGCTCTTCCTCCTTTTGTTCTTCGCTCTCCTCCTCATCTTTTTCATCCAATGAGCTCACAATGTCATTGATTTCTTCTTCCATAGACTCCTGCAAAATATTAGTCTCTTCTTGAACAGCGGAGACCTTCTCAATAAATGCATCAATATCGAAGTTATATTCATAATTCAAATAGCAATATTTCAATATAGCAAGATTTTTAGGCCTAGAAACATCATCATAAAAAGCGTCATTCTTTCTAAACAGAGATTCAATTTCATAAGCACCCTTAAAAGCAACGAATTCTTCTATTTGTACCACATCATAATAATCATATATACCATTAGCATAAGAAGCTAAGGTTTCATTATCGTTAAATTTGCCTGAAAAGGGAAGGTGTGAAGCCTTCATCCTAGAGCAACAAGTATAATCATATCTCAAGCATAGTTGCCGAGCATACCAATGCAACATATGAATTTGATCCCATAACAGTTTCCCTTTTTGTGTCAAGAGATAATCCCTAAAGTATTCGCGTTGATCCAACGTTACTCCCATTACATAGTTGAATGGGGTTTTCTCAGGATTATCAAAGTAGTACATAATATCTTTCACATAATGAGCATCGAGGGTTTTAGGAGGTTCCCCATCTCCATGAGTAGCAAGTACACCTAAGTTTTTTGGTATTTCGTGTTCCATATCCATAACTAAAGAGAGAGAACAACTTAGAACAGCAAATAAAATCTACTTAGTGATAAAGCAAACAAGCACACACGAGAATATTCACCCCACGCTATTGCTCCCCAGCAACGGCGCTAGAAAAAGGTCTTGATAACCCACAAGTGTAGGGGATCAGTTGTAGCCTCTTTCGATAAGTAAGAGTGTCGAACCCAACGAGGAGCTAAAGGTAGAACAAGTATTCCCTCAAGTTCTATCGACCACTGATACAACTCTATGCACGCTTGACGTTTACTTTACCTAGAACAAGTATTAAACTAGAAGTACGTTGTAGGTTTTTTTGGATAGGTTTTCAAGATAATAGTTAAGGTAAAGAAGCAATAAAGTTAGTGATAGCGAGTGTGGAAAAGTGGTGGTAGGAGTTGCAAAATTGCCCCGAAGCAATTGACTACGTTACTAGACCGATAGCAAGTTTTATGTGGGAGAAACCACTGCTAGCATGTCATCCCTGACTTGGAATTCTATGCACTTATGATTGGAACTATTAGCAAGCATCCGCAACTACTAACGTTTATTAAGGTAAAACCCAACCATAGCATTAAGATATGGACTGTGATAATTGTCAACCATGTGGTAGATTGCAAAAAGTACCACACCATCCCTTCCCTTGGATCCCACCTTCTCGTGAATGAACTCCCCCCGTCAATCCTATTTTCCTGGCTCCTCCTGATTTAATTTTCCTCCGCACAAGAGGCTGCCGGCTCTCCCCGATTTTCTTGGCTACTGCACACGCACGATCAGATGTTTAAAAATAAGCAAAAATAGGCTGACAAGGGGATCGATCCCACACCCTACCATACTAAATTAACCACAACGACCAGCTAGGTTGGCTACATTTGCTGATTACGCAAAACTTACATGCTAGATGAATCTTCTTGAGACGATGTTGCACCCAAAAAAAAGAAATCAATCATTAAAAAAAAATCCAAAACCAACCTCACTTGTCTGGATTTTAGGACTGTGCACCCTAGTTCCTTCATTTTTTCTGCATGTTTCACACCGTTCACATGGTTCACAAAACCGGTCATCTCATTCGCTCCTTTCTGATGCAAAATACCACAGTGTTTCCCCATAAGTTATCAACTATGTGGGTCGTATATTACCATGTTATTTACATAGAAATTACCGAGGAGTATTTTTAACAACTTTTTTCTCCCTTGGTCAAATTTAAGGCGGTATCATACATAAGTTACTAGGTATGTGTTCGTATATTACCGAGCTATTTTCACATAAGTTACCGAAGCCAATTTTTTTTAATATTTTTTCCTTTGGTCAAAGTTACCATGATATTTGTAAGTAAGTTATTGGGTATGCAATTCATTTATTACCGTGTTATTTTCACATAAATTACCGAGGGTATATTTCGTTTTCAATAACTTTTTCCCTCCTTGGTCGAAGTTATCACAGTGTTCATACGTACATTATGGGGCATGCGGTTCATAAATTACGGTGTTATTTTTCGCATAAGTTGTTAGGGGTATGTTTTTCAAGAACTTTTCCAAATTTACCGCGGTATTTGTACCTAAGTTATCAGGTATGTGGTTCGTATATTACCATGTTATTAAAAAAACTACCTAGAGTATATTTTCAACAACTTCTTGCCCACTGTTCAAAGTTATCATGGTGTTTGTAAGTATGTTAACGGGTATGCGGTTCGTACATTACCGTGTGGGAGTATGCTTTTCAACAACTTATTCCCCCTCCTTCGACAGAGTTACCGCGATGCTAAAGTTATCAAGTATGTGGTTCGTATATAACCATGATATTTTTATATAAGTTACCCAGGGTATATTTTTCAACAACTTTTTTGAACAAAAAAAATTACCGTTGTATGTTTGAACAACAAAATTCCTCGGGTCAAAAGTTACCGTGGTATTCGTAACTAAAGTTATCACGCATACGATGTATATACCATGGTATTTACACATAAGTTATAAGGGTGTGTTTTTCAACAACATTCCTCCACCAAATGTCAAAGTTACCGTGTTGTTTATACCTAAGCTATCATGCCCGCGTTACGTAAATTATCATGTTGTTTACACTGAAGTTATCATGTGTGTAGTGTGTTGAATTACCATGCTATTTAGGCAGGAGTTATCAGTGTATGTTTCAAATATTTTTCACCGAGTTGAAGTTAACAGGCCGACCACGGGGTATGTAACTTACCAGCTATGTTGTGCGTACATTATCATGTTGTTTTCACGGGAATTACCGAGGTGTGTTCCAGCAAATTTTATCTCGCGGTCAAAAGTTACTAGGACTAACTTAGCAGCCCCTCAGGCCATCGTGTAAGAAAACTTCTTGCAATAATAATATTTTTTAGTGTTCATATATTGAACAATAACTAGGGCGGAATGAGTTATCTATGGGTCGATTCCATAAGTTCTGGGTCTTCCCGGATGTTGTTTTTTGATTCACTAGTTCCACAAATGTACAACCACATGGATTGATGAATCTTAGCACAAGCATGATGTAGTTGACCTGGTTAGTGCGGTCATAATTTCCCAATGACCAGGCTAGGTCCTGGGTCGATGCACCATGTCAGCATCACGAAGGACATGTCGGACACGACCACACCCTGAATTCAAGTAAAATCAATCAAAAGCGGATCAACGGAAAGCCATGTTGTGCATACTATAGCAAGCAATTCAGAAGCACAATGGTCGGTTGATTTCTTATGGAGTAGCGGAAAGTGGGGATCTGGAACCTACTGGAGATGGTCCAGCCGGCGAGGTTACGCTACATGTCGAGGATAAATATGGAGCAAGCAAATCATTCCTTATCTCCGAAAAGACCTTTGTCCTCGGCTGTTCCCGTGACAACCTCTGCTCCTGGAGAACAAAACCACTTCAGGACATGACTCCAACTGTTCGCCCTCTTCAGTACAAGGGGTGCTTTGCTTTGGGTCCTGTGTGGTATCACTTCTTTCCCCTTCAGCTTGTGCTAGTCCCTAATCTCCTGCTTCCTTCTATAACCCCATTACCTTCAGTATACATGGGTCATATTATGGCAAATTATTTTGTACCATCCAATAGTCAACACAAACATCTGTAATCTTCAGCCATTAAGTATAATAAAAACAGCATTTAAACTTCGTTTCCAGGGGGAAATCAGATGAACTACAGCAGGCATTTTGGTCTTCAGTCTCGTGCGAACTCACACAGTTAGAACATCCAGGAAAGCAAGAGCCTGCAAAAGAAAACAAACTGGAAAATGTGAGGGCAGCTTCATACGGTAGTAAAACAGTGCTGAAAGCAGGCGCTCCCTGTTTTACAAGCAAACAAGCAAAAGGAGATATATCATATAAGGGTCTCTGTTTCAGCAAAGCAACCCCCGGGATCAGCAGAGTGCTCGACGTTCCGTCTGTCTGGTGCATTTGACATGGCACATGGACAGAAATCAAGAACCACCAGGTGCTCCCAATGTGTATAGATTGGAACGAACACCACCTCCTCGAATCAGCTCCTCAGGCAGAGAGATGATCTGCTTTCACTCGTCATCTAGAAAAGGGGATTCTGAATCGACAAATTCAGGTTGTTTACTGAATACGACTGTTAACTGCGCCCAGGGCCAGAAATTCATGTTGTGTGTGATGCCAAGTTTGATCACAGAACTTAGCTTCTGGTATCAGTATCACACGTCAAAAATACCTATAGCTGGTACAAAAACCCTTTGCTATATTATACATGACTTCCAAATTAATTATCTCTCGAAAGCTACAGTACATAGTCACAAACAATTTTAGCTTATGAAATGCAATCAATTTGGCTCACCTTGATGTTGTCCTTGGGCTGAGGATAAATCTCCTTGTCGAGGCTATCATATATCTTCAAATACAGGACCAGGATTACGCCTTCACCGTCATTCTCGCCAAACATGGTAGTAGAATAGCTAGGCAACTGTACAAATCAGCTAAGTTGGTAAGTGTCAGATCTAACCAATCAATACTGCTTGGATAAGTAGTTCACAATGTTCCCAACTGTCACAAGTAAACAAATCCCATACAGAATAAGGTGAGCAGTGTGGAGAAACATTAGATGACATAGAGCTATCTGATGGCCGAGGGGACTGACTGACCATCCACCGAATCGGTTCTTCAAAGCCTTGCCGCCACGGTGACCACCACCAGCAGCAGGAGCAGCAGCGCCCGCCACACCCATTCTATCCATGGGCCAGTCCACGGCGGACACCGGACAAGTCTGTGTCGGCTGGCTAGTCGCCGGCGCGCGGTTGGCTCGCGGTGGCACGCACGAGGTAGAGGGGGCGGCGCGCAATGGCCTGGTGTGGGGAGGGGGAGGCGGAAGTAGGAATTTCCATCGGTGGTGGCGCGCAAGTGGGGGAGTGACCATGGTGGCGCGCGAGCTCGCCGGCAGCTAGGATGGGGATCGGAGCGAGGTCAAGGGTGAGAGGGAAGCAAAATTGGTTTTCTCGTTAGGGTGGGGTTCGATTTGTTCAGTGTTTTTTTTGCGTACCGCTTCGATCACGTGATCTTGATCCGACGTCTGCCAGCTCGTGTGGCAGTTTTGCAAAAAAGATTCCGGTTGCCACATACATATTTCGTTAAGATATATATTGGTCCCCCTTCAATCCCGTATGCATCAACTTCTACGCTAGGTTGAAGCTTCTGTCACTCTTGCCCTCCAATACATAGTCCTATCAACATACAACTAACCCTATGGTGTGATCCACGCGCGCGCTCATATGATGGGCACCAAAGGACAGCAATATAACCACAAGCAATTTAAACCAATCATAGCAATTCACCAATCACCGATAGGACAAGAAAATCTACTCATACATCATAGGATGGCAATACATCATTGGATAATAATATGAAGCATAAAGCACCATGTTCGAATAGAGGGTACAGCGGGTTGCGGGAGAGTGTACCGATGTAGATAGATGGGGGAAGGTGATGGAGATGTTGGTGAAGATGACGGAGGTGTTGGTGTAGATCGCTGTCACACGATGATGGCCCCGGTGGCACTCCAGCGCCACCGGAAGCGAGGGGGAGAGATCCCCCTCCTTCTTCTTCTTCCTTGATCTTCTCCCTAGATGGGAAAAGGGTTTCCCCTCTGGTCCATGGCCTCCATGGCGGCGGAGGGGCGAGAGCCCCTCCGAGATTGGATCTGTCTCTCTGTCTCTCTCTGTTTCTGCGTTCCCAGATTCTGGCCCTTCACCGTTTCTTATATTCCCGGAGATCCGTAACTCCGATTGGGCTGATTTTTTGACACGATTTTTACCGGATATTAGCTTTCTTGCAGCAAAAGAAGGGCATCAACCGCCTTACGAAGTGGCCATGAGGGCCTAGGGCGCGCCTGCCCCTCGTGGGCGCGCTCCCCTGCCTTGTGGCCCACTCGGGCATTGTCTCATGTTGGTTCTGCTCCCCAAAAATCACATATATTCCTAAAAAATCTCCATTTTTATTCCGTTTGGACTCCGTTTGAAATGGATATTCTGCGAAACAAAAAAACATGCAACAAGCAGGAACTAGCACTGGGCACTAGATCAATATGTTAGTCCCAAAAATTAGTATAAAAAGTTGCCAAAAGTATGTGAAAGTTGTAGAATATTGGCATGGAACAATAAAAAATTATAGATACGACGGAGACGTATCAATGCACCTAGTTCTTCTAAGAAGAAGAAAAAGAAAAATGATAGGACTCTGCATGCTTCTAGTGAACCTGTAGCTGACACACCTGAGAATCCCAATGATATCTCTGTCTCTGATGCCGAGACACAATCTGGTAATGAACCTAGGTATAAAGTTAATGATGATGCTCAACCTAGCAATGATAATGATGTAGAGATTGAACTTGATGTTGATCTTCATAACCCACAATCAAAGAATCAACGTTATGATAAGAGAGACTTTGTTGCTAGGAAGCATGACAAGGAAAGAGAACCATGGGTACATAAACCCATGCCTTTTCCTCCTAAACCATCCAAGAAAAAGGACGATGAGGATTTTGAGCGCTTTGCTGAAATGATTAGACCTATCTTTTTGCGTATGCGTTTGACTGATATGCTTAAAACAAATCCTTATGCTAAGTATATGAAATATATTATTACCAATAAAAGAAAGATACCTGAAGTTGAAATTTCCACCATGCTTGCCAATTATACTTTTAAAGGTGGAATACCAAGAAACTAGGAGATCCAGGAGTACCAACTATACCTTGCTCCATCAAATAAAACTATGTTAAAACTGCTTTATGTGATCTTGAAGCCGGTGTTAGTGTTATGCATGCCTCTCTCTTTATATCGTAGACTTGACTTGAATAAGTTGACACCTACTGAAATATCTTTGCAAATGGCCGATAAATCAACTGCTATACCTGTCGGTATTTGTGAGGATGTGCCTGTTGTGGTTGCAAATGTTACTATTCTAACGGACTTTGTTATCCTTGATATTCCCGAGGACGATAGTATGTCTATTATCCTTGGTAGACCCTTTTTGAATACTGCAGGGGCTGTTATTGATTGCAACAAAGGCAATGTCACTTTTCATGTCAATGCTAATGAGCATACGGTACACTTTCTGAGGAAACAACCTCAGGTCCACAGTATCAATTCTATTGGAAAATTTTCAGCTATTACTATTGGAAATTTTGAAATTCCTCTTCCTACTGCCAAGAAGAAATATGATATCCTTATTGTGGGGGACATACATATCCCCATTGAGGTAACCTAGTGTTATTCGAAAATTCTCCGGTTTCATGTTATTTGGAAATAGTTTATTAACAAGACATGATCAACCTTGTTAATGGATTCCTTTTGACAAGAATGAGATGGTTGAATTTAGATAGCACAACCTTCTGTACCCTTCTTTTACTTTCTGTTAATTAGATTAAATAAAGCAAAAATAGTATTTTCTGTCTGTTTTCAGAGTTATCCGTGCAATAAAAAAATACCCCGAAAATAGAAGTTCTCCAAATGCCCCAAAAATGAAATATGATTTTTTTCAGAATATTTAAGAATATTTGGAACTGAGAACACGGCAGGGGGGCCAACACCTAGCCACGAGGGTGCAGGGCGCGCCCACCCCCCTGGGCGCGCGCCCCTGCCTCGTCGGCCCCACGTGGCCCCCCTCCACTTACTCCAGCACCCACATACTCCTTCTTCCTCCCAAAAAAATCACTATCCAGCTCAAGCACGAGTTCTAGCTCATCTTGCTGCCATTTTCGATCTCCTTGCTCATATCTCCATTCACAAAACTATTTGGGGAGATTGTTCTTTGGTAAGTGACTCCTCCATTGGTCCAATTAATTTTTGTTCTAGTGCTTTAGTTATTGCAAATTTTTGTTGCTTAGGTGACCCTGTTCTTGAGCTTGGATGTCAAATTTATGAGGTTCCAAGTAGTTCTAATGCATGATATAGTCTCTAGGCACTTGTAGGAGTAGTTGCTATCAATCTTGTTGAGTTTGCTTCAATTTTATTTTGAGTCACTAAAAAATTTCAGAAATTTTCAGAGGAAGAAAATGATGAGGAGATTGTTGAGAGGCTCTTCTAGTCAAAGCTCAAAAGATAAGCAGAAGGAAGAGAATAAGAAGCCCAAATACAATCTTCCTTGCACTGCGGAAGTACAGCCGTGTGAATGGCCTTGCAACGAATTTTTGGAAGGCACTCGGATTTATAAAGACTTTAATTATTTGGCGGAGAATGCAGGCCTCATCGACTTCCTCCACGACCAGCATGAACAGTATCTATTGCTCACTCACGCAAAACTTTCATTTTCATGCTAAGAAATCACCACCTTCAGTGGAGTTTTGTTTATATGATGAGGTTAAGGAGATGTCGTTCTATGAATTTTGTCAAGTATGTAAGATACCCTTTGCGGGTAGTCTTGAGGAACCACATCGTAAAGATGTTGAGGGGTTTATTGATATGATAGGTGTAGGGGAAATGAGGCAAGTTTTAGGGGCAAGAATTACTAGTATACATTTTCCTGTTCTACGCTACTTCGCTATATTTTCTAGTAGATGCTTAATTGGTCGCGGGAACAGTGGGAATCTTAGTGCCCCTGATATTGTCATTTTGCGCCATGCTTTGTTTCAAGACACAACTTTTAGCTTGGGCGTTGTTGTTGCTAAACGATTAAGTCTGAACCGTACAAAGGGTTTCATCTTCAGAGGCATCTTTGCTTCACGCCTTGCTGAACACTTTAGAGTACCTATTAGGCATCATGAGAAGGAAGAAAAGTTGATGGCCTCAGTTTATCTAGATTATAAGAGTATGATAGCACAAGATTTTATTGTTAAATACAAGAAGAAGTTGCTTAAGTATAAATTGATGTTTGACGAAAAATATTGTGAGATTATTACCTTGCCTGCACCATCTTTGTTTGATTTACTTTCAAGCACGTACCTCGTTTTGCCGGAGTCCGTTTATGCGTACTGGAACCAAGCACAAGCCTCAGAGCCGGAGCGAGAGCTACCACTTGACCCTTATCGGCAGTCGGTTTATCGGTGGGATCCGGATGAGATTGCCAACCAGTGGCACCCAGAGGACGCTCCTCCATACACCGGAGAGAGTAGCTTTGATCCGTGGCAATAGACCAACTTAGGCTAAAAGCTAAGCTTGGGGGAGAACATTTTCTCACCGACATTACATTAATGTTCACACTTATGCCAGTACTTGGTGCTCACACTCATTCATTGTAATATCCATGCTAGTTTCATTTCTTTTCTTAGTCTTTTTCTTGTGTGTTAGAAAAACCTTAAGAAAATCAAAAAATTTAGTTGTAGCTTTTTAGCTAGTTTACTTTCCATGCCTGTAGTAGTAGCAATTAAAAGAAAATCCAAAAAGATTTCTCGTTCTTCTTTTGCTTGTTGGGAGCTTTCCCGTGTAAATAGTTTCTTTTCTTTTCTTCGCGGGTCAAAAGGAGAAGACCATGATGAAAATGCATAGTGGCTCTTATATGCATTATTGTTGATTTAACCTTGAGCCATATTACTTTGTCTTCTCTCTTGTATTACATGCTTGCAGATTCCATCTTAGTCCAATGCACGTGCATTATTAATATTTTCCACACCGTTCGGTCGTGCGAGTGAAAGGCAATAATGACGATATATGATGAACTAATTGAGATGAGAAATGCTGGTATGAACTTGACCTCTCTTGTTTTTGTAAATATGATAGTTCATCGTTCCTGATTCAGCTTGTTATGAATGAAACACGCTTGAAATGACAATTAGAGATCATAGCTGCTCATGCCATGCTTAATTAGCTAATAGTTTACAATGGTTTACCTTGCGTGCCAACATGATATTAAAATGGTTCTGGTGAGGTATGATAGGGTGGTATCCTCATTTGAACCATTCAAGTGGCTTGACTTGGCACATGTTCACGCATGTAGTTGAAACAAAATCAACATAGCCTCCATGATATTTATTTTTATGGTGATTTATATCCTACTCATGCTTGCACTCATTGTTGATTAATTTTAATACATGTTCATGATTGTTGTCGCTCTATAGCTGGTCGCTTCCTAGTCTCTTTCTAACCTTCACTTGTACTAAGCGGGAATACTGCTTGTGCATCCACTTCCATAAACCCCAAAGTTATTCCATATGAGTCCACCATACCTTCCTATATGCAGTATCTACCTGCCGTTCCAAGTAAATTTGTATGTGCCAAACTCTAAACCTTCAAATGAAATTCTGTTTTGTATGCACGAACAGCTCATGTATTAACTAGGGCTGTCTATATCTTCCATCCTAGGTGGGTTATTATCACGATGAGTGGACTCCGCTCATCATTCATGAGAAAATGGATGGTAACCGGGATGCCCAGTCCCATGCTCAAATCATAATAATTAAACAAAACTCCCCCAGGGCTATTGGTTGTTTGGACGGTACCCCGTGGATTCGGATGGCCGTGGAGTGTGCTTGTTGGTGGTTGGGGTAGTATAAACTTTACCATTCTATTTGGGAACAGCCTATAAAGTGTATAGCATGGAAGATATCGAGATTCTTGGTTGCTATGTTGACAATGAAAGTATACCGCTCAAAATATTATTCATCTCTATTTCAAAATCAAACTCTGGCACCTCTACAAATCCCTGCTTCCCTCTGCGAAGGGCCTATCTATTTACTTTTATGTTGAGTCATCGTCCTCTTAATAAAGAGCACCAGTTGGAGAGCATCGTTGTCATTTGCATATATTGATATTAATTTGCATTGAGTATGATTGTGACTGGATCTCTTTTACCATGAATTACAATGTCTAGTCAGTCCTTGATCTTTAAAGGTGCTCTGCATTTATGTTTTGCGGTCTCAGAATGGGCTAGCGAGATACCATCTTGTTATATCATCTTATGATTGTTTTGAGAAAGTGTTGTCATCCGACATTTATTATTATTACTCGCTAGTTGATTATGCCATTGACATGAGTAGACATGAGACCTGAGAGTTATTGTGAATGTGGTTAGTCCATGATCTTTGCTAAAAACTTGAATGCTGGCTTTACATATTTACAACAACAAGAGCAAACAGAGTTTGTCAAAGTTTTTCTTTATCACTTTCAGTTTATCAACTGAATTGCTTGAGGACAAGCGAAGGTTTAAGCTTGGGGGAGTTGATACGGCTCCAACGTATCTACTATTCCAAACACTTTTGCGCTTGTTTTAGACTCTAACTTGCATGATATGAATAGACCTAACCCGGACTGACGTTGTTTTGAGTAGAACTGCCATGGTGTTGTTTTTGTGCAGAAATCAACGTTCTCGAAATGACCTGAAAATCAATGGAGATTTATTTTGGGATATATAAAAAATATCTGCAGAAAGAGCCAGACCAGGGGGCCCACACCCTGTCCACGAGGGTGGGGGCGCCCCCCTGGGCACACCCCCTGCCTCGTGGGCCCTCTGTTGCTCCACCGACATCTCCCCTAACTCCATATATTCACTTTCGGGGAGAAAAAAATCAGAGAGAAGGAATTATCGCGTTTTATGATACGGAGCCGCCGCCAAGCCCTAATCTCTCTCGGGAGGGCTGATCTGGAGTCTGTTCGGGGCTCCGGAGAGGGGAGATCGTCGCCATCGTCATCAAAAACCTTCCTCCATCACCAATTCCATGATGCTCACCGCCGTGCGTGAGTAATCCCATCGTAGGCATGCTGGACGGTGATGGGTTGGATGAGATTTACCATGTAATCGAGTTAGTTTTGATAGGGTTTGATCCCTAGTGTCCACTATGTTCTAAGATTGATGTTGCTATGACTTTGCTATGCTTAATGATTGTCACTAGAGCCCGAGTGCCATGATTTCAGATCCGAACCTACTATGTTTTCATGAATATATGTTACAAATAGGATTGGTCCATCTTGCTGCACCTTATTTACTTTTACTATTTGTCACTTGCTACCAATTACCTTATCACAAAACTATCTATTACCGATAATTTCAGTGCTTGCAGAAAATACCTTACTGAAAATTGCCTATCATTTCCTTCTGCTCCTCGTTAGGTTCAACACTCTTACTTATCGAAAGGACTACGGTAGATACCCTACACTTGTGGGTCATCAAGAATCTTTTCTGGCGCTGTTGCCGGGGAGTGACGCGCCTTTGGTAAGTGGAATTTGGTAAGGAACAATTTATATAGTGTGCTGAAATTTATTGTCACTTGTTATTATGGCTCATCATCCTTTGAGGGGTTGTTCGGGGTATCTTCACCCCGAACAGAAGAGCAAAGAGTTGATCCTCAACCTACTGAACCTACTGAAAATGTTTTCTTTGAAATTCCTACGGGTATGATAGATAAACTGCTAGATAATCCCTTTACAGGAGATGGAACACTGCATCTCGGTTTACACCTAATCTATGTGGATGAAGTTTGTGCATCATTTAAGCTTGCAGGTATGCCCGAGGATGTTATCAAGAAGAAGGTCTTCCCTTTATCTTTGATGGGAGACTGATGGCTTCTCGCCCCTCGTTTGTTACCCCAAGTGGAAGGTTTGAGATGCAGTGTAGCGGAAGTTTTCCCTTTGCAAAGATACCAAGCATCGATTTCCCCTGAGACTCCCAGTTTCAACAAGAAGGTGTCAACTGCTAACGGCGCCAGATATTAGCAATCAACGTGGACCTGCACACCGATACAAACAACTTTGCTCCCAACGAGTACAGAGAGGTTGTCAATCCCTCCGGTCTTGTCGTTTACAAAGGATCAAACACAAGTGATAATGGAGATAGGTATTGCTGCAAATAGTAAGTAAAAGTGGAAAGTAAATAGCGGATGTGATCAGTGATGGTAATATGGACCGGGGTCCCATGATGTTCACTAGTGATGTCTCTCTCCCAAAAGACGATAAAACAGCTATGTGAGGTAAACGAATTATAGCTGGGCAATTGACAGAACCATGTGCGCAAACCAATGCTGACTATGTTGCAAGAAAGGTAGAGGTTCAAAGCATGGGCGGTACACCAAGGCAAGTAGACCGAAATCCATCTGCATCTACTACTAATCATCCACCTTGAGATATCTATCCAGAACATCTCGCTGGTATTAAGTTGCGAGTCCCACCCATAGTGTAAACTCAAAGCAACAGACAACTGCATTAAAAGAACTTTGCGTAAAGTAAACAATCCTTGCACTCGCGGGCACAAGCACCGTTGTTTTCCCCCTTGTGGCAACAGCACATCCCCTAGACTCATGTTTCTGTCACTCAAGCTAGTCATCGAGGGGCATGAACCCACAATCAAGCATAACGTTCCCTCTTGGAGTCACTACCTACTACTTGGCCAAAGCAATAAATAACAACGGAGAACATGCAAGAATTACTTACGAACATAAATATAAAAGCGGTGAATCAAATATATTACTCAAACACAATCTGAACATAATCTCACAATTCATCGGATCCCAGCAAACTCATCATAGCAACAGCATAAGGATTACATATGTGCCTCGATCATGTAGGGCAGCTCACGAGGTCTAATTAGTGAAGCACAAGAACAGGAGGAGAACATCACATAGCTACTAGTCATGGACCCATGGTCCAAGGGAGACTACTCACAACTCATCCGGGAGGTGTCCATGGTGGTGGAGAGGCTCCCGGTGGTGATCCTCCCCTCCGGCAGGGTGCCGGGAAGAGTTCTCCTGGTGCTCCCGATCTTGGAAGCGCGGCGGCGGCGGAACAGAGATGAGATCGCGAAAAAGGGTTCCCATCTCGAGGGTTTCGGGACACGATATAAATATATGCCAAAGGGGGGCATCAGCGGAGGCCTGGGGGGCCCAGGCGCCCCCCCGGCGCGGCCAGGAGGGGGGCCGCGCCACCA